>JAODXP020000017.1:32442913-32530413 GCA_027497455.2 Sardinella longiceps | reverse complement strand
ACAGAGAGAGAGAGAGAGAGAGAGAGAGAGAGAGAGAGGAGAGGAGCAGGTCAGATAAGCTGTGTGTTCATGCGTAGGGGAAGAGGTTACTTGGTTGGAGACGCGCTTGCTGCACGGCAGCCTCGGCAGCGGCGATAGCATTCCCAGCATCCTCTAGGTGCGCCTGAGTGACGCTGCTCTTGCTCTGGCTGCGCGAGGGTCCGTGGGAACGCAGGTGGCCCTCTGAGGAGGACTTGGAGCTGCCGGGGCTGCTGTGGGATTTCTCCATAGCGGGCATCTGTGCATCTGGAGCAGGGATAAACAAGTCAGGTGAGGACCATCTGCTTCGCTGGAGACGCCTCCCATGGGATGGTCTGTCTCACCTGGGTTGGTTGACGTTTCACCAGCTGTTTTCTTTTCTCTCACTTCGTTATGGCCTGTACTTTTTTTGGTGATTTACCTTGTTTAAGCAATGCTTCTGATCTCTTTACAGTGTAGTGTTGGGATATTATGTCAACATTTAAGCATACAATTAAGCTGCTGCTGCTTGGCAGGAACGTCAAGCACCAATCTTGTTAATGACAACAGATGAATAAGCAGGATCAGTATGAATGTCTCAACTCTTTATTTCATTCATTTGTCCTCTGCTTCGTTTAATTTGACGTCCTCCATTAAAGTTATATGCCTCTAATTATGCACAATACCATGCAAGGCAAATTTATTATTTAATTCAGCTTTTATTATTTCAATCTAAGTACATTTAATTAGTGCAGCATGCTATAAAATGTGGATAGTGGCAGGGATTAGATTGAAAGCTACTTACATACAACAATATGTTCTTATTTGAATAGAACACCCTACTACTTGTGATTCTCTAATGACTTTGTAATTATAAAGTGCTAACAGACAAATGCTTACAGCTACAGCCATGTCTGAAATCCTGAGCATGGGCAGTGAGAATCCCTCATCCCTCTACCTTTAGCTGGGTCAGGGAAGATGCCATGACTCCGGCTCTTGATGACAGAGGTTTTAGGCGACTGCAGGCTGCCCGGTGCACCGGAAACTCCCGAACCTCCGGGTCCCCCTGGTCCACCTGTGCCCCCAGAACCAGGCCCTCCCTGTCCTCCTGGACCACCGGGGCCCTGTGGAGGATGAGTTCGGCCGTGCTGGATGCTTTCGCTTTGCTCCTTTAGGGGGAGCCAGCGAGGCGTGTTGTCCAGCTGGGCTGTGTTTGATAGGTCAATCAGCACCTAAGGGCACAGAGATGCATACCATCAGTGCAAATGGACTTAAGAAGAGACATGAAACAGATGGATGGGAGGGTTTTAAGACCACGCTGGTGGCAAGGAGATGAAGGGAGAGATGGAACATATAAACAAAATAAATGTAACTCTAGAGTGGCAGATCAGAGATAGGCCTATAAATAAATATTGAATATGAGAAAAATCCTGACAGAAGTAGTTTGGCGTAATGCACTTACTTCTCCAAGGAAGTCATTCGAGGAATATCTGTCATAATCCCAAACCGTCACTTCCAGGGTTTTCCTCTTAAGCTTGTTTGGGAGATGGAGGGAAGCACAAATTTGAAGAAAGTATTAAGCATCAGTAACCACAGACATTTTAGACAGGGCCTTGAACCTTTGGTATATTTTCAGATGTATATCTATATAGGCCCATGATTTATCATCTCTACAATCTGTTTTTTTATCATTTTCTGAGGAGCCTTGAATGGTTTTAAATTCAATCAGTTAATTGACACATTACTGAACCTCTAAACAAGAGCTTTTAAAAGAATAGAAGACAAAAAAAACAACAACAAAAAAAACATCTGCAATAGAAGAATTAACTTAAGAAGGGGTGATTTGAGGGGACATCCCTGGTGAAACCAAACAGTGCTAAGAGAGAGAGAGAGAGAGAGAGAGAGAGAGAGAGAGAGAGAGAGAGAGAGAGAGAGAGAGAGAGAGAGAGAGAGAGAGAGAGAGAGGACTAATTAAAAACACACTACAGGAGAAAGCTTTAAACTGGAGACATCTGTGGAAACTCTGAGGAGTATTATACAGAATGGGCCTCTAGGGAAAACACACTCTCTCTCTCTCTCTCTCTCTCTCTCTCTCTCTCTCTCTCTCTCACACACACACACACACACACACACACACACACACACACACACACACACACACACACACACACACACACACACACACACACACACACACACACACACACACACAAACAAGGCAAAAGTTGATGTATTCAAAGCACCACACAGTCCTAATATACCCACACGTCTCTACATGTTTATAGCCATACCTGGTCTGCTTTTTCTCTATTTCCTCCCTGCATTTCCTATTTCTGAAATCCATTCCTCCTTCCCTTCCTCATGCCCTTCTGCAGACTAGTCAGTGGGAAATTGCATAGCTTCTCCTAACACAGTTCAATTACTCTCTCTGTCTGTAGACTAAATGCATGGGTGCAGCCATCCTGCATGAGATTGTGGGAGTACCTGCTCCAGGTGGATGTTCTTGTAAATGACAGTTTGGTTCCACTCTGGATTCTGGCTCTTCTGCACACTCTTGGTTCTGCGCTTGTTCTCAGCACTACAACATCATCAGAAGGAAACAGAGGTTTGTGAGAGACCTAGCTCAGTAATAGGATCAATAATAGGATTGTGACAACCAAGCTCAGGTAAGGGATGTAGAAAGATTCGGCGGTGAACATGGCAGCGGACATGGTCGTCCACATGGAAAAAAGATTATGGTGATACTGAAGCGTTGTGATTCTGACATGATGCATGGCTATTTAGATATATTAGAATACATACAAGCTGTACACACAGAATAGAAGAATACAAATACAATTTGGTCTATTACTCGAGTCCTATTGCTGAACAATAGGTACATGAGTGCTTCAGGAAGACTGAAACTCATTGGATTCCTTTGAGGAGACAGACTGTGCTTGTTAATGTAATGGCTATTCATGTCACAGTGCTGTGTTCAGCAGATGATTCAAAATCATTTGCTTTTCGTATGAATAGATTACAGATTTCCATGTAATACTCAGCGTTAGACCTTACATGTTTATGTTTAAACGTGATACAGCATGGTATTGTGAGGGGGGGAAAAACACAAAGCTTCACATAAAATAAGGTCATTCAGAGTTTGATGTGCCTTTGAAAGAAACTTTTATCAGAATGTAAACATAAAAGGCCATAAATATGAGATGATCCACAGTAAGATGAATTGATAAATGCTGTAAAAAAAGAATAAAAATCAATGACAACAACCCACCAACAAGCCTGAAGAAAAAAAGTACAATGATTCTACACTACCTTGCATTCTGGACAACCATGACTTGGCTGAATCAATCCAAAGATATTTTTTGGGGGGGGAGAGAGCAAAACGTGTGCACAGGCAAAGAAACAAATAAAAAGCAGTCAGACAGATGCGAGAGGACAGCAAGAAACACAGTCCATCCAGCGTCTGGAAACTGTCATGTAATGGGGTCTGGTTCGGTCTGCTGAGCACCCGGATCAGATACAGACAGCACGGTGTACATAATGCCTTATAATCACATAAACAAGCCAGATACAGCCATTAGTAGATAGTAGATACCATTACACTGCCTGATACGTCAAGCGGCCATATTGATTTTTGCTGTTTCTGCCCTTGTTGGTTTCAGGAACATAGGAGAGGGGATGGACTGTCTTAGTGTTTCTATTTTAGTTAAATTACAAGTTAGGAGACCATTGGGAAGAGCTTGGTGAATAAACAGCTTCTTCTGACATCTTGATTTTGTCTAAGCTACCAGGAACTGCATTTCAGAGACCAGTGGAGATGCTAAGAATGACATTTGCTGATAATAACAATTCTTGAACAAATTCAACAAAAGACTTTGGGGAAATGTCAGTCGATTCAAAGGTAGCATTCAGAATACAATAGGAAGTGCCAAAAGCAGATGTAGTGGTGTGAAACTAGTCGTACTGCTGAATTCTTCTGTCTTTTGTAATCTCAAACCAACTCGAAAGGTCAAACCACTCAGATAGATAAAAAAGCTAAAGTGCTAGGATAAATAAACAAAAGTGTTTGGAAGACGCTCTGAAGCTGGCGCCACCCACAAACACTTCACTGAGCATGTTTGGATTGTTTGTGTGTAGGCGTGTATTTGTGTGTGTGTGTGTGTGTGTGTGTGTGTGTGTGTGTGTGTGTGTGTGTGTGTGTGTGTGTGTGTGTGTGTGTGTGTGTGTGTGTGTGCATGTGTGTGTGTGTGTGTGTGTGTGTGTGTGTGTGTGTGTGTGTGTGTGTGTGTGTGTGAGTGCGGGTGCGCGCACGTGTGTGTCTGTGTGTGTGTTTGTAATAGTCCAAATTTAGGATTATCTTTGACTTGCCATAAATATTTTTGGAAAATATATTGATAATTTACTACAAATAAAGACATTAAAAAAAAAAAAAAAAAAAAATGGACTGCTTACCCTCTCCCTGGAAGGAGGTAGACTTTAACGAAAGGGTCTGAATAGCCGTTGTTGTCCCTGGCAGCGAGGTTTCTCGCTTGCAGGACATGGACGATCAGATTACCCATATTTTTGTCATAATTGATTTGAAGCTGGAAAAAGAAATGCAGTCCAAGTGATGCACAGTATTATATTTCACGGAAGTTTATTTGCTACTCCACTGGGAAATACTATCTAATGATAGTCCAGTGTTGTGTTTGATAGTAATACTACTCTAATTTCAAACATTGCATCAATCTGAGGTACATGAGATATAAAAGCATTCATTAATATGTAACTGTTTAGTCATATTTTCATGAATTACTATTAGGTGTTTTGTAAGAAATTCTGTACCTGAATTTCCCCAGTGATAGGATGAGGCTGAGGCTTCAGAGCTTCCGTGGACTGAACAAAACACAACAAATAAACAGTCAAGTCTATAGTGTATAGCACCATCAGTTAAGCATGGACATGACAATGGATACTCACTCACATAAAATATACTTTCACTCTCCCACTTTATAACATCTCAATCACTTTTACTCTCTCTCTAGGTTTGCATGCAAACTCATATAGCATACAGCTCCCTCTTACATGCGCAGTCATTAATGTATCCTTTACACACACACACACACACACACACACACACACACACACACACACGCACACACACACACCCACACACACACACACACACACACACACACACACACACACACACACACAGGCTTCAAGCCTTTCGTTGATTAACTGTCATGTATTTTAGATGAATACCTCCCTGTGTAACCTTTCTGCGCTGGCTCATTTGAGGTAAAAACAAGAAGTGATCAAAGCTACAGTGACCCAACATCATTCAGCCCTGCCTGCCCGGCAGCCCTGCTCCTTATCCCTCACAGTGACAAGGTCTTCTCAGAGGCCGACTAACCCTCAGACACCCTCATTAGATCCACTTCAAAGTTGCAACTTTCACTCATGCTGATGCTACTCAGAAGCCAAGCCATCGTTACACCAAGGTTTCTGACTCGGAGGTACATTCGGACCAGATCATATGATAGTAGGTCACAGAAATCTGTTTTAGAGTCACAGAAAAATATGTCTCAAGGAGACACATACAGAAGAAAGGAAAATGTCCGCAACGCTGATTATACTCCCATAATTTAATTAAAAAGCAACGTTTCGACCCTTTATGGTCTTCTTCAGGCAAAATGCTTTTTAATTAAATTATGGGAGTATAATCAGTGTTGCGGACATTTTCCTTTCTTCTGTACGATACTCCATTTGTCCTGCACCTGGCCTAACAGGTGGGATGTGCACACAGCTACTCTCTTGAACTCAAGGAGACACATAACCAAATGTCTTCATCATGAATTAGTTACTAATGTTTTGTAATGTGTGATTTGCATGTGTTTGAGACCAGATGTAGTGTTTTGGGAATTTCTTGGGCAACAACATACACCGTGCACACACACAGAATATGGATGACGGTAATAAAGGACCATGAGGAGTAATTTCCTGACTGCTGCAGACTACAATCCCTGACTGTCCAGTGACTTTAACTTACACACTGTCCAGAGGTGAGATGTTCTGCCAGCTTACCTTGCTGCCATGGCGTTTCTTGTTGACAGAGGGGGAGCCGGGCTGGCCAGGACTGGGCACAGCGCTGGAGCCGGCTGAGGCGGGCCCTGAGTGGATATGCCCGCTCTTCTCCAGGGCAGCCAGCACAGCGTTAGGGGCCTGCTGCTGGGACACCTTCTGCAGCTCTGCAGCCAGCTGTTTGGGGTCCACTCCCGGGGAGCGCTGCCTGTCCCCTGCTCACCACAACACATATGGAGCACAGACCACCACAGTGGGTGGATCAATAACAAGAAAACAAGAAAAATGTCACATTTAATATTGAAAATCATTTATATCACTCCCTTGTGCTGAAAACACATTAGGTGCCAAGAACAATTATTCTGCACAACATGCGTATTTTCCATAATTTTCCATTTTCATCTACATGATGCATGGTATCATGCACCAAATATCTCACAGTACATACAACAGTGATATGGTACAAATGTAATATGTAAAGATGTACTGGAACCGAACCCAGCACATTAATAATGACATAATGCCCCAAGCATCAACAAGGAATTCAGAGACAGATAAAACTGAGTTACAGTCCTAAGGTGATGCAGCTCACAAAATGGCCTCCTCACCAGCTTTCATCTGTGTGTGGAGCTCCAGGTGTTGTGGATGCTCAGAGTCAGCGAGCATATTCAGGTCCCTGAGACAGACAGAGGAGACATGAGAGGTTTGTCCTATAGAGTGCTTTGTGCTAATAAGAATATGTGTCTAAGTGTAAATGCTACTACCACTTCAAAATGCAGAGGTAAAAAGAGGTAAAAATTCATTGTTAGGTTAGGTACACTGGTGTGAGATGAAAGATTTGACTCACAGTCGCACACATATCTCAGTCTCCCCACTCTGTGGACCCACAATGGTTTGCACCTCCTCGTAGGTCTTGCCAGTCAGGGCAATTCCATTCCACTCCAGGACTTGCATTCCTGTGGATGGACAGTATGGTTCAGGTCAATGCCAGTTAAAAGAGCAAATTATCCTTATGAAGGCTAGTCTTTTTGGTGTGGAAGTGTGTAATTCACGTGCGGAATAGTACAAGCATAGCATGTGTATTATCACGTTTTTTTATATCCTAATTTCTTCTAATATCTTTTTGCATGTCCTAAAACGTGACTCAGAGCTAACAATTGAGTCTGCAAGATTTATCTGGTATTATCTCTCTGTTCTAGCCAGTTGGTCAGCTACGTCACACAGACGTCAACTAGCAGACAGATGGGACGGGGTTCTCATAGACAGAGCCTAAACATTCTCCCTTTGGCGCAAAAAAAAGAGAGACAAACTCTCTTTATCATAGCGCACCTATCGCCCTAATGGCGAAACACATTAGGCATTTACCGGATGGAGGTTATCGGCTATATGACCTTAAAAATAAGAGCAAACGTTACAGCTTTATCTGACCAAAGTGCAATTAGTGTATTCACACAGAATGAAAGGGAAATTGAAGATTGCATTTGGCTTCCACACATTTGCATTCCTCTAAATTGCAGTCTGTCTCAGAGTGCTATTCACACAGAAAGAAATAAAGAGAGAGAGAGAGAGAGAGAGAGAGAGAGAGAGAGAGAGAGAGAGAGAGAGAGAGAGAGAGAGAGAGAGAGAGAGAGGAATAGCTGCATGCCAATAAAGAGAGCCGAGCGTAGAGAATGATGGAGAGGCAGAGAGGAGGGGGAGGAAGGAGGGGCAGGCTTTTAAAAATGGCACAGCAAACCCAGAGGCACACGGGAGCAACTCCTCACCACTTACACAAATGAAAGCGAGTCTTCAGATAGGCCTTTTGCTTACGGAGCATTTCACGAGCTGTGTGGCGACAATAGAGTGTATTCAGCTTTTTGAAGAACCAAGAAACCAACATTCACCCTGTCAACAGGAGAGCTTTCTGGCAAGGGACTTTTCAATTAAATAATTTCTGTCTAATGGGTTTTTATGTCTGTTTCAGTCTCTCTCTCTCTCTCTCTCTCTCTCTCTCTCTCTCTCTCTCTCTCTCTCTCTCTCTCTCTCTCTTCTGTCACACTCTCTCACTCTGTCTTTCTGTCATCTCTTTCTCGTCTGCTGCGTGTGTGTGTGTGTGTGTGTGTGTGTGTGTGTGTGTGTGTGTGTATCTTATTGAGCACATGTATAGACATGTGCCTTTGCATGTAATGATGTTTGATGCCTGCGTGTGTCATTCTCTACAGCAGCTGCAATCACAGGGTTCATCAATCGCTAAGGGGAATGTAAACTGCAGGTGCTGGAGGAGGAAGGAAGGCTCCGGAAATCACTGCTCAAGATGCACTACTGATGCTCCTGTAATCTCATTCCACATCACTACACCCAATATTGCAGCAAATAAAAAAAAATAACCAGATAAAACAAGCGGTAGATATTAACTGCAAGCCACAGACAGATACATCTTATCAAGGTTCTAAGCAATTCAATGCTATTTCCAGCCTTTGTGAAGAAATGATCCACGATATGATATGCTTACACTGTACAAGGAATCAATGATGGTTCCTATGACTGTGACCACATCCATAATTAGAACTATCACCACTAATTATTTTTAGGATCATACTATACATTTCAGTACTAGGCTAAGAAGGGCAGCTCAATACTATAGTTTGTTGTCTATGTTTTAAATACTTTAATGAAAACAAGAGTTAGGTAGAAAAAAGGTTAATACAGATGACAACGAATAATGAATGCAGATAATACTATATTAATGTCTTTACTTTCAGATCTATTCACAATGCTGCTCATCCCATGTCTTCAGTCATTCACTGAAATCATTACAGTCTGGAAGAGAAAGGCCATCTCAGTCCCTCCCGACTGAACACAGAATAATGACAGCTCCAGTGAGCTTACACCAACGGCTGCCCCCTTATCATGTCTCCCACTGGACTATGGATTAAAACCAAAGGCTCTGGCGTCTCTCTCCCTGCCTCCATCGCACTAGGTCTCTGCACCATTGGCATTTCTGGTTCAAAGACATCTTTTTTTTCTTTATCTTTTTATGTGTTTGGAGAAATGTTCTGGCTTTGCAAACATCCTTTGAGATTGTGGTTGAGTTGTGGTGCCCACAGAGATGACAGGCATTGGCTGGCCATGTTGGCCCGAGTACAGCGACGACACGTTGTGAGAGCACAGCCTTCGGGTTGCAAGGGCAGCAGTTCAGTCAGATGATGAAGAATGGTTTCTCAAATTAGACGTAAGTGGCAGCAAAATGTAACTTTGGTGGCCCCATGCACTGCGGCCATATTCAGCAAATCCATTCAAGTGTCATCAAAAGAGCGAAACAGACTGTTGCAGCAAATATCTCCTCAGCACTTGTGTGTGCGTGTGTGTGTGTGTGTGTGTGTGTGTGTGTGTGTGTGTGTGTGTGTGTGTGTGTGTGTGTGTGGTATCTAACTCAAAATAGCAGAGGTGGTAGGCTACATGAGCCTTATTTCGTGCCACTGGATCATCGGCCAAGCTTTTGCCTAGCTGCCTGCAGAAAGGAAAATGTCTGGAGATATTTTATCTCCATCAGACACATGAGATCACTGGATGTCTTACCTTCCACCACTTTCCCTGACTGTTCAGCCTGTCCGCCTGGGGTCACTTTGGCAATGTATGCACCAATATCACCATTTGTCCCAGGAATCTCTTTGCCGCCGACTACTCGGATACCCAATCCATTTC
The DNA here is from genome assembly GCA_027497455.2 of Sardinella longiceps. Lineage (NCBI taxonomy): Eukaryota > Metazoa > Chordata > Actinopteri > Clupeiformes > Clupeidae > Sardinella > Sardinella longiceps. Next base: position 32,520,672 of record JAODXP020000017.1, on the reverse strand, counting down.
CTGACCAAAGCAGAAGAGAACAGAGTCAAAGAGAAAAACAAAGAATACTCAACTGTTGTTTTTTTTTTCCAGTGTCATTTTGATCACCAATCGTTGCATGTTAAATATGTAAAAGAAACTCGGTCTGATCTTCTACCATAACAGCCTTCATTAAACATAGATAAGTGGATGTTCTTGCATTATTTGGGTCATGCCTTCTCAGCATTACACACCATTTTGTTTACAACTTATTTTTTGTCTTAAAAAGTCTTCAGATAAAAACAGAAAAGCTGTTTTACCAGAGACACTGTTATCCTTAGGGTCCCTCTGAAGTTTGATTCGAGTGTTAGGAAATGGATAATGCATCAATTTCATCTGAAACAGTAAAATCGGTTAAAATTAACACTTTAAACATTATGAGCAAGGACAAAGAGAAGGACAGCATGACTGTAAGAGAGAGCGTGTTTGCAGTATAATTTTTAGAGTAGCCTATTGTGTTTTGTACTATCTTAAGTGTACAGTATGTATTCTTGCCTACCTGTCTACTATCAAGATGATGTCCATTCTTTTGGCCGGGACGTCCAGCACGTGGTTTATCAAACCAGTCACTCTCTTCTTGCCTCAGGTGGTAAGCTGTTGGGTTAGTAAATGGATACTGATGTATTTTTTATATCAAGATCACAAAACTGTCTCTGTGTACACCACATGCTTGTCTGAACATGCAGAGACAACACCCACCGGCCCTGAGGACCAGTCAGCATGCTTTGGAAGTGAAATAAAACTATCCCAGATAGAATAGAAGCCCACAGCATCACACACACACACACACACACACACACACACACACACACACACACACACACACACACACACACACAGTTTCTCTCTCTGGATGGCAGGATTTTTTGGATTTTCTCACTTTCAGAAAACACTCACTATTGTGTTCTATTGATATGTTGATGGTCATAATATTCTCACTACCCTTAAGGATTTTCCTGGCGGACCAAACTGTACACATTGACTTCACACCTGACATTATTCCTCCTTTGTCATGATAATGGTATAACCATGTTATAATCATGCCATGACAGGTGTCTCTATCTTGAATCAGGTAGATATGAAAGTCATTATTCAATGTTAATCATCCTAAAAGACTGTCATGACAGTTTTCAGCATGTTTAATGTTATGACAGTCTATGACATGACATAGACTTATATGGCATTCTGAAATTCTGCCATAGTAATTACTGAGAATGACAACATGACACTGTCATGTCATTACATATTTTCTGTCATGATGAATAATGACAGGATATGACATAGTCCATGACATGTTTATGACGAGATTATATCACTGTAATGACATGGGTTCAAGGTGGCTTTCCAACACACCTGACTCTAAACCATTGCCATTATCATTTTTGATTGTCATTTAAGACTGCCAGACATTTACTTTTGATTTCCTATTCATTATTATGATTTCCCTCTTTTACAACTGCTGTTTGAATATACATTATTCAATTCATCTCTAAATAGTTAACAACATGAATGTATAATCTAATAGCATTTTGTTGTGGCTTCATGTTCAGTGCAAGGAGCAGAAAAAATCAAATTGAATCTAAAAGAAATGAAAAAAAAGTACAATTGTATTCACCCATAGTTCTAGAGTTAGCATACCCCACAATAAGCACTAGCACTCTCATTGAAAATCAGGATGGAGAGTCTCTCTGTGCACACAAGCGCATTTCTCTCCTGATTCTTTAATGTCGGTCCTGAGAGAGTGAGATGGAAGCTGGCAGTGGGAGCTTGTTTGGCTGAATTGCACTGAGGACTTTATGTTCCCTACATCTGCAAGTGTCACATTAAATCTCACACTCTCCTCTCCATCCATTTGTAGGCCGCCAGAAAGCATCCGCCGTGATGAGCACTAGGCGAACTATGTGTAAGTGAGCAGCAGCGCTGGGGTGTACGGGGGCATCAGAAGAGAGGGTGAAGGCCTCAACACAAGCACATCTGGCATTCAGACGTATCGTGGAAGTGGTATAACACACGTATGCATTTATGTACAGTATGTGTATGCATGGCCTATAGTCTTCAGAAACATACCAGTACCCAGGAGTGCATGAATATGAATGCCAGAATGCATGAGTCTGGAAATATCACAGGAGAGATGCCCAGCACTCACTATGACATGTATGGGTGTGGCGTAAATGTGTATGCTGAATGAGGGACTTGACTTTGGATGTCATTGTGCAGTTTTCAGTGTTTTCTCACCTTCTATATTCCAGCTAGGAACTCCTGCGGTGATGAAAGTTATATTTTAGAGGTTTTGTTTAGGCAGTACCCATAACAAAAACGTTTCTAGATCCAGTGCTGACTGTGTCTGTCTTGGTAAGGTGCTGTAAGGTGTCTACAGCTGTTAATGCTCACTTTGTGAACAGTTTCAGTGACCAATGCAGCTGTTTGTCATGCACTTCCTATTCTGTGGAACATGCTTTATGGGTCTTAGTGCAAACACAGGTATTCCACTACTACTAAACATTCAGATCTGGTAAATTTCTAACATTGTTGTGCTCTGTCCTTATGTCACAATTGACATACTGTATGCAAGTGTATACCTAAAATACACATGCATACCACATAAAAGGTGAACTAAATGGTAGCTAGCGTAGCTTGTTTGCATTGTGCTGCACAGTCTTTGGGGGAAATGCAGTGGTCAGCAACTTACTGCCATGGTTATATGCATACATAAGGACACAGGGCAGAGCACCAGATCCAGTTCAAACTTCTTTGAAAGACCTAGAGTGCTCTGAGTTGGCAGTATATCCAGGTCTGACTCATAGGAGAGGTCTTTCAAAGAAGTTAATTTCTCCAGGGAAATACACTTGAGCAATACTAAGCAGTTGAGCATGTTAACATACCTGGGAGTGCTGTGATAACATTCTTGGATTTCTAAAGGCATTGCACTAGCTGCGTAAATGACTCACTATGTCTAATGCAGAATTTGTCAACACCAGAAATAAGAAAATAGGGCTGCATTCTGTCTGTGATCATTCAGCAGGTGGATTTGTGTGGGTCTTACAGAGTGGGGATTTAGAGATACTAATACTGTACCGTGTGTGATACTCGAAAGATACTCATGAAAGAGTGTGGGATCATCTCTGCTCAAAATCAGCAAGGGGTCACTTAGTGCTGAAAACCAAGGGATACGCACACTTTTATATGTCATTGACTGAGTAACATTAGCCTACAGCTGCAATTTTATATCAGTGGTTTCACCTGAACAAAACATAACCCTCTAATAACACTGTGTTGAAAACTAAAATGAAGCTTTCTCATTCAAAAGTCATGTTTAATTAAAATCTTTGTGTTGTGTATTTTTTGTTCTCTTCAGACTTATCTTGTAGCTGACAATGCTTGCAAAGCTATTTTATTTCCAGGAGTATTCAAGTCTGAAACTTAATTTGTGTGCTCACAAGAAGAGTAAATCAAGATAGACAATCGCATGATGTGAAAAAAACTTAGAATTTAAAAAAAAATCAATCACAACAGTGAACATGCAAATCAACACACATCAAACCAATGCATGCAAGTTCATCTCTGCTTTATTGCTCTCACTTTCACGCTCTCTTTCTCTTTCCTTCGTCACATGCACTCACACAAACACACACACACACACACACACACACAAACACAAGATATGACATGCAACAATGCAGAATGATTAAATTACAACAAAGCACAATAATAAAGGATGAGAAAATATATGCTGTAATCTTTTTTAAAAATCATGGTGAAAGTGGTTGTTTGTAATGCATGGCCTTACAAACAACTACTGTACTAGCTATCCAATAGCCTATATACACTGATATCTATATCTATGGATTATCTGTTAAGTAAATCAAATATTCTAGGCTACCACATATTCCAATCCAGAGCTTAGACAGAAAGAAAGGATTTTTGAATGCCTACATACACACAGAGGTTGTGTCAGAATAGTTTTACAATTCAGCTGGAGTGATTATGAGGGTTAATGACATTCACTCAAAGTGAGAATGACAGTCTAGTAAATACACTATCAAATCTGTGACCTTTATGCCAAGGCACTGGCCTGAAGACACTGTGACTCAGCGCAAAAGATCCATTGTCAGCAATCAACAACTAAGGAATACACTGAGCACAAATTTCTTTATCAAACTGTTGACCTACATTTTATGACACAATCAAAAGAACATACTACCATTTGTTTGATGTTAGACTGCTGGTATCATTGGTATTTCACATACCATAATAAATATAGGCCTACTGTACTGTACAAATATACAAACATTTTTTATACTTTCGGAAGTTTTTTTTCCCTTTAAGTTAACATTGTCTGTGTAATGATTGCCCAACTTAACCTTCACATCTTCAATCTAACCTTGACTTGATCATTGAGCTATTCCTAATTAGTAATGAGGTTAGAAAATACAGACATAAGGTTTGAAAAGAAAAATAAATATTTGAATAAAGCATGAAGACAGTTCATGAAAGAAAAAAAACACACAAATACACACATAGAACAGAATCACAAATAAATATTTGTGTCACGGAAGAGAAAAGGAATACATATAAGCATGGCATCACTGTAGACACACTTTGAAATCTAAATTAAATGTCTTACAGAAGCAAGATGAAAGCATGGCAAATAGGAAATGGACCATCATGCAGTTAAAGCCGACACACACAGATATGAACACAATTAGGTCCATGCATGAAGCGCATATCCACAGGATTTGAAGACAGACTCAATGCAAATTTACCTTCACTGTCAGACATGGCACCCTGCAGGTCATCCATGATGAAGGCTATGTCACGATCGTACCCGCGAGTCCTGGACTCCTCCCGCATATGTTGCTGGACCTCAGGGAGGGAGTGGCTCGAGCCAAACTGGTCCCGTGAGTCAGCTGAAATGGGGGGGAGGGGGCCGGCTGATGCTCGAGCCATGCCCATGGGCTGACCAACGGGACTCAATGGGCTCTCTTCTTCAGAGTTCTGAGCCACTATTGGGATGCGTCCTCTACTCTGGCTGATGGGAAGGCTGGTTGGTTTGGCTCTGGCTGAGCCAAAGGAAGAGTCCATGCCCTCGCCTTCAGTCTTTAACCGAAGTGAGGAACTGGATAGGTCTCTTTTTATGGAAAGGTCAAGTCCATACACAGAAGACGGCCGGGAGGAAGGTCTTGAACGGGTACCACTAGGATATGTGCCGTCATCTTGTAATGATCTCAACCCTGGGCTGAGGTTGAGAGACTGTCCCAAGTTTAAAGACTGCGCCAGGTTAGCGCCCAGACTCGAACCAAGATATTTCTGCTGCTCTGCGACGTTTTTCCTCAACCCAAAGGTAATTTCGTCCTGAAGAAGCCGAGCCCTGGTGGCCAGCCCACCCACCGAGGACCCGGTTGATGCTAAAAAATGACTATAGTCTGGTTCAACATCCCTGTTTTCCTGAATGGGGGAAAACTTTGTTATTTTAGGATCCATAAGTGCTGCTTTTTTCTGCTTCAATTGTTTCTGGTACAGGACAGAGGCAGGGAGTTGTTTGGCAGCCTGTTTTTCCAGGGTGAGCCTTCCAATGCTATATTTCTCTGACTTGGGGAAGTGCCTGTAGCTGCTGTCACTGGGCAAGTAGTGTGGCAGCCCAGTGAGGGGGTCCAGTCCTTCTGTCCCTCTTCGGAACTCCTGCTTAATCTGTTGCTTCAAAAGTTTCAGTTCATATGGCTCCTCCATTGGGTCTTCCTCAGTCTTCCCATAAGGGAGCCTACCTGTGCCCAGGAAGTCAGCTACTTCAGCTGTGCGCCGCACCTCTGCTGCACGGAGCAGACGGTCAGCCTTACTCATGTCTTTATCTGGGATGGTAAAGCTGGAAGTTAGTCCAGAGGAGCCCTTGGTGAGCTCACCAATGTCGTCGATCAAAACATAGTTCCTGGCATTGTGGTGATCGATGTCTGTGTAGAAGGACTCAGCAGAGATACTGGACATCGGGCTACTGGCCATACTACCTCTCTCTTCCAAGGCCATTCTAAGGTCTAGGTTGCTGTACTTTCCCCCAAGTTGAGAAACACCATATGTGCTTTCGGTGGAAGATGGAACCATCAGGAGTGGTTGATTGTGAACCTCATAGTTGGTTGTGATCTTGGGCTCCAGTTCTGAAATGCCAGACTGCCGTGGCTTTTGCTGCATCATCATCAGTTGCTGCTGGTAGCCTGTCTGCTGGGACTGCTGCAGGCTCGGTACTGAGGAGTACACAGACTGGGTCTGATAGGGGGACACCTGCTGATGGTAGACAGACTGCTGCTGGTAAAGTGTTTGCTGGGGATAGTGACTGTCTGCTTGAGTTTGAGGGGCATACTGATAGTATTCTCCATACTGGGAATCATTATCAGTCTGTCCTGGGATAAACTGGTTGAATTCAGACTGCGGAGCAGTTCTTGGTCTCTCAAGCCCCCGGCCATTACGCCTTGCCTCCCTGATGTTGCTAACCTCACTGTCTGACATGTAGTCTCTTTCCTCTGCTACCCCTTGCAGATAAGCCCTCTCTCTTTTCTCTCTCTCCTTCAACAAGGCATCTTTCCTACGATTGATGCCCATTTCCAGGTACCTCAGTTTGGCATCAATCTCTTTCTCCTCCTCATCAAGTTCCGCTTGTTTCTTGCGGAGCTTGGAGGATTCTCTCTCCACTAGGTCAAGTTCCTTGTCGATGTCTTGCAGGATTTTAGCCCGAGCCATAGTGGTATTTCTGCACATCCTTCTTCGAGCCGAGCCAGTGCTGTACCCAGATGGTCCAATAATGTTGTCTTCCTCTGGTGGTGGATGTGGCAAGGTGCGCTTTACTTTCTTCTGTGAACCATAGGGAGTGCCACTCTGTGAGCCTTTGCTCTGCAACACAATATCAACAGGACAGTGTGTTAATTGGTGGAATGATTAACCATTTTTACTCAATATAGTAAACTTACATAATAACCATAGCATAATGTAGGTGTAGATTTGGCTAGAATACTTAAAATGGAAAAAAGGTTATTTAAGATTCACTCACCGCATAGCTGTCAGAGTAATGGTATGTGGATGTCATTCTGTCCTCAGTAGTAGGGCTGAGAGACTTGTCAGACAGGGATCTTTGAGATGGCTTAAGTGATCTGGGGCTGCCTGGGGAGTGTCTTGAATGGTCAACAGTGAGCATCTTCTGTCCACCTTTGCCTATTGATTTACTTGGAGACAAAGGTGAGACAGGAGAATACATGATTTTTGGTGTAGAAGTAGAGCCGTCAGCCTTGAGATGAGTGGTTATGCCAACCTCCATGGGACCTGCATGTGATGATGTTTCATCAGAGTCAGACTCTTCTCCTCTTAGCTGTCTTCCAGTCCCAGGGAAGTCTACCTTGGTGTCCAAGTGAGCTCGAACAGGTGAACGTCTAATGGTTCCAGAATGATCCGTCTGCACTGATATCTCAGCAACAGTCTGGATAGCGATGCTGGAAACCTTAGATGACTTGCCCTTCTCATCTCCATATTTGCTTGACCGAGACCTTCGCCTGTTTCTGACAGGAGTTTCCCATTCTTCTTGGTCTTCGTCATCAGTCTGGACACAGCTATCCACACTTCTCCTATTCCTTCTTCTCTTGCCAGGATATGGCTTTTCATTGCCATCTTCATCATCAGTCTGCACACCACTGTCCACAATCTTCTTGCCACTCACTACAAGAGCCAAGTCAGTTTTACCATCTTTAATGACTCTTGCTGATGCAGGGATGCCTTCAGTGGGTGCAGGGCCCAAGATGTCTTGGTCCTGACCATGTATTATGGAGGGTGTGGAAGCATCATCCTTAACTGGCCAATACTGGCCATCATCTCTGCCAATATATTGCTGATCCAGGAAATGTGTGTCTCTATTGCCTTCAAGTGTGCCTCTGCCATATGGGTAAATTTTCTGTTCTTGCAGTTGTTGTTGCAGTTGCTGCTGAAGTTTTTGGATCTGTTCAAGCTGCACTTGCTGCTGGGCAAAAGTCTCCTGTTGAAGGATCAAGTGGGCTTGACGCTCCTCTTCCTGTTGTAACAGCAGCTGATGCTTCATATTCTGCAACTCTTCAATCTCCTTCTGGACAATTAACTGCTCCTGTTCCCGGAACCTTTGAATCTCCTGCCTCTCCCATTCCAGTTCTTCAGCAAGACACAGCTGCTTCAACTTCTCCAATTCAAGGAACTCACGCTCAGCATGATATTGTTGATCTTTGCCATCATCAAAACCAGGAAAGCTTGGAGAGAGCAAAATGTCCAGCGAGGCTGCTATTGCTTCAAGGGTTGCCTCAGAATATATTTCAGGATAAGGAGCCATACCAGGGAAAAGGTTGGCAAGGATTGCAGGTAACATTTCTTTGGACAGTCCAGTCTCTTGAGAAATGATCTGACCAGGAGCCGTTTCTGGTATGAACCCATAAGGGGTAGGGAGATTCTGTAAGGTTGAGAACACCTCTATAGTGCTATTTGGTTGTAGTCCGACCAATTCATTGTAAGTTGTAGTAAATAATGACCCTGGCTGGGTGGTTATTGCAAAGGTGGATGGAATTGGTTCAGCAACAGATGAATAAACAATTCCATTTGTTGACCGTAACACACTCTGAGTGTAATGTGCTGTGGTGATAGTGGTAATCGCCCTGGTGCCTTTGCTTGAGTAGTCCAAAGCTTCATCTGTTGTAGAATCAAATATACATATATGTGATGTTAAGATTATCCTTCCTCAGATACTAAAAATAAAGATAAAAAATGGCATGCCAAAAAGAAAAGGAAAAAGAAAAAAGGACGAGAGAAGTAGTGCATGCAATTTTTCTTGCTTATCACTTAGCATGAAGCAAAGCCAAAACACTGTGGGAAGACACGCAGGCACATGCAAGCATCTGTGTGAAAAAGAAAAGAAGACAAGCATTAAACAAAAACATAAAGAAATAGATGTTGGCACTTTCTAAGAAAGAATAACAAAAATGAACAAAAAAAAATCTCAATGCAAAACATGCAATCATATGACAAACAATTTCATACTCACCTGTAGACATTTTTGCTGATGTCAAGTCTATGGCACCATCTGAAGCTCCATTCTGGTAACCTAATCCATTTTTCCCTTCATAGTAGAAGAGTCCAGTCTCAGAGAAATTGTTATCTGAAACTGAGCTTTTCATGTTACTAAGGTCTGTAATGCCAAGGGTTGTAGGTGTGCCATACTGATAATGATCATCTCTGTAGCCAAACCGATTGTCCGGCATTGTGGTGGCTGGTTGCTGTGTTCTGCAGCTCCCTGTGAATGGAAGTTTGTAGATGATATCACAGCAGACAGCCCTCCGACCAGCTGTGAGATCCACAGGGGTCCCATCATCCTCCACTATTGTGGTAACTACCCCTGAGGAAGTGGTCAGGGCCACCATAACTGGCTTGGATGTGGAGAGATCTACAGCCGTGGCATATGCTTCTGTATGAGCTGGGATAAGGGGTGGAACACCACTGGTGTCACTCATTCCAGGTGCAATAGTCACAGGTGTGGTTGTACTTGCCATGCTCTCCACAGCCCCATAGGACAGATTAACAGGAATTTCCATGCTTGATGCAGGCTTTGGCTGAGAATCTACTGGTCTGTACACTATCTGTGCAACAGGTTTGCATGGGGTATAGGTTGTAAGTGGAAGAGGCATGGAGGTGGCATTGCCCAAATCCAGTGGTTTCTCAGCTGTGTTATTATAGGAAGCAATAGTGGCAGAGCAAGTGACTATTGTGATGTTATCTGTCACTACAGAGAGTGTTGTGGCTGGTGTAATCTCTGCACTCAGATTTACCACTTCTGGCTGAACAGCTGTTGACTGCCGACCACTAGAATCACTTGAGAAGGACTGACGACTTGAGTCTGGAGCTGTCAAGTCCATGCCTTTGTCAGTCATGGTGACACTGACTTTTGAGGTGCAAAGATCAATGACATCTCCTGGGTAGTGAATCCTTCCATTCTGTTTTGGCTTTGATTGGACTTTGATGGGAGTTGTCTCTGGTTCCATGAAAACACTAGTAGTGGGTGAAACTGGGGCAGATTCCTCAGGCATTATTTCTTGTACCACTGACACCATAGTAGTTCTCTGAACTTCTGTTGTAACAACTTGGGTCACCACCTTCGGCATTGTTTCAGGCTGCTGCTCTGTCGTTGAAATTGCAGAGTACATTTGACTTACACTTGAAACAACTTTCTCTGGACCTATTATTTCTTCACTTGCTATTGCTTTAGTAACTTGTGTATATGTAACTGGAGGAGGTGGCATTGTTGGAACTTGATTTTCTGGACCTCGGATTTCCTGGCTTTCTACTGATTGTGTGAATTGAGTGTATGTAACTGGTGCCACAGGAGGTGCTTGTGGCATGGGTTGTTCTTGGCCTTCTGCTTGTGGTATGAATTGGGGGACTGCACCAGGAGGAACAGCTCCATTCTCTTCCATTGTTGCATATTGGAATGGAACTTGGGCTGGGTAACCAATTGGTTGATCTTGTGTTGGGGGAAGACCTCCAGTTGTGTCAAGAGGTTGTGGAACTGTTTCCTGTGATGCATACATTCCAGGTTGATGTTGTTGCTGCAATACAGTTTGTTGTTGCTGTACCATTGGTTGAACAGTGACATGCGCCAGGTCTTGGGTTATGGGTTGAGTAGGCAAAGGTGACACTGATTGTTGCTGCATTATGGGCTGAGCAACTAAAGTTGCTACTGGCTGTTGTGATATCTGTTGAGCAGGGACAATTTCTACTGGCTGCAGTGGCATAAGCTGAGGAGCTGCCACTTGTTGTTTTATTTCTCCCACAGGCTGAACAGCCACAGGTACAACTGGTTGTGGTGATATCGGTTGAACAGCCATAGGTACAACAGCTTGTGGCATGACAGTCTGAGCAACCACTGCCTGAGCAACTGGTTGCGGTGATACAGACTGAATAGCTGCAGGTGGGACTGACTGTGCTGATATAGTCTGTACAACCACAGGTGAAACTGGTTGTGGTGATACAGGCTGAACTGCTACAGGTACAACTGGCTGTGGTGGTATGGATTCAACAACTGTAGGTGCAATAGGTTGTGGTGATACAGTCTGAGCAAACACGGGCTGAACTGGTTGTGGTGATATTGGTTGAATACCTACAGGTTGCACTGGTTGTGGAGATGCAGTTTGAGCAACAACTGGTGAAACAGGTTGAGGTGATACAGTCTGAGAGAGCATAGGCTGAACTGGTTGTGGTGATATTGGTTGAATACCTACAGGTTGCACTGGTTGTGGAGATGCAGTTTGAGCAACAACTGGTGAAACAGGTTGAGGTGATACAGTCTGAGAGAGCATAGGCTGAACTGGTTGTGGTGTTACTGGTTGAATGCCTACAGGTTGCACTGGTTGTGGAGATGCAGTTTGAGCAACAACTGGTGAAACAGGTTGAGGTGATACAGTCTGAGAGAGCATAGGCTGAACTGGCTGTGGTGTTACTGGTTGAATGCCTACAGGTGGAACCGGTTGTGGTGATGGAATTTGAGAAATAATTGGTGGAACAGATTGTAGTGATACAGTCTGTGCAACCTGATGGGGAACTGGTTGTGGTGGTATAGACTGAACACCAACAGGCATCACTTCCACTGGTTGTTCTTGCAATGTGGTATGGGCAGCAATAAATTCAGTGGGCTGTGATTGTTGCAAAATAGTAGCAGAAACAAGTTCTGCTGGCTGTGATGGAGGCTGAGTAGCGACAGGTACCATTGGTACTGGTGGTGGTATTATGGACTCAACAGATGCCACTGGTTGAGGCTGAGGAGCCTTTTCAGTTTGAGGTGGAACAGTTTGTTCAGGTTGGGGCTGTGATGCAGGTGGAGCTGCCATCACTTGTTCCATTTCTATGGTTACTGGTTGAGAAGGCACAAATATGCGTGTTTGCTCTGGTTGTGTGGCTAATACACACACTCTTGGGTCTGCTTGTTGTACTGTAGGCATTCTTGCCACTGGTTCCATTTGCATTTGTGGTGTTGGTGCTGCAATAACTGTCTCGACTGCTTTTGGTGGTGGAGGTGGAGTTGATGCAACCATTACCTTTCTTTGTTGTACTTGTACAGGAGTAGCCATAACTTGCTCTGTTTGGATCACTTGGGTATGAGGGAAGGGGAAATGATGAGGTTTTGGTTTTGGCAGTGGTGCTGCTGAAACAGGCCCTGCTAGACTTGATGATGGAAGAGATCCGCGCCGCAATGGAGCTTGCGTGGTTATCCCTTCAACAGGAGATCCTGGCTCTGATGGTAACGTTATCACCACATAAGTCTCCAGGCATTTTGCAAACCTGGGTGACAAAGGAGATTTAGGAGATGTTGCACTGAGCTTAGACTGGGCAGGAGTTGTGAGACTAAATGACAGTGCATTAGGTGGCTCTCTGGTTCTCGGTAATGTGGCAGCTTTAGGTATGTCAGGTAGAACCTTTTGAGCAGAAATGGGCTGAGGAGACAATGGAGGACGGACAATTTCCCCTGGTCTATGAGTGAACTTTAATCCTGCTGGAATGCAGGTGGGCTTGGGAGGAACTGGAGGTGGCGCAATGGGTTTTGGAGCAGGGGTAACTGTCTGTTTCACTACAGGGGGTTCTGATGGAGCACCCACGATGACAGGAGCAGGTGGTGGCGGTGGAGGCAGTGGTGGCTCTGAAACCACTGTTTTTGCCTGACCGACAGCATGTGCTGGTGTCAATGGTTTGGGAGCCACTGGTGGGGCAGACACTTGTGCTGCTGTTGGTGGAACTGTTGGTACAGCAGCAGTGTCTGGGGCTTGAGCAGATGGCAGACCTGTAGCTGGTGGAACACCAGAGGTTAGTATCTGAGCACTGACTTCTTCACCTGGTCCTGCAGCTGCTACTGCAATTGAATTTGCAACAATCTCCTGTGCTGACTGATTGATCACTGATATGTTTTCAAATGAAGCACCACGAGGGACTATGATGACCACATGACCTTGTCTTGTCTGGACAGTGGGCAGAAGCTGTGGAGATCCAGGTGTGGGAGAAACTGCAATAGTTCTATGTTCTTGTTGTGGTTGCATACCCTCAATTCCTGACTGAATGTCCACCACTACAGACTGCAGTGGGTGTGTTCCGAAGGCTACTGTAGTGGTTATAGTTGGAGACACAACTGGGACAGCTGCTGGAGGTGCAGAATTCATGACTGTTGTAGCCACTGCTGGGATCTGGGGCTGTGAAACAGTAGCAGGTAAAGGAGGAGGAGGGGGCTGTGGCAGCTTTTGGGCTAATGGGACAGCTGCACTTAATTCCTCTGCAGATGGACTGTGGGATGGCATCTGGATTGAAACTGAGGCAGGTGGTTGTGTGATAGGCAAAGAGGGAGGAGGAGGACGTGGTGGAGGGACAGTAGGAACTGCTACAGGTACAGGAGGAGCAGTGACTTGATCTGGCATCACTGCAGTCGTAGCAGATGATGAAGGTGTAGATATCGGTTGGGCTGCCACTGAAGGACCAGCAGACACCAACACAGGCTTCTGCGCCTTGGCTGGTAGGACAGCTGGGGATGGAGTCGATGCTGAGGCAGTAGCAGTGGTAGGGGCTGGTGTTGGAGCTGCAACTTGAGCTGAAGAGGAAACCAAATCTGGCATTTGCACAACTACTGGGGTTGGGTCAGGTACAGGGGTTGCAACTGCTCTGTGGACTGGCATAGGAATTGGTGATGGAGTTGTAGCCTGAATTGGTTGAACTGCAACAGCTGCTTGGGCAGGTAGTGGCTGAGGTGCAGGTACCGAAGGTGGGCGGGGAAGAGGCTCTTGACTTGGAGCTGAGGTTGGTGATGAAACCAGATCTGGCATTTGCACAACAACAGGGGCTGGGACTGGTGCTTGAGCTGAAGGGGCCTGCTTTTGACTAGAAGCTGCAACCTGAGGTACAGCAGAAGTTACCAGAGCTGGACTTGGTGGCAAAACAGCAGCTTGACTTGGACCAGGGACTGGTGGGCGTGTTTGTTCTGACACTGTTACTGTACTTAGAGGTGCTTGGACTGGAGGCAATTGTACAACTGGTTTGGGTTTTACAACTGGTTTGGGGGCAGCTGGTTTTGGTGGTGTTGAAACTGGTGCTGGAGCAGATACTATATCTGGAATGGAAACTGGCTTGGGAGGCGGGGCAGGTGGAACCTTTGAAACTGTGGATGGAATTGGGGCAGTATGAGAAACTGGAACCTTGACAGGTGTAGGTGTAGGGGCAGGGGCAGCAGCAGCTGGAACTGGCTCTTTTTGGTCTGAGGCTCTTGGTTCAGAAACAATGTCTGGAATTGGAATAATCACTGGGGCCTGGGCTTCAACAACTGCAGGGCTAGCAGGAGCTGAACCTGGAGTCTGATCAGACATTGGTGAAGAGGAGGCTGCAGTGATCATTGATAAACTTGAATCAGGAGATGAGGAAGAGGGTGATACCTCTGGTGATAAAACTGTGTCTTGTACTGGGATGCCTGATCTAGGTTTGGCTTGAGGAATCTCACAAACAACTGAAATAGCCTCTGAATCTGCTGATGGAGTTGGCACAGTCACTGGCTTCTCCTGTTCAGCTTCAGAGCTATCTGCACTGGCAGCAATATGGGGTTCATAACTACTACTATCACCCTCGTCAGCTTCCTCCTCACCAGAGGAGCACTGAATGATCTTTAGATCTGGAATTGGATAGAGAGATCTTCGAACTGAAGTGGAATCTGGAGGCACCACCTCTTCTTTAGTCTCGTCTTCTTCCCCACTTGAGGGAATAAGTATTACCTCAGGGGAATCATAGGACAATGAGTCTGTCACTGGAGACACTGGACTTGCCTGTGAAGGACTTGTTCCAGGTGTCAGTGCTTCCTGCTGTATCTCTAATTGTGGAATCCCATCACTACCGGCTGTGGATATAGTTATTTCTGGCTGAGACAGCTGTTCATCTGGTGTTAATTTTCCATTCTTCAGCATTTCCTCATACACTTCCTCAGGTGTTCTGAGCTTTTTCATTGACTCTTGTACTGCTAGTCTGCTCGCTTCTGATTCCTGACCTGTATGAGATGGCCCCTCAACTAATGATTCATATGCGTAGTCTTCAATTGACATCCCACCATATAATGGCACAACACCAGGTTGTATGTCCTCAGTTGTGGACTTGATAGATTTAGCCTTCTGCATCATTTCCTCATAAGCTTGGTCTGCACTCTTCAGAGACCTCTCTGGCACAGCCTCTTCAGGTGGAATGTAGGGAGAGATAGACGGTAATGAGGGCTCTCTTTCTATGATTTGAGGCGTCTCTTTGGGGCTAACACCTTCAGCTTCAGATTCCATACTTGGAGAAAGTTCTGATCCAGATGTTTTCATCAATTCTTCTTTATCTTTCTTAACCCTCCTGGAGACCTTCTTATTCATCTGCTGATCAAGTTCAGTCTGTTTATCCTGGTCTCCCTCCCCAAGAGTTTCCTCTTCTGAGGAGTCCTCAATAGTAGGAAGACCTTGACCATGCTGCCGATGCTTGGCTTTTTTGTGCTTGCCCTCTCCAGTTTTTCGCCTGTGTCTTGGACTACTATCACTGTCTTCATCAAGGGAGGAAACAGATGTTGGTGATGTTGTCCCTGGTGTAAAGCTAGAAGCATGGAGACTAGATGACCCATCACCTTTGGACCGGTCATCAACTGATTCAACCAGACTCTCCATTGATGCATCAGCTTCTTCGGTGCTTTGGCGCCGAGGAGCCATCTGCTCTACCACGCCAGCAGCTGTGTCTATGGTCTTAACCTG
This sequence comes from Sardinella longiceps, assembly GCA_027497455.2. NCBI lineage: Eukaryota > Metazoa > Chordata > Actinopteri > Clupeiformes > Clupeidae > Sardinella > Sardinella longiceps. Next base: position 32,504,875 of record JAODXP020000017.1, on the reverse strand, counting down.
CTTTGCCGTTTCATTAGAGGCATCTATATCCTCCTTGCTGACTGTTTGAGAAAGTGGGACTATGTGGATCTTGTCAGAATCCAGATCTTCTGAAGACTGGCTGTGATCTGGACTTACAAGTTCAACACTAAGTTTTTTCAAGACACGTTTTGTCTTCTCAGTGGCAGCCTCGGTCGTGTCCAGAGGGATTTGTTTCTTTGCACTGCTGTCTTCTTCAGATGGTGACAAGTCCATATCTGCACCCATTTCCATGAGCTGTCTACGGATAAATTCCTCATCATCCATTGACTCTGGACTTTCTACTTTGAAGTCTTCACTGCTGGAGGACACAGAGCTGCCCCTCGTCCTCTGCACAAGGGGTGAAGGTTCACTCTCACTACTATCTACCTCTAAGGGTTCTAATGGCTTTAATAGCTTTTTAGCACCAGGTGCTTGAGTTGCCAGCTTTTCAGTTGGTACAGTCTTTGCAGTTATCTCACTTGCTTTGTGGATGGCTTTAAGTTCTTCCTCTGCAGAACTGTAGGACTCTGGTGAGATCCTTAAGTCCTGCTCTTTTCCTTGTATGTCCTTGACATCCTTTACATATAGTTTGTCTTCATCAGATTTGGGGATCTCTGTGGTAGGGCTGCTCTGGATGGCAATCTTAACTTCATCCTTCTGTGTCCTTATGTCAGCTTGGGTCTCTTGTTGTCGAATCTGAGATTCATCTTTGGCTCCAAGAGGCTGCACCTATTGCAAGAGAGCAAAGGTTGTAATGAGTTACAATTCAACAAACACAAACATTGAACACTTAACATACCAAATAAAGAGGACAATAAAAAAAATAACAAATATGACGAACAAGACAAAAAATTTAATGACAAACACAAAAAAACCCTCTGACTCAAACAATGTTTGTGATGGAGGGTTACAGAAGGGGGGTCATGAAGAACAGTTCCTACTGGCTTGTCTCTTTTGGTATGGAATAAAGGGAACTATGAATGAAATGCAAACAGTTTTCTGGAAATGCCTCATGGTAGCATGTTGGCATAGTAAGTCTCTTCTCATATGAACGCCTAACTATGTCATCAATGCATTCAAGAACTGTTACAATTCTGCAGTGCATGATGTTTACCTTTACTTCAGACTCCTCTGTGGATGGTTCCACAGACACTGCTTGTTCTTCTTGTGTGTCAGATAGTTCCTCTATTGAGACCTCTACAGATACAGATTCGCTTGAAGGTATTTTTGCCCATTCAGTATTTTCCTCTTGAGTGTTAGACACTTCCTCAAGGAGTACCTCTGTGGACATGGGCGGCTGTGTACATATTTCCACAGGATGTGTCACACTCACTTTCGTGTCTGATGTTCTTTCTTCTAAAATCTCTACAGACAAAGAGTCCTCTATGGATATTTCCACAGCCTCTTTACTTTCTTTTTGTTCATTTGATATTGTGTGACAAGTCACTTCAGTAGTTTTGTCCTCAGTGTCAGATGCTTCTTTTACTAGGACCTCTGTGCACACAATGTCACCTGTGGATACTTCCACAGATGTTATACTGCTCTCTGATGTATTTGGTGGTTGCTCTACAGTGGCTTCCGGAGTCCCCTCTGCAATTTCACTTTGCTTGTCAAGCAGTATGTCTATATGAACTGCAGTAGAGTCTCCAGTCAATGCGTCCACAGAATTTATTTTTTCATCCACTTTGTCTGAAAAAGTATCTACATTATTTTCAACAGAGCAAGATTTATCAGAGGATTCAGATGCAGACTGAGCCATTTCCTCTTGTGGATCATTTACTATGCTGTGTGTAAATTCATAGTCTTTTGTGTATATTACATGCTCTGTAATGATTTCATTCTGAATAGATGACATGTCTGCTGTGGTATCACACAAAACATTGTCTGCTTCTACACTTATGTCTTTTCTGTCAGGTTCTTCGACCAGAACCTCTGAAAGTAACTCTGCTTTGCCAGCTGGCATTTCAGACTCAGCTAATTTCTCTTCAACTTCATTTTCAATGCATAATTCTTCTGACTTTAAGTCAGTGCATTCAGGATATATATCAACGTCTTTCACACAAGCCTCAGAAGTAATTTCTGACACTTCTGCACACACTTCTGTATCTATGACTGGGACATCAGAAATAAGTTTGTATGTTTCTGCTTCTAATTTCTCTCCTACTGGGACTTCAGAGACTTGTTCAGCATCAGCAATGAATATTTCTGCCTGCTCAACTGGAAACTCAGAGCCTGCACTGCCTATTTCTGTATTTTCAACATGAATTTCACTCGTCTCCTCGAGGTTCTCTAACGCTATTTCTTTATCTTCCACATTTACCTCTTCCTGAACAAAGACATTGGCATCCGAAATCAGCTCTGCTTCTCTAGTGCATGGATGTGACCCTTTTTCATTCTCTTCCATCATTTCAGTATCCTGTTTAAGGTCATTAGATAAGAGTTTGGTAGTGTCAGCATACCGTTCTGATTTGTCTATATAAACATCAGAAACGGGTTCTACATTTCCATCATACAATTCAAGCTCCTCCCTGAACTTCACTTGTTCTTCATCGACATGATCTGTTTCAGATCCATCTATAACCTGTGATGCATCATGTATTTCTGACTCCTCAACAACTTTGGAAATCTGTTCATCATTGTCTTCATATAATTCACATTCCTCGTCTGGCAGGACAACTGATACTACTTCTGACTGCTGTTCAGTTGTTTCAGGTATCTCTGTTTCTAATAGTTCATTACACAGTTCTACATTTTCTACCGCATACTCATTAAATGAGGGCATATCAGATTGTCCATCACATATCTCTGGCTCCTCTGTTTCAGATGCAAATTTATCAACTTCATGTATTGTTTCAGGGAGTTCCACACTCACAACCTCAGAAATAATTGCAGATTTATCATATACTGCAGGTTCTTCTATTACATCAGAAATTAGATCAGCATTATCAGCTTCTGTTCCAGACTCTTCTAGAGAAGTGTCTGAAGATATTGAATCTGTAGAGGTGTCCATTGATTCTGCTCTTTTGTCCACTCTCTCTTGCTGTCCCTCGTCTATGCCCTCTGTGTTCGAGTCTCCTGTAGATATATCTACAGGCTCCATGGTTTCCCCCTTTCTGTCAGGAAGATCCTCTATGAGGACCTCCATGTCTCTGTCATCCTCTCTGACAAGGACATCAACAACATCAACGACATGGACTGCACAGACATCAACATCAACACTGACACCAACGTCACCAGACATAGCATGCGCTACCTGTTGAACCTGTGGAACAGTCACTGCTTGCTTAAGCTCAGCAGTGGGAACATTAGCTCCAGCAAGAACTTTCTCTGGTTCTACTGTCTTGACAGGTGCCACTGCCTTCTCTGCCTCCTTCTTCTGTGGTGCCACAGCCTCAGCCTGCTCTTTGGGTGGCACTACAGCACCTGCAGGTGGAGTGGCCGAAGCAGGTGGTACTGCTGCTGTTTTGGTAGCAACAGTGGTTGCAGCAGGAGCAGCAGTTGTGCCAGGTTCAACCTTGGGCACTGCAGTGGATGCAGCAGCGGGAACAGGTACAGAAGGTAGTTCAGCAGGCTTAGGGGACACTGTTTCCTCTTTAGGAGGTGCAGGTTTGGAAGCCGCTGGAGTTGCAGTGGGTGGTACAGCCTCTTTGGGCACAGCAGGCTGCACTTTGAGAGGAGCTGTAGGCTGCTTTTCTGCTTTTGCTGGCATTGGCTTTGGTGCTGGCATCCTTTCCATGTCACCCAGCTGTCCAGAGAGGGCCCTTTGGGTCTGACAGTTCAAACAGAGCCATTCGTTCTGTGAACACAAACAATCAACAAAAACAGTCAGTACTATAGTGAAGTTGTCAGTACAGATAGTCTTCATCAATGCCACATATGAAACACATCAAACCAACCAAGAACCTGAAGCCAATGTCTGTATCTATTTATATTATAATCAAATACTTGTTTACAGTACTTAAGTCACCTAATTTAGTCATCTGTCTTACAAAGTACTTTTTTCAATTTAGAGAACATCTGAGGTATTATGTAAAAACCGTGGTAAACACAAACAAGAATCCTCATTAATCGCTGGATTACTAAACCAAAGTCTATCCCCTTGTATCCGTATCTACTACATTAACTAACATTATATCTTCATACACCATGAAAACATAACTGTGCATGATGCGACACGCATTTTTAGTCACAAGCATGTTTTGTACAAAAACAAACAAACAAACAAACAAAACACATGGCTAGACATGAGTCAGCATACAAGTTGCCACTAAGTGCTCAGTATTGGTAATACTCTGCAATACAAGAGTAACATTTAATTGGTTGAGGAACATTCATAGAATACAAATGCAATCTGCCAACTCATTTTGTTTTGAGCCTCTCCTGATTTGTAAAGGATTACTTTCTGACACTGCACACATAGAATGTGCAAAAATGTAAGATGAATTAGATTTTATGAATGATTAGAAGGACTGTAGATGTGAGGACATGGATTATATGTACAGTGGAGAAAACCTGTATCATCGCATGATAAGAAAAATGATTGTGTAAGGAAGGGAGAGAGGGAGTACTCTTCTACACACAAACACACACACAGAAACAAATGCAGAAGCCATGTTTTCTCTTGGAGATTAAAGATGCCATGCCCGGTGACGTAAACAAAATAATATTTCATGTGCTTTTACACAGTCCTGGGCTGTGATGTAACCTTCTCTCTATCCAGTGTTTTTCCTCCCTGACAGACACAGGCTTATTTTAATGCCAGATGTGTAGTGGCGGAACCCTAATGCCAAAGAATATGAGCAAACTGAGAGGTCGTACAGACTATGACAGAAAGGGACAGAAAGGACCTAACGAGCTTCAGCCCTGACCTAAACCTCTGGGTTGGGGGGCTTGGAGACCTCTTTTCACACGTCAGTGCTCTGAGTCAGAAACACTCTCAAATCTCTTCATTTGTATTCAAAGGCATTCTAATGGAGTCCTCTTTCTCAAGGCTGACATTTCATTATTGGCTACAATGAGCGGGTGAAAAACAAATTCTACTCTTCTTCTTCGCCAGGAAAAAAAATGTCATTGCGGTAAGCTGCCCCATTTATTGGAATGATGTCCTTCCCAATTGGCCATTACTGCAGCACATCGGTCTGACAGTTCTGACAGAAGATTAATACTGCCAACTTACTCCTTTCTCTGATCTCTGAATCATAACACAATTTAGGGGCAGCAGATCTCAGATTGTAGTGGATGTCATTTGCACAAATTTAACTTGTAGTCCTTCATGGACAGCAACAAGTATTCTCATAGGATTTTATTCATCAATAATAAAAAAAACAAGGTGGCAAGATTTATCAAGACAAATACTATGCGACACATAGCAAATCTGCATTAGTTAAAAATGTATCTTTAAAAACCCCTGCAGATACAGAGATAAACCACGAAGAAAGACTACATAGAACATCATCATGCAAAAATAATGTGGCTACACTTTTGGCTGTCACGGTAACACAACATGACAGTGTAATTACACATGGGCAAAGCACACAACATTCTAAGAAACACTGGAAACAATAATCCACAGAATCTCTCAAAGACTTTGCATCTGTAGTCAGAAGGAGACATCCAAAAACTCAATTGTTATGATTCTACAGTTCATAGAAATATGCCGCACTAATGAACACAATTTTCTTGACTGACATCTTTATTCTGATATTTTTGGTAATAATGTCTTCACTGATTTTCAGATTCAGTGGTAATTGCATCAGTCTGAAGCACAAGACTACTTTTCCTTCAAATCCTAGCTCTGTGTGTGCAAGCATCCCTATGGAGCTTTGGTGAGTTTGGGGTGATGTATCTCTCTGAAGGCTTTGAGGAGCAAGGCTTGCAGTGTGGGTGAAGAAATGCCTCAGACAAACGCGGAATCCTAATGTTCAACCATTGCAGTGAAATGCTAATCAACTGGCAACCACGAGTGTGCAATGGTATCTGTGGTGCGCAGCTCCCCTTGACATCCGCTCAAAGCCGCCTGTATAAAAATAAATTACAGACAAGATCAAGCTGCCTAGAGAATTTCTGCCTTTGCCCTTTATAAAGAAATCCAGCTGGGGCCTAATCTACAATCAGGAGCAAGGTTGAGCTACTAAGCTTTTGATCACCGAGGCTCCACTGCCAGGTTCCCCTCACACGTCCATACTCATCCTGCAGGAAGAGAAACATCTTTCTTTTTCTGATGTATTTTGCACTTGTCGAAATGGAACGCATGATCGAAATGGAAATGAAAGCTAAAACCTAAATTAGCTTAATGTTATCCTGCTAACAGAATCCAAACCAGATGCTAATTGTGTAAGTGATTCATACTTGGCATAAGAAAGGGTTATTTACTTTGTTTAGGAATTCGTTGATCGTAGGTCTACCCCTGGGAGTCGTGGTGCTGGCTAAGAGCTTTGAGGAACATCCAGAGGTCTGAGCACGTAGAGTGAGCTATCTCCCTTTGCAGCACACGTATGCTAATCAGAAGAGCAGTGCCACTAGCCCATGACAGGAGGGCCAATCAGACCCTTAATTAGTAATCAGAGGAAGAAAGACAGTGCCCTTGCATTCAGTCTTATTTTTTTTTCTTATTTCCTACTCACAAATGTTACTACTAACCTAAACCTTTTGATCTTTTGACTAAGATGAACAATATAGCCTACATGGAATATTTCAAAAGACTATAAATTTGTCATGGGAGGGAAGTAGTGAGTGAACTTGAACAGTATTTGGTGGCAAACTACTTATATCTCATTCCACAGTCTACAGTTCAGTTCAATTATACGTGTCCAACACTGACTTACAACAAAAATTGTCTCGTAGCAAGGTTTCATTATCTAGCTTTCCATCCAACTTATTTGCATTCACATATTGCATATGCATGCGTTTCCATCAGCTGTGCAATTTGAATAAAAAGGAAACACTACACTAACCAAGTGACGTGTGTCTACCAGCTGGATCAAACATTGCCACCAGGCAAACGTCTATATAGAGAGAAATGTGGTGGGCTAAAATGCGAACATATGCGAGTTAAACCCTTTCCAGCCAATCTGAATCTGTGAATTTCTGAATTTCCTGATGTTTCATCAAAAGATTAGTTATTCACATTAATTGAACAAGTTGGTTGGAAATGTGCCTATATTTGTCCCTTATTGGTGGTCTATCCCTGGTAAAATACAATAAAGCCCACTTTGTTTCCGATTTTTGAAGCTGATAACATTACTTTTTAAATGATGAATTGACTATAGAAATAGGAATGTCCCCAAATGCCTCGCTTAATTCAGTGAAATATCCCAGATTATCATCTCAATGGTCTAGCCACCTTACTTGTGATACTTTATACACATAAACAAGTAGAATCCAAGGGCAACAAGGGCAAGGAAAAAACATGAAACTACATAGATGCTGTGCAAATGATCTCAGTGCCTTTAGTGTGAAAACACTATTCAACTTCTTGACCACAGCATGCTTTTTTGTAATCTGAAAGGTCACAGGTAGGTCAAAATGTTTGATGAAGTGGGCAGGGCAGTGATCCTGTCTGGTTTAGAGTGTAATCTTGACAGATGGCTATGCCTTTCCCTCTCCTCTAAAGCTGGTGGATAATTAGAGAAATCATTAGGGACCTGTTTTGTTTATTCATATCTGATGATGACCTGAGTGGAGTCGTTTTGATTTTGACAAAGATTTCTAAAGACAATGTTAAAGACTGGAGTTACTACATCTAATCTACATGCCTTAAATAAATGTTGATATACTGTATTATCCAGTATCTTGTGGACAATAGAAACTGTAGAACTTTTAGTCACTACATACAAATCCTTTGAACATAACTTTAAAGCATATGTCTTCAATAGATGTCTTCAATAGATAAACAGAATTTATTCTACAATTGAACAGAGCCTTACAAAAGACACACGGTGAGCACTTCTATATGAAGACATTTTTATCTCTGCAAGCATATAGGCTTTATGCTGCTGGCATGCTGTGAGCAGTGCTAAGTAGCACCATCCGGCTGGCTCTCCCAGGGTATCTGTCTCTTGGGGTGGGGATGGCAGCACACTAAAGTAGTAGTGACTGAGTCACATGGGCCGCTGGCTGACTGCCACAAGCCTTCTCTTTAATTGGGCTCCCACAGTCAGGCCTGGAAGAGGCCACACAGGACAGTAGGTTTCCTGTGATAAACCAGGCTGTAATGCTAACCCCTGCTGCTACATGAGCAGTTTCTAACAAGGTAATTGTGGTATAGCATATAATGTATGCTGACACACACACACACACACACACACACACACACACACACACACACACACACACTCAACATATTAGGGGGACTTGCAGATATCTTATACGCCTTCTTTCAATTATTTTCCACCATCATTCTGCCACCGGTACTCCTAAACTATCTGACCTGACAAGACAAGTTGTAAAATAAGCCGTAAAAGAGGATTCAATCTTAATAGTTTCAATCTTCTTAACAATAACATACAATTTGCCCTGGATCACTCCCCAAATATATTACCCCTCCTCAAGTCTTCACCAACTAAATATGTCATACAACTTCAAGGTCTTTCCCCGCGACCATACGGTCACTGGATAACATCCTCTGGGTCATAATAATATTCTTGTCTACATCTTCCCTGGGTTTTCTGGGGCTCTATCGGACCTTTGAGGCTTAAGGAGACGGCATTGAATATAATTTGAGAGGGGAATTGAATAAAAGCCCACACTGTATATCAGTGCCTTGGTGCGGTGCCATTACAGCGGAACCTGCACCGGCACCTTATCGATTTCCTGGCAGATGCCTTTGGCAACAGATGTTGCTGGCTAATATACTGCATTTTCAACAGCCCCCGCAGTGCCTCACGCTAGATAAATCAGCCAGTATGATAATGGAGAATCTTGACCCACTAATCTGTAATAAGCTGAGTGCTCTGTACTGAGAATGGAGTGCAGGCCCATGGGCCCAGCAAGCTGACAAACAGTATTGCATGGGGAGGGAAGGAGACGGAAGAGAATAAGGGAGAGAGAGAGAGACAGAGAGGGGGGACAGAAAAAAGGGGAGCGAGAGAAACAGAGAGATGAAAATGAGAGGAGTAGAAGAGGAATATAGAATGAGGAATGAGCTATCCAGAGAATTGGTCCTGAGAATTGTTGCAACAATGTTTACATGTCCTCGTCGGAGCAGTGAAGCTGAAGGTGGCACTCCGTGCATGTATGAGTGTGTGTGTTCGTTTGTGTATTCTTTCATAGCTGTGCGTTTGGAAAGGCTGTGTACAGTCCTAATTCTGCTTGTGTCAGTTATTTCCCTTAGTGGCTGAATTGATTATATATGGCATTAACAATGGCCTGAGATAGGTGGCAGTCAGAAAACAAAAACAACCCCAAAACTCTGGCCGCCATCCAACCACCTCGTCTGACAGGAAAGCCAGAACCGGCCTTCAATCCCAGCGCTCTTTCGCCTGGTGCTGTTTCTAAACGACTGAAACATGCAAAGTGGCTGAGGGGCTGGAGGCAGTGCTGTGAGCTCATTCCTTCAAATGCCAAGTGAGGTACACAAGTCTGCCTCTGGCTCGCCCTCAGCTATTTTACACAGCTTTGGAGCACTTCGGGAATTCGCGAAGAACACTGCACGGAGAGATACTGTTGCATCGGAGGGAGAGACCTAGTAATGTCATTATAAGTGTGGAGTGGGAGGCAGAGAACAGCTGCCAGTCAAAGATGAGAGAGAGAGCAGAGTCACGGCTAAAGCGCTTGCATGTACTGCTCTTCTGAGGTTTACTGGTGAAATAAGATAGGAGAATCTAATCCGCCTCTAAAGTCATTTCATTAAGAGCTATTTTCAGTATCGTGCCACTCACTGGGTTATTAATTTGTTTATTGCAACCGTAAAATATAGAAAACATTTTACATGGACATGTATTCAAACCAAAAAAAATAAATAAATAAATAAATTCATTCATTCATTAAAACCAACAGCTATTTTGGAAGAGGATATGTGTTTTCTGGACTCCTGAAATCAATTTACAACAATCAACAATTAGATAAGTCAACCACTTCCTGAGAGAAAATGCTAGGTCACAGCACTGTTCACTCAAATGAAGGCTAATCAATCTTACACAAATGAAACCAAATTTTCAGTACACAACATAAAACCACTCCTGTAACCTCTTGGACATTGGGGTTAACATTATGGGTTCTGACATAATTACATTAGATTAGCCTGCTTAACCCAGCCCCTACACTGGCTAACGCTAACACCTGCATTATTGATGTGATGCTAGCACACACAACCCCTGGGTCTTTCCACACTCTCTCCTCATTACAGACCCAGCACTGGCACACCATATCCCAGCTCAGCTGTCAGGGGCTGCTCACATTTCAGTTAGTGCTAATACTAAACGTATGCGGCCGCGCTAATGACAGCGATAAGGCATGTCCACTAACTGGCTATGATCGGCCCGGCAGAAATGGAAGGGGGAGGTGTGAGACAAATGGCTAAAATTGCTTCTGGTCATGACATGAACTGAGTGCCATTATCTCCCTCTATTTTAGGCCTTCTGTTTCCCCCTCTCTTTCTTTCTATCTCTCATTCTTTCTCTCCATCCTACAATCAGTTTATCCCTTTCTGTATTTCCCATCTTTTCTTAATGTATTGCCTCTTGACATCTTTCCTCCATTGCTTCTTTTTCATTACCCCTCGTCTCCAGCATCACCCTACTGCTCTTTCTTCCCCTTTCTCTCTCCCTTTTTCGCTCTGCCTCCCACTAAAAATACCACCAATGCTGCTTCAATGAGTCCCAAAGAATAGAACATGGCTGTCAGTCAAAAGAGCACACATCACAGCTCCCAGGCTTAAAAAAAAATCAAGCCTTGAGCTGAAAAGGCTGATGCTTGTCTGCTGCTGAGGTCATGTCTGTGTGTGGAAAGCAATTTTCTCATCAGTTGTGTGTTATTGTCCAAGTCTAATGTTCTCTCTTCTGTGATTTTCCTTGTTCTGTCCTCCCCCTTTTCACCTTTTCATCCTCTCTCTTCATCTCTCCATTTTGTTCTCCCTGAGTACATATCCTGGGAATGATTTACACTGTAGCCCCTGCAAGGTTTGACATTTCTCTAGCTTCAAGATAGAGTTTAAAATAGGCTTAAAAGGAGCTTGACTTACATTTAGCGTCAAAAAAAAAAAAAAAAAAATGGATAATGAAATTATTTCTTCGGGACTACCTTTTTACATCAAATAGTCTATTATCATGTACTTATCATGGACCTTACCAGGAGAGACACCAATAACTTGACATTAAAAATGTATTAGGTAGCCTATATAGGATTAAAGTGGTATTCTAAAATTCCTTGATTAGGTGATAGATTCATGTCTATGCATGGACACATCACAATTTTTCTGGTATAGGCTCATGCAAGCTTGTAGATGTGCTCTTGGAATCGTTAATGTTGTTAGCATTATTTAGTTCTAGATGAAATTGCCAATTTGAACTTCAAAGGCATAATCCACAGCAAGTGTTTATACCACCCCCCTCATTTAGCTGGGAGACAAAAACAAAAAGCATTGCAAGGATTCGCAAGTTCTGCATTACTTTTGTTCAGAGAGCTGGTAAACAGATGACACATCTGGAAACAATGGTAAAATACCATAATGATATGGACTATTCCAGCAAGATCACTTGGGAAATGCTGGAATCGCTATGATTAGATTTATATCTAATTTATTTTTATATTGCGTTTGTGAATATTCACTCAGATTACAACATGAAGAAGATTTTGGCTATACTGTTGCATGAAGTGGCTAAGAGGTCGCTTTATCCTACTCTGTACACATACATTAACATCAAACACAGAACTCCACCTCTGTATTGGAGGCAAATGCAGTGCTGGAAGCATATCACAGAGAGAATAGTGTGACAATGAAAATGTCACGTTGCACATATATATGACATATCATTCCTCTCTTACATGAAAGCATATAATTGGAAACCAGTGACAAATGGATGGATGACCAGTGAAAAGACAGGACTGATGATCGATCGTTCACTCTCTTTACTCTCTTAACTGAGAAGTTCAGATGATAGACAATGGGAATTGGGAGTCAAAGTCACTAGCTTATTCTGGCAATAACCAGATGGTGAATACAACATATCGGAATAACAACAACAACAACAACAACAAAAAAGGCTCAGACCCACTGGGGTTTCAATGATACCAGTCTTACCACCACTTATTGGCATATCACACCCAAGCCCATGTGCTCACAGCTCAGATACACATGCTTCACATAAAACACACACAGACACACACACACACACACACACACACGAGCCCATAAGATCCCATCGCTTTAATACTGTTGCACAACCTTCAATCACTTTAATAGAGTTCCTGCCCTCCTCTGCTGCTGGGCGGATCTTCGCATAGACCATTATGTAATTTCATATGCGCCCGGCTCAGGCAGCAGGGAAGCCGGAGACTTACACGAAAGGCTGCCCAACACGTTTTACATTTGAGGAGGAAAACTCTGCAGCACGCTCATAAATATTCACCATGCACATAGCACATGGACATATAAACATATAAACATAACCATGTAAGGGAAATAACTGATACAGCTAAGCTAAAACGTTGAGCAACGCACACACACACACGCACGTGTATACACTCACACACATGCATGTGTTCACACACAAACACACACACACACACACACACACACACAAACACACAAACACAACGATATAAAGTCATGATCTGGGCAACTAACCAAATAAAGTTTAATTACATTCAAATTTTAAGCTAAGCATCTCATTTATAATCCCGCTTTTAAAATGGCTTTCCCTCTGATAAACAGTTGTGCAGGGAAAATCTGTCACCATTTGAAAGCAGCATGTAGTGTAAAATCACTTCCGCAAGATTTTCAGTAAATATCTGGCCAATACACACAATTATCTACAGACAGACTCACATTACTTTTTCCCTGCATTTTGCATTGTGTTGGTCCTTATTGGTCAAATATTGTAAGAAACAAAGTAAAAATGTCCCGATAAAGGTATAGACAATGTCCATGATGAAGTCCATTATGAACTTTAAGCAAACCAAGATTCTCCACATGCAGAAACACACACACACACACACACACACACACACACACACACACACACACAGACACAGACACAAACAGTTCCTCTGGGAAACCTCGGCGGCCGTTATCCCTTCCTTAACACCAAGATAATAAATTATGAGCAATTCTCCAACCCCTGACCACTGAGTACCACACTGTACCACTGACCACCACACAGAATGAACAGACAAATATCACCATAGTGACCTCTACCACTATGCCTTCTCACAGGCTATTACATGTGCATCAGATAATAGATGCCACTAACTTAATCCTCTAGATAACACTTCAAACACTGGATGCTAAGGATTTAGGACTAATAGTTCACACAAAGCACAATAACTTCCCATTTAAAGCAACCAATTCCTTACATAACAGAACAACCATGACAAATAACCAGAAGCACAGATGCTTAACTAGTCAGAATTATTGTAAAAATTTGCTCTTACCTGTCCAAGATGAGGCATGGGATTGAAACCACAAAGGTTGCACACCATGTTCTTGCACTCTGTGCAGGTGTTGTAATTGGGAGTATCCTTGGAGCCAATATTGAGATCCACTTTGCAAAGTGGACAAGATGACTTAGGAGGAGCAGGTTGCTGGGAGGTTGGAGGTTCTTCCTTTTTCAATGCAGCTGGGGGCACGGTGGTCTTTGCAGGTGGCTCAGCCTTCTTCTCCTCTGGTTTCTGAACTGCTGCAGGTGGTTTAGTCTCCACAGCTGGTGGAGCCTTTGCAGGACCCTGGGCTGACACAGCCTTAGCAGGACCCTGGGCTGACATAGACTCCTTACGTGCAGTAGGTGGTGTTGGTGTTGGTGTTGGCTCATCCTGAACAGCAGAGGTGATCAGATTTGATGCTGAACTAAACAGGGAAGAGCCAAAGCCCATAACTTTCCCAGACACTGGCTGGGGTGAAGGAGACCGAGCTCGAGGTGTTTCTGTGCGACCACCAAAGCCAAAGAACCCTGTAACAGATTCCGCAGGCTTGGGTGGGGGCGTGGGTTGAGTTTTGGCGGCCTCCTTTACTCCACCAAAACCAAATCCACCAAAGAATCCAGACTCCTGTTTGGGAGGTTCAGGTTGTGGTGCTGGAGCTGCCTTAGCAGGAGGAGGCGCAGCCACTTTTGCAGGTTCTTGTTGTGGAGCTGGTTTTGGCTGATCCGCCGGCTTGGGTGGGGGCATGGGTTCAGTTTTGGCAGTCTCCTTTGCTCCACCAAAACCAAATCCACCAAAGAATCCAGACTCCTGTTTGGGAGGTTCGGGTTGTGGTGCTGGAGCTGCCTTGGCAGGAGAAGGCACTGCCACTTTTGCAGGTTCTTGTTGTGGAGCTGGTTTTTGCTGAGCCGCTGGCTGTGTCGATGCCACAGAAATGGGAGGTTTAGCTGCTGCAGTAGGAGGTTGCTCTGATGGTTTCTCAACAACTGCAGGCTTCTGGCTCTGTAGAGGCTCGATAGTTGGTGGGGTCTCCTTTTTCTGTGGTGACGGAGGAGCAGAAACTTTGCTCGGTAGTGTCTGAGGTGCCTTTACAGGTGGTCCAGGTGGCTCCATACCCCCAAGAGCTCTCTGCATTTGACAATTCAGACAGAGCCACTCCTTAACCTGCAACAATTTGGAAATAACAGATCAACATCAGTCTACTCCTATCACTCATAAGCTGCTTATTCATTCCTATGGAACACAGAAATCAATAATATGGTTTAGAGATAATGAGGATGCATTATTATCAATGAGGCCTGCCAATTAACACACACACACACACACACACACACACACACACTATCACTGTAAATTTGTATTCCTTCAGTATAATCTATTTTTAAGATTTGTAAGATTTTTGTTTTATACAGCATTATTTCTTTCTTTCTGTGTTTCAGGTCCATGAAAAATGCTGTTTTTGTATTTTTTTAGATACACTGTAAAAACTTTTCATGTTTTTATTTCAAGAATTGTTTTCACCTTTAAAATCATTCCCTTAAATTCTGTAAGCTTACCTCTGTAACATGTGGCATTGGATTAAAACCACACTGGTTGCACACAGTATTCTTGCATTCAGTGCAAGAGTTGTAGTTGGGTGGATCCTTGGAGCCTATGTTAAGGTCCACCTTGCAGAGTGGGCAAGATGTTTTTGCTGCAGCTGGTGGAGCTTGTGCATCTGAGGGCTTGGATGGAGTTTCAACCTTTTTGGTAGGAACTGTTGGTTCCTTTTCTGCTTTTGTGTCTTCTGCTTTCTTTTCATCTTGCTTTGGTGCAACAGTTGGTTTTGCTTCTCCTGCCACTGGTGGCTTAGCTGGACCCTGAGCTGACACAGATGCCTTACGGCTAGTAGGTGGTGTTGGAGTTGGCTCATCCTGAACAGCAGAAGTGATCAGATTAGAAGCTGAGCTGAAAATTGAGGAGCCAAAGCCAAAGACCTTCCCAGAAACGGATTCTGCAGGCTGGGGTGATGGAGAGCGAGATCTTGCTGTATCAGTGAGACCACCCAAGCCAAATAATTTTCCAGTCGCAGAATCAGTGGGCTTTGGTGATGTTGGAGGCTGATCTTTTGGTGCTGCTTTACCTCCAAATCCAAAACCAAAGAATCCAGATTCCTGTTTGGGAGCTTGATCTTGTGCTGCAGGTGAGGGTTTGGCAGGTTCCTGTGCAGGCTTTTCAGCTTTCTGCACCTGCTGTGTGGCAGGTGCCTTCTGTTGAGGTGCTGGCTGAGTTACTGTTTGCTTAGGTGGAGTAGCACTTGGCTTGGTTTCAGCAGAGCTTGTTTGTTGAACTGGTTTAGGAGAAGCAGGCTTCTGGACCTGTTCACGGGCTACTGCTGGTGAAGACTGTCTTCTAAGCGCTGCAGCTGATGCCAAATTTTCTTTTGTACCAGCTGTATCTGGAGTAGCAGGTACTACAGGAGAGGACTGCCTTCGGTTTGGGGAACCTGTATCCACTTCCCCTTTTTTCAATGGTGACCCTGGAACAGGGGCCTCTTTCTTTTTGGGTGAAGGTGGCTCTGGAGCTTCTTTCAACTTTGGAGACCCTGGTGTCGGAGCCTGCTTGCTTTTTGGTGAACCTGGACTGGGTGCTACGACTGGAGAGGATTGTCTCCTGCTTTGAGGACCTGCTAAAGGAGACCCTGGAGGTGTTCCTGTGGCAGGAGAAGACTGTCTCCTAAGTGGAGAGCCATCTGACACTGCCTCCTTCCTCACAGGTGAGCCTGGAGGTGGAGAAGCTCCAGCAGAGGAAAGCCTCCTTTGAGGGGAACCAGCATCTACACTTCCTTTCCTCAGAGGTGATCCTGGAGCTGCAGCAAGTGATGGTCGCCTGTTGGTAGATCCTGCAAGAGGAGATCCTGCTGTGGCTGCTGTAGCTGGAGATGATTGCCGCCTATTTGGAGATCCACTCTCTGTAACATCCCTCTTAGGTGGGGGTATTGGAGCACCTGGAGTTGACTGGCGTCTTTGTGGAGATCCTGCTTCCACATCTTTCTTCACTGGTGACAATGGTGTTGGAACTTCTTTCTTTTTTGGTGAAGGTGGCAATGGTGCTTCTTTGACTTTTGGTGACCCAGGCGTTGGAGCCTGTTTCAATTTAGGTGAGGCTGGTGGTGTGGCCTCTTTCTTTTGCAAAGAAGCAGGTGCTGGAGCCTCTGTTGTTTTGGGAGAAACTGTTACAGGAGCAGCTTTGACTTTAGGTGACCCTGGAGCTACAGGCTCTGTTGACTGTGGTACAGGAGCAATAGGAGTGTCCTTCTTTTGTGGCTGTGCTCCTGGGCCCTGCAATGGAGGTTTCACCATTGGTGGTCCTGGTGGACCCATCCCTGCAGTTGCCCTCTGCATCTGGCATGTCAGGCAAAGCCATTCCTTGACCTAAAATTTAGAAGGGAATATATTGAAAGTATAAATGTTTTTGTAGAAATGTATTATGAAAATACATTTTAAGAGCCACCAATCATTAAAACAGTGTCGGAGTAAAAACTTACAAAAATACATACCTCTGTGAGATGTGGCATTGGATTAAAGCCACACAGGTTACACACTGTATTTTTGCATTCTGTGCAGGTACTGTAATTTGGAGGATCCTTTGAGCCCATGTTAAGATCAACCTTGCACAGTGGGCAAGATTGGACGGCTTTCGGAGCAGATTCTGTTTTGGGTAGTGCTGATGGTGTCTTGGCTTGTGCAGGCTCCTCTGCTTTCTTTGCTTCTGGTTTCTTTTCTTCTGGCTTCTGGTCTGTGACAGCTGATGGCTTGGTTGCAGAAGGAACTTTAGACGGAGGTTGGGCTTGGACCGAGCCCTTACGGGAGGGGGGCTGGGATGGAGGTTGAGCTTGGATAGAACCCTTTCTGGAAGCTGGTTGTGATGGAGGCTGTGCTTGGACAGACCCCTTTCGGGAAGCTGGTTGGGATGCGGGTTGAGCTTGTATGGAGCCTTTTCGGGAGGGAGATTGTGGGCCAGGGGTCTCATCTTGAACAGCAGAGGTGATCAAATTAGAAGCTGAACTAAGGAAGGAAGAGCCAAACCCAAAGACCTTCCCTGAAACAGATTCTGCCGGCTGCGGGGATGGCGACCGAGACCGGGCTTTGTCTTTTGCTCCTCCAAATCCAAATCCAAATAATCCACCCTCTTGTTTCTGTTGCTCTGCTTCTTGTGTTGGTGCAGGCTTAACAGTAGGAGGTTCTTCTGGAATTTTCTGTTGAGGTTTGCCTTGGTCTTGCTGCTGAGCTTTAGGAGCAGCAGTTGTTGATGGTTTGTCCTGGGGTTTCTTCACCTGTGACGCAGGAGGCCCTGGAGGTTCTACTCCACGAAGGGCTCGTTGAGTCTGGCAGTTCAAACACAGCCATTCCTTAACCTGAAATAGTACAATGGTTGCAGTTAGTGTATATTGAACAACAGTGTAATCTTGCAATACTTTAATCTAGTATGTCACAATACAAGAAACTGAAAAAAATACTACTTGCAGTATGACAACAGAAAATTACCATATTTACCTCAGTGAGATGAGGCATAGGATTGAATCCACAGAGGTTGCAAACAACAGATTTGCATTCTGTGCAGGTATTGTAATTTGGTGGATCCTTAGAGCCAACGTTAAGGTCTACTTTGCAAAGTGGGCAGGATGATTTTCCCTTTGATGGAAGAGCTTGAGACTCTTGAGCCTTTGGTGGAGGTTCCTCTTTTTTAACCACAGTGGCTGGTGTTTTGGCCTGTGCAGCTATATCTACCCTCTTGTCATCTGGTTTCTGGTCTTGTTTCTGTGCAGCAGGTGGTTTGGCCTCTGCTGCTGATGGTGCAGTGACCTTTGGAGGAGCCTCCGCTTTCTTCTCCTCTACTTTCTGTTCTGCTGCAGGTGGTTTAGTCTCTGTAGCTGGTGGAACCTTAGTGGGACCCTGAGCTGACACAGCCTTTGCAGTACCCTGGGCTGACACAGACTCCTTACGTGCAGTAGGTGGTGTTGGTGTTGATGTTGGCTCATCCTGAACAGTAGAAGTGATCAAATTTGATGCTGAACTGAACAGGGAAGAGCCAAAACCCATCATCTTACCAGACACTGACTCGTTAGGTTGAGGTGAAGGAGATCTCGATTTAACTGTGTCTGTGATGCCACCTAACCCAAACCCAAACAAGCTAGTCTCCTGCTTAGTTGGTTTAGCCTCTGGTTGTGGAGCAGTTTTGGCTGGAGATGTTGCACCTTTTGGCATTTGCTGTTTACCAGGGTCTTCTTTTTGGAGGGGTTTTTGCTGCTGGGACGGCATGGGCTCTGATGGTTTGGCTTCTTCTTTCTTTTGAGAGGGTGGCATTTTAGCTTGGGGCTGTGAAGGTGATGGGGCTTTACTGCGTTGTGGTTGGGGTGACATCATGGGTGGTTCTGGAGCTCTTTGCACCTGGCAGTTCAGACAAAGCCATTCCTTGGCCTGTAACAATAAATTAATGATCATATTAACAGGGCATGTTGATTTGTTTGCAAATAGCTTAAATTGCACTACATCAAACAATGAAATTGAAGGTATATTTGAACATTATCACAATCCACTTAAACAAACTCTATTACACACATAGTAACAACATGCAGACACATTTTGAAGTTATTTATTTTTCTTATTTCTTATTTGATGATGTATACATTTTCCTTACCTCAGTCAGATGGGGTGTGGGATTAAATCCACACAGATTGCATACAGTTGCCTTACAATGCGTGCAAGAGTTATAGTTAGGAGGATCCTTAGACCCTATATTCAACGGTACTTTACAGAGCGGACAAGACGAAACTGCAGAACCCTGTTGAGATTCTTTCTTCTGTGGTTCAGTTGTCACCTTAGCTTGAGGGGCACTCTGTGGGATCTTCTCCTCAGGCTTTTTCTCCTCTAGTTTCTTCTGATCTACTTTCTGTTCTACTGCAGGTGGTTTAGTCTCTGTAGCTGGAGGAGCCTTCGTAGGACCCTGAGCTGACACAGCCTTTGCAGGACCCTGAGCTGACACAGACGCCTTACGGGCAGCAGGTGGTGTTGGTGTTGGCATAGGCTCATCCTGAACAGCAGAGGTGATCAGATTTGATGCTGAACTGAACAGGGAAGAGCCAAAGCCCATCACTTTCCCAGACACAGGTTGAGGTGAAGGAGATCTGGACCTAGCAGTGTCAGTCAGACCACCAAAGCCAAATCCAAACAAGCCAGACTCCTGCTTGGGTGGTTCAGCTTGTGGTGGCTGTGCGGGAGATTTAGCTGGAGAAGCCTCTGCTTTCACAGTTGGCTGTTCAGGTTTTCCAGACCCTTGCTGTGTAGGAACTTTGTTTTCAGCAGCAGGTGGTTTCTCAACTTTTTTGTCTCTGTCTTGGGCCACAGTTGGAGGTGCGACCATCTTTTGTGTCGAATCTGGAACAGGTGCATCCTTGCCAGCTGGCTGGGAAGGTGCTGATACTTTTTCAGTCTGAGGCTTCATCATAGGAGGCCCTGGAGATTCCATACCTCCAAGAGCCCGCTGTGTCTGGCAATTCAAACAAAGCCACTCCTTTACCTGCAACAGTACAGAAACAATGCAATTAGCATCTGCTTTTCCAGCCATCATATAAGGTACACAATATATCTATATATATTTATTACACAGGGTTAGTACTGAAGAATTCATGCAAATTGTACATGTTAAAATATTAAATAAATAACTTGGGATGCAAAATGGTGGAAATATATAATTATCAAAATAAACAAAAAGTTTGTTGAGTGTCTGAATATCTATGTTTATTCACAATGATACACAGCTAACTTGAAATTCAATAGAAGTGAAACAAAAACACAAACACCAACACAGTACCAACAGGAAAAAAAACATACACCTACAAAAGGAAAAAAAACAGCCTGCATTATAAAGCGCTTTCTGGGTAACTTTCAAAGTGCTTGTCAATGCATGGTTCATTTTAAAGAAAGAAAGAATACATAAAAGGTATTGTACTGAATTTCCATTGCCCTGATATTTCTAACATTTTGTTTTCCAAGACAGCCCATCTAAAAACAGGATAACTAATAAAAATACAAAGATAGTGGCTTTTCAACCAGATCCTAGCAAAACAATGAAACATCCCCCTTAACGTGTCAGCAATCTGTGACTACACCAATCTATAAATCTGTGAAAATATCATACTTTCCATTTCATCTAACTTTTGCAATTTTGATAGTTAAACTACAAGATAACTTTAAGACAGGAACTGCAGACACATGTAACAATATGCAGTCACTAAAAAGTGTATAATTTTAGATTCCACCTTGATAACAGCTCAAAATATACATTGGGGCTTGCATACAATATAACTATACATTGGGAGCATTAAATTAAACTCAGTGTATCCCAAAAATGACTCTGCCCAAATCTTGTGAAATGTGAAATGCTTGTTTTTTTTTAGAACATATTACCCTATTTTGATATGATTTCAGTAGTGATTGTACTATTTCAACAATGTCCAGTTCAAAAGCCACTGTCTTTTGTAGACTATGCTAATGAATAGCATATCAATGTCTTTGAAGTTATATATTACTCGCTTCAAAGAATATATTTACACATTTATCATAAACAACATCATAATAAAAAATGACTGAAGAGGTGTGCATGCTCAATAAATCCCAAAAGGACCATCCACCCAACAAAATACAGTAACTTATCTATCACTAACAATTAAACATATACATATAAGCAGACTAGACACAGGTATATCAGTATGAAGATACCTCCAGACAGATCTGTCAAAATGTTTCAGCTTAACCAGCTCTTCTTACATTACATTATGTGAATAAAATTAAAATTGTATTTTCAAACATTTATAATGTTATATAACCAGGCATTTGCGGAGACAGAAAGGAACCAGCTTTGGCTTAGCTATATGCTAAAAATGGACAGATCTGCCTTTTGTGTGTAGTCTACCTTATTGTGTGTATTAAGTACCACAAATTACACAAATATCACAATATCAAAGTTGAGTAACTATAAATAAAAGATTAATATAGAGTAACACATGCACACAAAAAGGCATACACAGTGTAAAGTAAAACACAATACTATTAGTTCAACCCGAAAGAAAAGTTTAGTAGAAGAACCAATATTCAGAAATGGGCATTAACAATGGCAATGGATGGTGAATGTCTTTGTGCACTACTGTGTAAATGAAATGTTTTGAACTTAAAATAATGTCTTTTGTTGGTTGTTTGAACAGATAGTCTTACTTCAGTGAGGTGTGGCACTGGATTGAATCCACAGAGGTTACATACAACACTCTTGCATTCAGTGCAGGTGTTGTAATTTGGTTCTTGCTTCGAGCCCATGTTGAGATCCACTTTGCAGAGGGGGCAAGAGGATTTTGATGTTTTGTTTAGAGTTGGTGATGTTATGGGCCCTGCTTTTTTCTCAACTGATGAAGTCTGACTCTGTTGTTGCAGAGTTTGTTTCCCCTCTTGCTTCTGTATTACAGACGGTGTCTCCCCCATTTTCTTAGGAGAAGCCTGGACTGGCAAAGACTCATTTTGTGCTGCAGGAATATTAGATGCCTCATCTTGGACAGCTGAAGATATTAGATTTGTGGCTGAGCTGAGTAGGGAGGACCCAAAACCGAACATTTTCCCAGAGGTCGACCCTTTGCCTTGGGGTGAAGTTGACCTAGATCTAGATGTGTCTTTAGCCCCACCAATACCAAACAGCATTCCCGCTACCGGATCAGGCTTTGAAGTACCAGGGGTTTTAGGAGCCTCTTTACCTCCACCAAATCCAAAGCCAAAAAAGCTGGTTTCCTGCTTGGGAGGCACAGGCTGCACTTTAGCGGGGGATGTTGTCGCAATCGGTGTTTTTTGAGGACTCTGTGGCTGTGGTTGCTTATCAGGTGCTACAACGAGTGTTTTTGTTTCTTGGGATTTCTTACTATCATATTCAGCCTGTGATAATTTATGGTCTGGGGACTTGGAAATAGGTTTTGTATGTTCTGCCATGCTTGTTTGTTGTGCTGGTGGCGGAACACTCTTTTGGGGTGAGGCTGGAGTGGCCACTTTTGCCACGGGCATCTTGACCCCTGGGTTATGCACAGTCTTGCCTGGTACAACATTTGTTTCCTCAGGATTTTTGTCATCCAGTTTTCCATGGACAGTTTTAATTTCATCCATCTTTTCTTTTTCCTCATTTGGTCTAGCACTGTCTTCTAACTTCTTTGTAGTGACTTGTTTAATGTCTTCAACAGATTGTTTGCCCGGCTGACCTACAGGTTCTTTTTGAGTGGATGTAGGTGTAGCAGTTGGCTCATCCTTTACAGCAGAGGAGATAAAACTGGATGCTGAACTGAAAATGGATGAACCAAAACCTAGCACCTTACCACTGACATCTGCTGGTTGAGTTGAAGGGGATTGAGATCTAGATCTGTCTTTAGCTCCACCAAAATTAAAACCGAAGAATCCAGAATCCTGTTTTGGAGGTTCAGGTTGTGGCCGTGCTGGGTGTTGGCCAGGACCTTTAGGATCTTGCTGTGTAGGTTTACTAGGTACTTGCTGGGTGGATATTTGTGGTGAAGGATTTTGTGCCTGTGTTTTCGGTGTCTCAGAAGGTTTTTGTCCTTTAATAGATTTCTGAGGATCGCTTTCTTTAGTACTAGGAATAGGTTCTGAAGACTCTGACTTTATAGTTTGAACTGATCCAGGATGCAGTTTTGCCCTCTCTGTGTCCTCTGTAGAAACTATATTTTTCTGAGGTGATTGAGACTGTTGGGGTAGTGAAGTAGTAGAGGGATTTTGGGCAACAGTGGGAGGCTTGTCCTGCACATCCTTAGATTTAATATTCTCAGGTGTTTTACCTACTGGATTCATGTTTTTTATGTGTCTCTCCTCCTCTACTAATTTATGGGCCTCTGGTTTAGTAGTTTTTGTTTCTTCAGCATTGTCAACACCCTTTCCTTCTGATTTAGTATCCTTCACTGTTGTCTTGTCTTTATTCGCCTCAGGTTTAATTTCTTGAAAATCTATTTTTTCTTTCTTCTGATCTTCCTTTCTTTTCTCTGTGTTTTCTATCAGGTTTTTGACCACAGCTTCACCACTGTCTGTTTTCTCCTGTTCTTGTTTTGTCTCTTTCATGTTTTTATCTGCTGTACTTACATCTAGTTTCTTCTTCACTGTTTTCTCTTCCTGTCTTGACTCATCAACGGTTTCTGCTGGTTCCTTTCCTTCTATTTTCTTCTTACTCACAATTGTTTCAGATTTTTTATCTACTGCTGTCTCAACCTTTGGTACATTTTTCTCCATGACAGGTTTGGGTGTGACTTTGGAGGGTGACTGTGAAGGGCCTTTCTGCACCACCGGATGTTCTGATGGCTTTTCTTGTGCTGTTGATATTAAATTAGATGCTGAACTGAAAATGGATGACCCAAAGCCCATAACTTTTCCAGAAACAGCACCTGCAGAGGTGGACTGAGATTTTAAAGCATCTTTTGCTGCACCAAACCCAAATCCAAAAAAACTGGACTCCTGTTTAGGCTTATCCTGTATCTGTGATTTTGCTTTGACTGGTGAGTCACCAGTGCTGGGTGTTTTCTGTTGAGAATTTCCAAGGATCTTTTGTGGATCAGGTGTTTGTGGTGGTGGTTGTCTGACACCTGGTGCAACAGTTTTACTTTGAGTGGCAGCTTTTTCAGAATCTTTCTTGATTACATGTGGTGCTGTGTGGATCGGTTCCTTCCTGTGAGGAGAAGCTGATGAGGGAACATCTTTCTTTTCAGATGGTGAAGGGGTAGAATCCTTATCTAATGGAGCTAATGATGTTTTAGCCTGAGGCTCCTTGTCTGTTGCCGTGATAGATGAAACACCAGATGATTTTTTGTCCTCTGTTGACTTTTTGTCTACCTGTGCTTCCTCAGTTTTTCTCTCCTCTGGTCTCTGTGGCGTTTTTACTATGTTGTCTAGTTTTTGCTCCTGAGATGTATTTTCTTGCTGTTTCTTATGTTCCTGTTTCTTTATAGGGGATCCAATGTTAGCCAGCTTTTCTACTTTCTTTGCATCTGTTTTTACATCATCTGCTTTTTCTATTATTTTTTGTGTAATATTCTGATTGGATTCTGTTTTTGCTTGTACTGTTGAAGGTGTTTGAGTTTGAATAGCTCCCTTTTGGTCTTTTGCAGGGGGTAGAACAGCTCTATTTTGCTCAGTTATTTGTGTGACAATTCCCTTTTGCACAGATGGAGGTGCTTCTCCCTTTTGTTCTGATGGTGGTGGAACCGCCACCTTTTCAGCAGATGGTGGTCGAACAGCTGGCTCTTGCACAGGTGGTCCTTTTTTACCAGGTGGGGGTTGCTTTTCCTGAGATGTAGGTTGGACAGCTGCCTTTTGTCCAGATGGTAGTGAAACATTTGCTTTTTGCTGAGATGATGGTGGTGGTACAGCTCCCTTTTCTTCTGGATGTGGTGGAGCCGATTCCTTTTGGCCATGTGGTGGAGGAACAGCTCCCTTTTCCTGTGTTGATGATGGAACAATTCCTTTTTGTTCTGAAGGTGGTGGAACAGCTCTCTTTTCCCCAGAGGATGGTGCGATAGTTCCTTTCTGCTGAGATGGTGGTGGAACTGCTGCTTTTTGTTCTGTTGGTGGTGGAACAGTTGTTTTTTGTCCTGTTGGTGGTGGTACAACAGCTTTTTGCTGAGATGGCAGTGGAACAGCTGCTTTCTGTGCAGATGGTTGTACAGCTGCTTTTGGTGGAGATGGTGGTGGTACAGCTGCTTTTTGTGGAGATGGTGGTGGTACAGCTGCTTTTTGTGGTGATGGTGGTGGTACAGCTGCTTTTTGCTCTTTTTGCTGAGATGGTGGTGGTACAGCTGCTTTTTGCCCAGAGGGTAGTGGGACAGTTCCTTTTTGCTGTGATGGTGGTGGTACAGCTGCTTTTTGTTCTTTTTGCTGAGATGGTGGTGGTACAGCTGTTTTTTGCTGAGATGGTGGTGGTACAGCTGCTTTTTGTGGAGATGGTGGTGGTACAGCTGCTTTTTGCCCAGAGGGTAGTGGGACAGTTCCTTTTTGCTGAGATGGTGGTGGAACAGCTGCTTTTTGTTGAGATGATGGTGGAACAGCTGCTTTTTGTGGAGATGGTGGTGGTACAGCTGCTTTTGGCAGAGATGGTTGTGGTACAGCCCCTTTTTGTTCTGTTGGTGGTACAGCTCCCTTCTGGCCAGGGCTTGGTGTGACAGTTCCTTTTTGCTGAGGCTGTGGTGATACAGCTGCTTTTGATTGAGATGGTGGTGGTACAGCTGTTTTTTGTTCTGTTGGTGGTGGCACAGGTGCCTTTTGCACAGAGGATGGTTCATCTTGGACAGCAGAGGATATGAAATTTGATGCAGAACTAAAGATTGACGAGCCAAATCCTAACATTTTCCCTGAAACAGATCCTGCTGGTTGAGGTGAAGGTGAACGAGACCTTGATGTATCTTTATTACCTCCAAAACCAAAACCAAAGAAACTAGACTCTTGTTTTGGAGGTTCAGGGGGCACTGATTTTGTAGAGGGGACAACAGGTTTTGCCACTGACTGCTGTGACTTTGCTGCCTGAGATTGAGGAAAAGGTAGTGAGGGTTTGGAGTCTTGGGGAACCTGCTTGGATTGTTTTGGGTTCACAATTGATTTTCCAGAAACTTCACTTTTTATTGATTCATGCTCTGGAGTCTTTTCAAGTTTGATGTTGTGATCTTGAGATTTCTTATCCTTGAGTGTATTATCACTTGGCTGTGCTTTGGGATCTGTTTTGTTTGGCTGTGCTGATGGGATCACTGTTCTTTGTGGGGAACCAATTGGAACAGAATCTTTACTATCAGGACGCGTTTTAGGAAGCTCATTGTTCTGTTGAGTAGTTGATAGGGGGACTTGTTTTGTTACGTCTGAGGGTTGCTGTTTGATACCTTCCATGCTGGTACTGTCTTTTTTGCTATCACCCTCCATTTTGATTTCTTGTTTCTTTATCATTTGCTCTCTATCTCCCTGTTTATTGTCCTCTGATTTCTTTTCCACTTGTTCCTGTATGTCAGGTGCTTTTGTTTTCGGTGCTACAGTTGCGGCCTTGCTCTGCTGTTTCACTGATGCTTTTTCATCTTTTTGTACATTTGTTAGTTTAGACTCTGGCTCTGCTTTCTTGGTAGAGGCTTGTAATACAGTATCTTTCTGTGAGGTGCTAGGTGTTGTGGTACTGGAATCACTCTGGACAGCTGAATTTACAAAGTTTGATGCAGAACTGAGGAAGGAGGATCCAAATCCAAAAACCTTCCCAGATACAGATTCTGTGGACTGAGTTGAGGCAGATACAGGTCTGCTAAAACCAAATCCCAAAAATCCAGACTCTTGTTTGGGTGCTTCAGATTTTGCCTCTGATGCAGGAGATTTTTCATTGTGTTTTTGTTGTGGTAATTGCTGTTTCACTGGTGACTGACTAGGAGTGCTTGCTAATTTGGCAGGCTGTTGAACCTTTCTATCTTCACTCAACTTTGGGGCAACATTAGATGCCCCGGTTTCCTTTGCCTGTACAGATGATGTAGCTTGTTTACTAGACGAGGAAGGTATAGCCGTTTCTTTCTGTTGAGGTTGAATTTTGCCATGTAGTTTTGAAGCTGTATCTGCTGAAACTGATGGTGGTGTTACCTTGGAATCCGTATTAGGTGTCCTAACCTCTGATTTCTTGTCCTCTTGCTTTTTTCCTGTCAACATTGGTTGTTCAACCTTCTCATCATCTGATTTTGATTTAAGTGGTGGTTTGGTGTCACTCAATATTTTGGGAGAGGAAGCAGAAGCAGACTCCATTTTTTCAGTGTGTTGTTTGTCTGAGCTCTCCTCTGCAGCAGAGGTGATTAAGGTAGACGCTGAGCTGAAGAGAGATGAGCCAAACCCTAAAACTCTTCCAGAAACTGATGGTTGCGCTTGAGATGAAGGTGACTGGGATCTAGATGGACCACCAAATCCAAATCCAAAGAATCCAGAATCCTGTTTGGGAGGATCAGATGGTGGTGGGACAGCTTTCTTAGGTGACGCAGCTGCTGATGGTGTGGGTTTTTGAGTCACTTCATGGGAAGGGGACTGTTTCACAGGAGGTGAGACAATAGATTGCTTGGGTGCTGCTGGACCTAGCTTATCCACTACTTTCTTGTCACCAGCAAGTTTCTGAACTGATGGTGATGTCTTTTGAACTGGTTCAACTTTTGTGCTGGAAGGCTGTTTACTTGCTTCTGCACTACTGATCTCTGTTGATAGTGATGTTTGCTTTTTCTGTGGGGAGCTAACATCTATAGTATCTTTGGCCTGTGGCGTGACAAGAGGTTTGTCCTTGTTTATGGGCTGTGGTGGGGCAGTGGATTTAGTGGCTGGCATAGGTGGTTGCTTTTCTTTATTTTCTGGCTTTTTATCTATTTGTTTACTGACTTCTGATTTCAATTCATTTGTAGGGGGATTGCCATCACTAGCTTGTTTGTTTGTAGATTCCTCTTGTACAGCAGGGCTTATAAAGCTTGATGCTGAGCTGAAAATAGAGGATCCAAACCCTAAAACTTTGTTAGAGACAGACTCTTCTGGTTGAGATGCAGGTGACTGAGATCTAGATCTATCTCTAGCCCCACCAAAACTAAAGCCAAACAAGCCTGAATCCTGCTTCTGTGGTTCAGTTTGGGTTTGAGGTGTGACTTTGGCAGGGGAACCAACAGAACTTGGTATCTGCTGCTGAGACTGGCCAGTGTTCTGTGGTTTAGAAGCATTTTGCTGTAGCTTCTGCTGGTCTGTTGGATTTGAATTAGTTTGTCTTTTCCCCTCAGTACTGAGCTGATTTGATGGTTTTTGACTCTCAGGTTTTTTATCATCTTGGGGGACCTTTCTGACAGGTGATGGAACAGGCTTTGTCTCTGCCTCTGTAGGGGCTTTTGATGATTCTACTACTAGTTGTTTATCTTTATCTTTCAAAACATTATCTGGCTGTTGACTGTTTGACTTTGCCTCTATTTTCTTTTTATCAAATGGCTTTTCTTCTTGTTTTGCACCCTCTGGTTTCTTGCCACCTGTAAGCAAGGCCTTACTGTCATTAGCGGGCAATATGGGTGAGCCCTGGGCTGAAATAGAATCTTTTTGAACAGCTGGGGGTTTAGTGGGGCCTTCATCTTGCACTGCAGATGAAATCAAATTAGAAGCTTGGCTGAAGATTGAAGAGCCAAAGCCGAAAACCTTCCCAGTAACAGATCCAGTGGGCTGTGGTGAGGGAGAGCGGGATCTGGATGTGTCTTTTGCCCCACCAAAACCAAAGCCCAGGAAGCTAGATTCTTCTTTAGGAGGATCAGATTGTGCAGGAGGAGTGGATTTGGCAGGGGAGGCTTCACTCTTAGTAGTTGTCTGCATTTTGTCAGGGACCTGCTGAGGTCGCTGTTTTTGCGGGTGCTGTTTGGTAAATGGGGCAGACTGACTAGTTTGGGGAGGTTTCTTCACATCTTGTCCAGTCACAGGTGATCCCTGTTTCTTCTGAGGTGAGACAGGGGGAGGAACAGCTTTGTTAAGGGGTTGGGAAGCTGGGGAGGGTTTTTTAGACTGTGGTGGTTTCATCATAGGTCCAGGAGGATCAGCTCCTCCAAGCGCCCGTTTCATTTGGCAGTTTAAACATAGCCACTCCTTGACCTGTAATGATATTAAATTGGTAAATCACTAAAGCATGCCGCAATTCTGCTCCACAAAGAGTCCAGTTTTCACTTACTGCGTGCTGGTCAGACTCCTTAAAATAACTGTGATCCTGTAAACAAACAAAATACCCCCTGCCCCATACAACTAGAAGAGGTAATTTTTCATATTACATTATACTATGGTAAGACTTTATATTAATACACACATATTCACCATTAACTAGTTGCTTATTAATACGCAAATTGATAGCACAGATGCCAGTTATTACAAAGCACTTATCAATGAATGAATTGTACTAATATTCTTTATATTCTTTAGTTAGTATGGGGCTTAGGTGGTAGTAAAACAAGAACTGTTATTCTCGTTCGATGTTCGATCATTGATCTTTGGTTGAAATTTGGTCTCATTATCAAATGTGTGCCATCCTAGATGCCAAATCAGTCACATGACTTCTTTCTTTCTGTGTCACACCCTTTGGGAAGCATGCAGACAAAAATTTTCAAAATTCACCCTGGAGAAAAGAGATGTGCCACAGTTGGGCTCCCATCACCCTCAAATCTAAACTCTTCCACACTCAGATGAATCAAAATATAACATTCAAAGTGTTTTCAAGGGCAGGCACTTGATATAGATAGACAAACCAGTTAATGGTGATCTTACAGTAGTTGGTTGACTATAAAAAGTTCAATGTAAATTAATTAATAAATGGTTGCCAGTACTGGAGTCAAATTTACCCCAAAGAGCTCTTGGGGATGCTCACAGAGCATAATTTTAAATGAACTCTTGGCATGGGACTGGCTGTGATCTCTTTGTGGTGGCTTAACATGCAATCGAGTATCCTTGGACTCTCCTTGCCAGGATGCATGCAAACTGTCAGCATTAAATTACAGAGTCGAGGGTCAAGTCCTTTGTATTGGAGAGAACCTCTCAGATGAATCAGCCATTATTGGTAGGAGCTAAAATGATCTGCCCTGCCAGATGAAGGACCTGAGAGTGATATGAGCTGTCACTGTATAAATGCATTAACACCCACTCATACCTACGCAACATACATGCATGGGGAATCACATATAATTTCCATTGTTCATGTGGCTGAGAGTTTGAACATGACACTCGGTATAGACTAGCAGTCTGGTTAATTCATTAGAACCAGAAAGAGGGTAAAGCTGGCTTTTATGGAGACTAATAAAACAATAGTGGTAGCTAAGAGTACTGGGTGGCCACACAGAGAATATAAAACAAACTGGAACATCTATTCCAGAGACAACTACAGTATATTTAGGTAAGGGTCTTGTATGCAGATATTTACCTCCACCAAGGAGGTGAACGCCATCTGGATTTTGTATTGTAGCACTGACCCTATTGCACTCTCAAGAGTGCTTTTCTAATTGCATAAAGCATCTGAACACATCATTTCAATAAAACAAAAGAAAAAAAAAACAGACAATATTGAATATCGCAAAATTAAGAAGAAATTAATATAAATAAATGAATAAAAATATGAATAAATGCACTGCACTCGAAAACCAAGCAAAGCAGCATGAAACAGTCTGGTAAATTAAAAACAAAAACCAAACCAACTTATTGAAGTCATTACTTCCATTCTGTCTTGATGAAATAAAATACAAACAAGTAAATAAATAAATAAACAAACAAACAAATAAAAGTAGACTGTCTTTGATTGTACTTGCACACTTTGTTAGTTATAGTGACCATTTACATTCTGATCATAGAATGTTGTGTTGCCCATGAAGAATTGAAGAAATGTAATCAGTATGGTGTAACACTTTAGGTGCCTCTTGTGATTAATACTTTTCTAAGAGTGTTTTTCAAAAGCATTTTGCATGAAACAATCATCTAAATACTGAAATCAGCACACCTTTCCGTTTCCAACACAACCCATTCTAAGATGCACAGAACTATAACTAAATATGTTTAAAGAATGTACTATATATATCCACCAGGTAAACTGACTACATTCTAATTCTTGACAACAACGGATAAACAATAATAAAGGAGTCTGGGGTCTCTTACCTCTTTAACATGTGGCATGGGATTGAATCCACACTGGTTGCACACAGTGCTTTTGCATTCAGTGCAGGTGTTGTAGTTTGGAGGATCCTTGGAGCCCTTGTTGAGCTGCACCTTGCACAGAGGACAGGAGGATGGAACTGCCTTAGAAGGAGGCTGTGAAGGTCCTTCTTTTTTCTGAGGTCCCAGTGAGGGTTCATCCTTTTTGCCAGGAGTCGATGTAGCCTTGGGCTGCTGTGGAGGCTCAGCCTTCTTTGGCTCTGGTTTCTGTGCAGATGCAGGTGGTTTACTCACTACAGCTGGTGGAGCCTTTGCAGGACCCTGGGCTGACACAGACTCCTTACGAGCAGTAGGTGGTGTTGGTGTTGGTGTTGGTGTTGGCTCATCCTGAACGGCAGAGGTGATCAGATTCGATGCTGAACTGAACAGGGAAGAGCCAAAACCCATGACCTTTCCCGACACAGGCTGAGGTGAAGGAGACCTAGACCTCGCAGTGTCAGTCAGACCACCAAAGCCAAAGCCAAACAAGCCAGACTCCTGCTTTGGTGGTTGTTGTTGTTGTTGTTGTGGTGGTGCGGATTTGGCAGGGGAGGGTCCACCCTTTGGCATCTGTTGCTGAGGTTTCGCAGATTCCTGGGATTGCTTGGGTGGGGCAGCTTTCACCGTGGCCTGGTTTGTCTGAGAAGCTCCGGGAGTATCTTTCTTTTGCGGTGCAGACGGTTGTTGAGATGCTGCTGGGGGTTTGTTGGCCTGGGGCTGGGCTTTCTTCATAGGAGGGCCTGGAGGCTCAGCACCTCCAAGAGCTCTCTGCATCTGGCAGTTCAGGCAAAGCCACTCCTTCCCCTGAAATTACAAAAGAGGATAAATGACCATTGCACTGATATGGTACCAACCTATTATGAAAATATGGCATTAGCATTTTGCACGTATTTGTGCGATGTCATATGAGACCTTAATGTTCATTAGTCTCAATAGCCTGCTTCCTGCAGTTAATTGCATTATGTGGCTCTAATGGGATTACAGTTGAAACTGTAAACTGGTTCACGCTTCAGCGCATTTAGGTGTGTTAGTGCATGCCTCCTGTTGCCATAAAAAAAAGACAATACGTAGATAAAAAAGTAGGGATCTGAACATGAACCACCTTTTCAGAGTTCTGAGAAACTCATAAATATTACATGTAAGCCAAGTACCTCCACAGTTGCAACACAGTATAATTATGTGCTTCAACAGAGTTAAATATCTACACACCTTGTTTTTGGCTTCCATGTGGAATGCTAATATTTCTCTCAAAAAGGTTATAAAAGCTTATCTCGATACAGAGACAGAAAAAAAACATTGATTCTCTCTTCAACCATTGAAGTTCTACAAAATATGTGTAAATCTAACTTATAAAATGTGCCTGTGTGATTGTACAGGCAAAAAAAAAAAAAATGCAACATTGCAATACAACATTCAGTTACAGAGAGACAGTAGACATTTTGCAATATCGTTTTTGCAAGGAACATAAGAGAAATATACCAAAACAATGAACAATGTGATGGTGTATTATACTATGCATTTGTGTGATATTAGTAATAAGTAATCTTACCGCTGAGTCTGGTGGACTAAATCCACACAGGCTGCAGACCTGACTCTTGCACTGTGTACAGTTTTTATAGTTTGGAGGCTCCTTGGATTGGACATTAAGTTCCGTGTTCTTGCATATTGGGCACAGTGATTTACCCCCTGGCCCGGGGCCACCTTTAACCTGGGCTGCAGCTTTTGCTGGTCCCTGTGATGGGGGTCCTCCCTGGGCACGAGCCCCTGGCCCTGGGCCTCCAGGTTTCTGCTGAGTCCCAGGCTTCTGAGGGCCTGACTGTAGCTGAGGTCCTCCCTTACTGGGGCCCTGCTGTGACTGGGGTCCAGTTTTAGCTGGGCCTTGAGGTGGTTGCCCCCCTGGCTTTGGGCCATCCTTCATCTGCGATGCAGGCTGGCCATTCCCCTGTTGGATTGGGGGCTTTTGCTGAGGTTTGGCCTGCTGCTGCTGCTGCTGTTTCTGTTTGTCCTGTTCAGACTCTCCCTCCTCACCAAACAGGCTAAACTTGTTGACAGCCGAGGACACGGCACTGAGGGGGTTTCCCCCGCTCAGGAAGTTAGAGGAGAACATGGCCTTGGGTCTCCTCCACACTGGGCAGTGGGGCTGGCTGAAGAGATGGGGATCCCTTCACCAGGGGCCAGCTGGTCTGAGGAACCCACACCGCTGGCATGAACGGTGGGACAGACTTCAGAGAGCTCTGGGGCCGTCCCTGACTGATGGATCTGGTGACTCACATTTGTCTCTGCAAAAAAAGAAAAAAAAGAAGGCCTTTGTTAAAAGAATAAATGGAAACTAGTTTGAAGCTGGCTATTTTATACTTCAATGAATAAGGACTTGGTGGTGAGACGAAATATTTCATAAAGTGAATGAAAGTCATGCTTTTACTCAATGACACATCTGTATTAAGGCACATTACAGCTTTTCAAACTTCAGTGTGCAGTGTACTGATTTGTTTGTAGGCCTATGTTGCTTGGGGCAATTGTGAAATAAGCATGATATTTTGCTACAAATTAATGCATAATAGAACTAGAAAAGCGCTCAGAGAGCGCAGACCTCCGCCAAGGCAATGTGGTCACAGACACAAAATAAATTCCAGATTGTGTTCTGGATCACCGATCGCCACCAAAATCGAATCAGTTCTTTCTTGTTCCAATATACATGTACACGTCTGAAAATTTCATCCAAATCCGTGCAGTACTTTTCGAGTTACGTTGTACATAGACAGACAGACTGACACACACACACACACAGACACACGCCGGCGAAAACATAACCTCCTTGCCGGAGGTAATTATAAAATGTTTGTGGAATCATTATAATCATTGGCCTTGATCATGGATTTTGGTCATTATTTCACATAGTAAAGAAACTATAGAGGGAAAAAATGTGATTATGCAAATTTGCATACAAACATACATGAGTGTATCTACACATACATTCATTTGTGTCCTAGATATTGTATTGCTTGTTTATAGAAAAATACAGCATGTGTGTACCATGCATAATTAAACCAACATCAACTTAATGAAGAATAATTTCATCCTCTCAGATATCAATTACAAGTCTTGTTAGGTGGCAGAAACTATATGACAATATGGTAGCTAATAGGCTACTATGGAGTAAAAACCAGATAGCCTTGTTATAGGCTATCTAACAGTCGAGTGGTGGCATCATGAGCAATGGTCCCCCTTTTTTAACATCAGCCTGATTCGATACCACGAGTTTTACACTCTATTTTCACATGAGCCTGATTCGACGTTTTCGTTCAGCACCTTGGACAGAGCACTAAACGCACCCTATTGATTTCTGCTTTACACTTCCACACACCAGATAGACGGGTGCCTTTACTTCAATGGATAATGTCATACGCTCACCTTAAATGTTGGAAAGGGTGAGTGTAGCCAAACCAGAAAACAGGTCAGTTTTAAGGAGACGCCTCTAATTTTGAAAATATAGACTATGTCTGCAACAAGACAGAAACCCGTTTGTGTCATGACTAAAAGGTGCAACACATCAGGAATCAAGGAAATGCATGAATTGGTTACATGCAAAAACAGCGCCACTTTTTTTTGGCAGGAATGTCTGAAAATATCAAGGACAAGTATAGCCTACCCTTCCGTGTACAGTATGAACGTGTTTCGTCCTACGTTGGCGACGTATTCGGTACCCAGTGCAAGAATGCAATAGCAGTGTAGGTTAGCCTACTAGAATTACTAGAGTAGCTACTACAAGTGAGCCTCTGTCACAACCAGTGTAGGCTATGGACAGACCTTCAGCACATCC
Organism: Sardinella longiceps; assembly: GCA_027497455.2. NCBI lineage: Eukaryota > Metazoa > Chordata > Actinopteri > Clupeiformes > Clupeidae > Sardinella > Sardinella longiceps. The sequence goes on along the minus strand of JAODXP020000017.1, from coordinate 32,469,733 downwards.
GGGTTTTAATAGAGCCATTCACACATGTGTAGTAAACACTTCAGCCAAAATCATGAGAATACCAAAACTGTTTAAATGCCTTGTTTGTCGGGAAGAATTCAATTCGATTCTGTTAGTGTCACTCAATTAACATTCACCACGAAAATATTTTGTCGACAGACACACGCAGGGATGATACATCTTTGACTATTTAAAATCAACTGATAATTGTGAACAAACTGCCGCGGGCAACTCAGTTCCTTTCGCGTGATTCCAGACAGACGATTAGCAATGCCAACTGCATGCATAATACAAGAGTCGGCAAGACGACAGACATATGACTGCTGAAAAGTGGACGACGGACCATCGTGTCTGTCACGCAGTGGTGTTCTCTTTTAATGCAATGCCTTTTTTTGTCCGCATATGTTTGGTTAACCGTGACAACAATTCCTAATGTTTCATCAGGTTTTAGACCTCTGGTAGCCTATATTCAGTTTCAACACCAATCGTTAGCCTACCCTTCCAGAGGCATCCCCGAGCATAGGCTTCTTCATCGGAGTGTCCCCCTCTACGGGTCTACCGAACCAAAGGTTTCATTTGGGCTACCAAATCATGGAATCAAATATACCAACTTGAAAAGAAAACGGCCCAATGCCACTAAGAAATAGCCTTTCAAATCGTACCTCACGCCGTACTGTCATCCCTTTTTATTGCCCCATTTTGACTTCGCTCTCCTCCGATAACGTTTCCCTGGTATCTCCGCGGAGGACGGAGGTTACGCGAGAGAGAGAGAGAGAGAGAGAGAGAGAGAGAGAGAGAGAGAGAGAGAGAGAGATCAACAGCAGCAGCAGCACCGCGTTCAGCCCCGCCACTAACTGCGCATGTTCAGTGTATGACAGCTGATCTCCGTAAGCTACCTCACCCCCAGAAAATTGAAATTAAAGCGACGAGACGATATATTTCTTCCAAAGACTGATGAAAAACAAAACATCGGTAAATATGCGGGTTATGTTAGTCTTTAATTTTGTTTTTGTGTAGCCTATTTCAGGGCTGTTGATTAACTGGGGGAGGTAGCTGTATGGTCATAGCATTCCTACATAAATTGGCTAGAATCCACATCTTGATAGATCTAACATTGATTGGAAAAAACAATGCCCTAAAGATAATGAAAACAACACAGTCATAACCAGTTCAGTCTCCACATTCCCTCATATTTACATGCTAGAGTCATGTTTTGCTAAGTAGGCTACTCTCAAGGTCAACAACAGCAGCCTGCAAGCATTCTTATAACTGTTCTCTCCACCTTCAGGACACCAACACTGATGGTCCATGACAAATCAGTTCAATCTCTCTCTCTCTCTCTCTCTCTCTCTCTCTCTCTCTCTCTCTCTCTCTCTCTCTCTCTCTCTCTCTCTCTCACACACACACACACACACACACACACACACACACAAACACAAACACTCTCACCCTATGTGCCTGTTGGTCAGAGTCATCGAAGAGCATTTTCTCTCCACCACTGGCATATTGGAAAGCCTTTGTCTTCCTCCAGCACCACAGTCCTGGGAGAATATAATGAGCTCTGGTATTCCTAATGGTGGATCTATAAAAGCCATCAGCTCTGACTCTGGCAATTACCTGGAGCTCTTTCCTTGCATTACTGTATTACTGTTCTGTCTGCTGTGAATGGATTGTACTGTATGTTACCTGAGAAGCAGCTTTCCCATGTGAGAGCATCATCCATGAGAGAAAGTGCTGGGGTGGGCGCTTGAGTGAGATTTTAAGGCTGGAATGATGACTCCAGATGGGCTCTGATGCTCATGAAACAAGGGCACACTGATGAATATGACATGGCATGACTATGCCTTCAACATCCAGGGATGTCTTACCAAGAGCCATTTTTCAGTTCTAATTATTTGTGTTAAGATTTAGTAGATACATGTGTAAGTAAATTTTGATGCTCAAGAACATTGAAATGCATAATATGGTGACAGAAGAAGGTGGACAGTCTTGTATGGGTGGGCGGAGGGCAGGGAAGACGAATCTAATCTTTCCCAGAATAATTTAAGAGCCTGTCACTGCTATCAATAGTTCCCTCCACAGGATAGCATAATTCATGTGAGATATCAAAGAATAAATCCAAAGCCAATGTACCATCTGTGCCACCACCAACACAAGTATTCCATCCCCTAATATGGCCAGAAAAGGAAGTCTCACAATACAAGGAGGAAGTACGGAAGTCGCGTCGCCTACAATCTGCCACCCGGCTTGGCGGACGACAGCAGACGCACAGAGCACAGTCACCAGCCATCTGGCCTGGACCGAACCGCGTGTCAACACACCTCTCTGAAGTAAAAGAATCCACTCACTCACTCTGACGTATCTCCATCGAGGGAGAGCACACATAGCATACTCCAATGTAACACACACGTTTTGTGGAAAACAAACCAAAACAATATTTCCTTGGCGTGCTTATGTCAAGCGGTAATGTAAAAGTACAGTAGGTCTTCTAATTCTGTACAGTTGCTTTAGTTGTAGCTGAAATTAGATACTTTATGAACGACTTTCATTTGTGGCAGAATATCAGCCATCCCTCATATAAATATGTATGTAAATATAAAATTAAAAAAAACAGAGTAGGTGTGAGGGAAAAGCATACGGCAGCTAAGTGTGACCAGCTGCCTGCAGCCTTGCGGTGTTGGCAGAGCTCAACTCCAATCAGGAATCTGTTTGATCAGACTGCCAGACAGAGCAGAGCAGAAGGGCAGGGCTCCAGATGAAACGTGAAAGGAGAGGAAACAGTCCCAGTGCATTGTGGGTTTTTTTTTCTCAGTTGTTGGCTCTTTGGGTCACTTCATCATCACTCTGTTTCTGTGTCCCTCAACCCCACCACAACCCCCCCTCCAAATTGCTGATCCATTTCTTTCCATCTTTGCATCTTCCATCCTCTCTCTCTCTCTCTCTCTCTCTCTCTCTCTCTCTCTCTCTCTCTCTCGCTCTCTCTCTCCTGTCTGTCTTTTCCTTTTTTCTCTGACTGATCTAAGATCTGGAGAGGTCCCAGTGGAGGCCAGTCTTGTGGTGTGGAGTGGCAGTGCCCGGCCCAGTGAGCTCCGAGGCTTTGTGTTGCCAGGGCCGAGCTGAGTCGACAGCATGCCTGCCCAGAGTTTTTTTCTCACCTGATGCAGATCAGATCAAGCCAAAAGCTTTGACTTATTCTCAGCAGACGGTGACTCTGCATTGCACCAGATTAAACAATCTGGCAGTGGCAATGACTTGGCTAAACAACACCATCCATTATCATCTGGAACCATATTCTGTACTGTACAAACAAATGCAGTCCATTAGCTGCAAAGAACCTAGCTGTGAAAAACTTTGCTAATTTACATTTTTGCCAGTACTTTGAAAACAGGGGTTAAACATTTTAAGTGCCGAGTACAGTTTTCAAATTCCTGACTGGTGTTTCTCAAGACGGTATGAAGAGAAACAGTGAGATTATCATGGATATCATGGTGAAAAGGGAGAAACAGCAAAACTATTGCCTATATCGCTCTACCGGTATTCAGTCTGTCTTGTACCAAATTCATAATTTGCATTCATATACTTACTGACAACACTCAGAAAGCTCAAATCACTCAGAAACCTCAAAAAGAAGAAATTGATTCAATAATATTGCATAATATCTCATTTCAGACTCATAGACAAACGCAGATAGGGGATAGACAAAGTGCTATTTAATCTAATCTACATGTATATAATATAAATTAATATAAATGATCTGATCTTTACAGATCTTTTCAAACACAGAGTGTTTAATGCAAACAATAAACAAAACAAACAATCTAAGACACACCTATGAGATAGTGTCTCATAGTTAAGAGTTCAAGCAGAACGGGTATAAGAGGAAGGAGCATCTCCATCTAGCAATAATCTCCAGCAGCCTTCATGTGGAAGATCAGGCAGAGGAGGTGTGACCAGTGACTGTGCATGTGGGAGCTGAGCTGGAGTCGTGCTGAATTCACACAGCCCACTTCTCCCCTCTGCACTGGGTGGGATGTGACAAGACAGGCAAGAGCATGTGACTGAATGCACGCGTGAGTAAAAGTGCCTGTGTGCGTGTGTGTGTGTGTGTGTCTGTTTGTGTCTATCTGTCTGTCTGTATGTATGTGTGTCTGTCTGTATGAGTGTGAATGTGAGTCTTGTGATCAAGCTTTTCAGGAGTCATCAAAGCAGAATACTTATGGCAATAACAGTTAAGTCACTGTACATGTAGCAACATTTAGAGAACGTTTATCGTTCCACTCATGCGTGTGTGTCAGTGTGTCCAAACATGCATGTGGATGCAATTGTATTACATGTTTAAATTGCCCATTTGAGTACATGTTCATTCCCATCAGGGAAGGGCAAATTAGCCTCTGTGACGTTGCTGCACTGTGTGGTGTTGTTGTTATCATTCCTCTCCTCTCAATCCAGTGCCTGAGCAGAGAGTGGCTTCTCATTCTCCTCTGTGTGCTGCCATGCTTGCTGCTAGTGAGTGGCGATAAAAACGCCGCCCACAGACGCTTCAGCTCGCATCCCGGCATCTGCCTCCGCAGCTCCTAGTTAAAACGGCTTAGCGTCACACACCAGCCATGCACGTGTCTGTCTCTCTACCCTTTCTTTTTCTTTTTTCTTTTTTTTCTTTACCATGGGTGATGGTTCAGTGCATTGCTTTAGCGTTTGCTTTATATCCTATTGTGCATTAGTCAAATCAACGTCTTTGTAAGGGCCTTACAAGCAAAGGCTATGTAGACTTTGCACTGTATTAAATCCTTTTTTTGTATGACAGCTCATGTTTATTATATGCTGTTGCTTGTGTGTTGGTAATGTCAAAGCCAAACACTAACAATAACAAAGCCAAACACTTCAGAGTGTATCTGAATGGGGTTTTGCATATCAAAAGGAAATCTAGGGGTGATATTGCTGCCAAAAAGATGCAACTGGTGTAAAGAGAAGAGGAAGGGAATAAAGGGAGGTGGTGAGTCCACGCTGGTGGGAGGATGAGACCGTGATGTCTTTGGATGCTGCTGTACTGTGTGCTGGATTGGTATTCCTGTGCTCCTGCGGGTTGTGTAATGAAGGCTCAGACAGGTGTGCGCAGGGGGCATGTCTGCCTGACAAAGAGGGCCATGGCACTGCCCCGGCGCTGGCTGGCTGCTCTGCCAAGCGCGGGCAAACGGAGCGACATTTGTCATCAGCAAAGCGGAAACAATCTCACAGAGAGAGAGAGAGAGCGAGAGAGAGAGAGAGAGAGAGAATGAGACTTGCATTCACATTTCACCCACACACTCTGTCTACGTCCCGCCTCCTCTCTCTCTCTCTCTCTCTCTCTCTCTCTCTCTCTCTCTCTCTCTCTCTCTCTCTCCCACTGTTCCTCTCCTTCCATCTGTCTTACTATCACTTTTCTCTCCTTACACTTACACATACACAGATATATCCACCCACCCTCTGCTCATTCTTTTTCACACACACAGACAGACACACACACACACAGACAGACAGACAGACATACACACAAACACACACACACAGACACGGTGAATGATCTTTTTAGTGCTCCAGACAGCGTTGCCAAAATCTAGGGTTAAGGTGAGGGTTAAGGGGGTTAGGGCTAGGGTTAGGGGTTAAAGTAGTGCCTGCACTACCTTGAAGGTGCCATTGAGGGCTCAAAAGGTCATCAAACCACACACAAACACAGACATACACGTGTGTGTGTGTGTGAGAGAGAGAGAGAGAGAGAGAGAGAGAGAGAGAGAAAGAGAGAGAAGGAATAAGGGAAGATGGGGAGACACACAGCAATCAGCATCTACATCATTCTCCTGGATGAAATATTTCACACATAGCCCTGTTCCATCTGAAGCGGCATGAAATGCAGAATGTAACTAAAGAAGCCCAGGTAATTAATAGCACTGTGATGGGAGTGACGTTGCTCAGAGGGTATAGCCAGAGTTCCTGCTCTGGCACGCTGACGACGGAGAGCCAAGCGAGTAGGGCCTGTCACTGTGTTCTAAACGAGTATAGGCCAGGGTCAACTGGTAATGAATCCAGTAACCCGATCTCTCACTGTTTGCCAGTGTCATTAAATTTAAATATCTGGCCCCAGGAGGAGGAAGATGGACGCAGGCCTCACTCACCCCGTCAGGGATAAGCTCACACTCCACCGTACTGATGTACTGTACGTCTGACAGTCACTGAAGATAATGTTTAATGGCATGGGATTCAGCAATGTATAACCATTTGGTCTTCTGATAATTACTCACTTACTTTTTGTAGTTTGTGCTATGTGGATAGCATATAAACTATAATATAACATTAATAAGCAAAAAAAATATGCTATAAAAGAAAAAAATACACATATCATTCATTCATTTACTCATTCAGTTCAATGTATTGATGAGTGGCATACCTTCAGTCTGTCATGTGCTTTCCTGTTGAGATGTTGAGAGAATGTATGTCCACATCCAGTGAAATAATATATATTTTTTTCCTTTGTATTCTTCCTTTTTCACGTCCTCCTTCTTACAGTGTGTCCTGGGAAATACAGTTAAATCCACATAGCATCACCTCGTCCTCCTCTAGCTCCATGCTCACACATTCTGCCAACGCTAATGCACATTTTCCTGACCAGTGACCACTGCTAACCGCCTGCATCTAAAAATACTCTTAAAGAGACAGTCTCTTTCTCTCTCTCTCTATCCCTCTCTCTTTCTCTCTCTCTCCTCTTCTCTGCCCCCTGGAGTACGGGCCGCTTGATGAGCGTGATGAGAGTCCACCCACTAATCTCCTCAGGCCCCTGGCTCCGTCCAATCGGGGCCTGTCAGGAAATCAGTGCCCATCTCCTCTCGTCAGCAGCGCTATTGCGCTCGCTTTCCTCCATCTCTCTCTCTCTCTCTCTCTCTCTCTCTCTCTCTCTCACTCTTACCCTTCATCTCTCCCTCTTTCTCCCTGTCTCTCTCTCTCAATCTCTCCACAGGGAGGAGAGAGAAATGCTAGTGGATTAGGGGGGCTTAAATAGGAGGGCTGTGTGGCTCCCGATGGTCCTGATGATGCTGAGGATGCTGGTGATGGACGATGGTGTGGGAATGCCCTGGCATCTGGGCCGGCTTTTCACACTGTAAAGCCCTACAGCAGCATGCTCTGCTAATCCTGCCATCAGCAACACTAATGGAAACATTAACATCTTACATATATGGGCATCCTCAACCATCAACTTCCTTACATGAATATTTAGGTGTATATTTTTCAGTTTTTTAATGAATCTGTTTGCAATGTTTTTGCTTGTTTCAACAGCTTAAATTCAGGCAACTGGGGCTCATCATTTTTTTTTTTTTTCCATTTTGTCACATTTGTCACATTTTGTGACAAATGCTTTCTGTCCTTCAGAGTATAGATTAAAAATTATATCCATCACAAATTGGCTATCTTATAGTCTTCTTCTTGGCTATTTTATAATCTTTTTTAGTCAAAATTGATTGATTTGTATCGCAAAGGCTTGACTTATTGCTGCATATCGTTAAAGGAAAACCAAGTAGTTTTAGCTAAATAAAAAGCATACCATAAAAAAGCAGTGGTGAAAAGTTGCCTTGTGCCCCTGTAATAAGTTTGATATGAGATGGCACTGTTCCAATTTACACAAGATTACTCTTACCACAAGTTATGTCCTTACTTAACAGCAGGAGGTCTTATGTGGTTTTGGTGCTATCGCATTACATCCACATTACTGTGCCAAATAACCCCAAGTGACCGTTGAGGGGATCTTACTGGTCATCAGTCACTTTAATCAGACTAAAGACTGTGGCCCAACAGAAACCACATTCGCAAAAGGTCTCCAGTAACTGAGCCTGCAGCTGAGCTCAACACTGGGCCAGTGTGTTGAGCTATTAGGCAGATTTGGGCCAACAACATGCGTCTAGGGACTTGCGTGCAACCTGAGCTGGGTTGGATTGCCTTCAACCATAGCCTTCAACATCAATGCCATTCTACCTGCACGTTAAGAACAAAACAGAAGTACCTTGTTGTGTTTCATCATGTGTTTGCCATACATTTTTCCTGGACTTTCCATCTTTTCCATCAAAATGGTTTTACATTGAGTTATCGTCCCCCTAAACTCACTTGTGAGTTTTGTGAATTTTACAACATTCAAATTGGTTACATGTCAAAGATCCGTAAGAAATGATATTAAGCAGATAAGAAGAAGTTCCTTCTTCCTTGGACAGAAGAAAAGGAACATTGTCCATTATGTCACTGTTCCATATTTGTTGTTTAGTATTATATATATGCAGTTGCGGTTGTAATGCCACACTCAACTATAGCTCTGTCAGTGTCCCCCCTGATTAACATGTGAACTCCTGCTCCCCATGACAACTCACTGCTGTTGTAACATTAATGACCCTTATCCTCTTGGCTCTCTCACTCATGATGCAGCACCAACAAAGAACATCCTGTGTCCTTGATCTGCGTGAGTGGATGCTGTATAGTCAGATTGTTGAAAGGTCAAGGAGGGAAAAGAATCAGTGTTATCATAGCATCATGTTGACCAATAGTGGATGCATTGCTATGCAATAGCGTGCACAAGGGGAATGGTCTGTCCTTGGAGGCGTAATGCAATAGTGAGGTCTAGACAAGGACCTGTATATTATTGAAGAGGTGTAAAACAAGATGAGGGGACTGCCCCAGAACTACGATGTCTGACTGCGCTATGAAAGATGCTTCTTTTTTTTGTGCACCAAAGTGGCAGTCAATTCAGTTAGTGAGGGAGGCTTTCCAAGATGCTATTTAAATATCTCAGTATGAGCTCAGAGCTTACAGTAGCTATCAGTCTATGATGAGTTGCATTAAAAGAATATTTGTTTTGTTTTTTAGAATTACCAATGAGTGGTGTTTGTATAGTATACTGTATAACTTATAGCTACATTAAAGCTGATGTATATCTTTCAGTTACCTGGAGGTTTTCTCCTTAATCTGTTTGAAGTCATTAAGACTTTGAAACAATTTATTATGCACTCTGCTCCCAAAAATATAACCAAGAAATTTTGTTGTAATAGAAATATACATTAAAAATAACACTTTTTGAAGGGCACTTGGGATATGAGAGTGCTGCACATGTCGCTCAGCTCAAGGGTAGCACAGCCTGAAAGGTGCCTTTTGAAATGAAAGCTTGGCTTTGAATATCAATGAGCATCACTGGCAACATTTTCTGAACATTTTCTGAATTTGGACTGTTTTCAAATCTTTTCATCAAATTAATTTAATGGAAGCACATTCAAACACTGTAAACAAGGTGATTAATTTACCTCCTACAGATTGCCATATAACTGCATAACACACAGTGAAACTGAGAGTTTGCTGCAAGCCAACTATTAGCAGGAACTAAAACCATAAAATAGTGGGATCTAAGAGACAATGACAATGGTTACATGCAGGGTGAAGTTATTCAATGGTCATAAATCAATTTGCCGTATTTCGGTTTCTGGCACAAACCGAATATTGCTAGTATTCCATTTAAAACCTGTATTTTCCCTGGATGTCACTAACCTCACTCACGTCAGATGATTCGTAGCTGCAAATAGGCTACTCCATCTGTATTTGCTCCTTAAGAGATTTGTTTCAGAAGACTGGACATCATCAAAAAATCTGGCATATAATTGGACAGACCACTTGTCTGTCATCTTACTTCAACCACTGTCATCGAAGCATCCCGTGATCCAACACGATTTCTAGTTTTTCAGCGGTTCCAGATAAACACAAATGCCAGTATCTGCGGCACAATTGCCACAATAATCGATTTAACTCGCATAATGTCTCTTTCATATAACAGTTAGTTGTGTTTTGTAGGTTTGCAAGAGATGACGTACTGTATGTCAACAATCCTGCCCGGCGGTTCCTACGCTCTCCTGGTTGGTCCGTACATTCAATTTTGTTCCTGAAATCCCTTTCAATGGACACGACATCAGATGCTTGCACCCAAGGTGGCGCTGCATCTGATGTTAGTGAGGTTATCATGTTACTGTGGTCATTGCTAATGTAATAGATGTCTAAGAAAACATACTAATACTAATTCCTTAAAGACTGTACCAGTGAATGCTGAAGAAGTTTTCTTCTGTTTCTTATCTGTCATGTATGGATGGATGGATGGATGTCAGATATGTATTGTATGTCTTCTCCATTGAGCTATTCACATGTATGAGCTGAAAACAGATTTTATTATTTTCCGGTGAACTATGTATTTTCAAAACTGAATGTGAATGACTTTCATAGCATTATGCAGTTTGTAGGTGTGCCACCTTTGTCATTTTATTTACCTCCATCATTGAGTGCCAAGGTTAGAGATATGAACCGCAGACAAGGAGGGGTATTAAAAGCATTTCTCAGTAAACGGATGAAAGCTTTTGGAGTATTCATTGCCTCCTGTCACTGCCTGAGAGTTGCCTCAGCTCGTGCTTGCATGGGCAGAGAAACCCTGAGAAAAGCTCTGAGCAGACACTGACTCACAGCCCAAACCACTTTCAGGGATTTGGGAGAAAATCTATTCATAGATTCTAATTCTGCTGGATTTATGTGTCATTGAATTTATGTGTCATTCACAGATACAGTCCCACAGTTCTCCCTACGCACACAAAGCCCACATATACAGTAAACCCACAAAGAATATGACTAGGCACTTTCTATGCAAATTTGACCAAATAGATGTGGAACAAACAAGTATTATGTGTATGTATATGTATATATATGCAAACAGGCAGCATGTAAATAAGCTATTCATCTCCCTCCCTACCTCCCTCTCTCTCTCTCCTTCAGTCTAAACCTTCCCTCCCTCTTTTGACCTTGAGATGGAATGCTCCAGTTATGGCGTGGGAAGGAGGGCATGAAGAGAAACGCCATCTCCCCTCTCTGCGTGGTGTGCCTTTCACATGCAGCGCGTGGCACACTCTGCCTCCATGTATCACCCTCACTAGCATGGCGCGGCGTGGCACGGCGAGGTGCCGGGTGGTCATGCCGGCCGGGGTTGGATAAGCCCAGAGAGGGGGACAGCATGACTGGGCTCCTCCTGCTCCAGCTTCTGCTCTTTCTGGGGCTGTGAGGGGGATCAGGTCTCTGCTCATTTATTCATGATCCGTGCACAGCCTCACAGCTGTTCCTCAAACAGACTCGACTCACACCCACCCACCACCATCACCGCCACCACCACCCCTGCCCACGGCAGCAGGCTATATCAGGTCAAAGAGCAGTGTTCACACCTCATCATCGCCACCTCAGCCCGCTAGCATCTCACAGGCCCTTGCCCTCTGACAATTTCATTAAAGCAAAGGCTGTAGACACATTCATTTAGACCCCCTTGTAATAAATGTCATTTTCGTTTTCATTTGCACCTCTCTTCAACTCATTCTCTTCTTTTTTTTCTGTAAGAAGAAGCAGTGATGCTAAGCGGAAAGATCACATTTGCTCTCAGCCCTGGCCCCATTCAACCCCCCACCCACCCCAGTGCCGGGGGGAATACATATTTCTGTCCAAAACAAAGGCATTGAATTACATCAAGCACACAGACTCTTGGGCCCTCAACAAGGCATTTGTGATGCAGGTAATTAGACACTCAGTTTATCCCCAAATGACCTCCCATCAAGTCAGAAAAAGCCAACTTGTTGAATAAAGTGTGTAGTGTGTTTCAAGTCAAGTGTGTACGACTTGTGTATGCACCTCTCAGTTACACTGTGCTCTATCGTATAAATGACAACAGGTTGCAAAACATGTTCGTGTAGACATTGTGAAATGTGAAAGCATCCTCTCCTCTCTTTTACACATCTCCATTCTTCAAGAGCCGCGACGCGATGAGGTACAGCTCACCAGAGGACACCTATACAGCTTACTTCACTCACGTTACCGCCCTGCAATCAATCCCATTGATCGCCAACATAAATATTTGCCCTTTGCCAGAGCCCTTGCTGTTTGAAGCTGTACAGTGTACACTGTGTGCCCGGCTGCATGGCCAGCTTGTCTCTGTTGTGCTTTCTCTCTCTCCGTGATTTTATTATGTGCGGTGGCACCAGCTGTTGTGTCTTTACGGTGCAAAGGTCACGGTGGGTTATGCGTTATGCAATAAGAGCAGGCGATCAGTGCGGATTACACAACGGAACCGAAATGAGAGGGAAACCACAGACACGATGATTACAGTGAGATTAGTGACGTCTGCCAGCGCACGCGGCTGGCACTGCCCGTGTGTGCCCTCTCTCACTGGGGGGTGGGGGGGTTAGACTGATGCCTGACCCTAGACTAGACAAGAAAACATACACACACTTTATGAACAACGTCTACTCCAAGTAATGAAGAGGACCATTTTGTTTCAGTTGATTTGGATGGTGTTTGTTGAGTATAGATGCTATTCATGATCGTTTTGTGGCATCATTTGTAATGTTGAGCTGGGCTGGACATCAAGAGGAATAAAACATAGCATACTGAACAGCCTCCTCATGTCAACTGTCTCATCCCCTCTGCCTACATTCTGATCACAGGATCTTTATTCTGTGCCCTCCTTTTCTCTCTCTCTCTCTCTCTCTCTCTCTCTCTCTCTCTCTCTCTCTCTCTCTCTCTCTCTTTCAAACTCTCTCTCGGACTTTCTCTTTCTGGCTTTGGTCAACCCTCTGAATCTATCTCCTCTCAGTGAAGATGTGTCGAGCCTTTGTGCGTGTGTGTATGACTCAGTGGTCGTGTTCTCCTTTCCCTCTCTGCATCGTGAGGGTGATGCGTCGCCGAGGTGTCACGCACTCAGATGGATTGTGGGTATTATTGTCCCCACCCTCCTGCCCTCCCACTCGCATCCGCCCACCCACCCCCCCCCCCCCTCTGTGACTCAGGATGTATGTCTGTGTGTGTGTGTGTGTGTGTGTGTGTGTGTGTGTGTGTGTGTGTGTGTGTGTGTCAATTGTTGATATGGGGGTGGATGGTAGGCAGGCACAGCACAGCCACGTGACATGTTTACGGTTGGCAGCCACACAAAGACGTATGGCTCCGGGCTTCCCGCGTGATGTGCCCTGCTCGCGGTATACTGCAGCACTTAAGACTCTGACCTCTGTGACGACGAGCACCGTGGTCATGAGAAACTGTCCTGTCTCCATGCAATGGACTGAAGGTTGAAGGCTCGTAACTCTAACCAGGAGGGGTTTCCAGCACAGATGACAAGGGAAAACCCTGGGTTCCATTCCCCTGCTCCTATGCCCCCCCTCCCCAGGGGACTAAGGCAGAATATGCCACATGATGAAGAGACTTCTTACTGCTCTTTTCTACTCATTAATAGCAAACACTGGCAAGGATGCTGTGTAAATGTCTTCTGGCACCTAGGAATAACAAATACATCTAAGTCTTTTGATGAAAATTGCTGAAAATAAATTCACGCTAAGCTCAAAAATATCCCTCACTGTTGGGTTAAACATGTTTTTACCCTCAGGAGCTATTTGTTTTCAGCCTTTATGGAGCGCTTGATCGCTGCCTCATGCGCAGTTGTTGTCCCTGGCTGCTGGGGCATTCATTTGTTTGCCTGTGCCTCTCCTTGTGTTGCCCTGCCTGATAGCACAGAGACAAGTGTCTATTTGCCTGCTGATAATCTCTGATAATGGACATTTGCTCCTCAGGCACTGATCCTATCCACACAGGCGTATGCTTCTCACTGGGCTTTTCACAATGGATTTCCCATTACTGCCTTTCCTAGTAATGGACATTGAAAAATAAAAACATGTTTATTTTGTAACAAACTCGCTAGAGTCGTCAACAAATTTTATAACTGGTTCATGAACGCGCATACAAGAAAACTTCATTTAAATTATTTATTATGTGAATGTGCAAAGTGGGAGAGAGTGAGAGAGAAGGAGAGAGAATAGCCTTTACGGCAGAGTCTTTTATCTCAGTCCAAGCTGCGTAAGCAGCAAAAAAACCAAAAAACACGCACGGCCTGTGCGATCTCCACAAATCCACCAAAAACCCGACAGTTCATATAATCCCAGCAGAATCGTATTCAACGGTCCTCAGCAGGGCCGCTGCTAAGGTTTTGGAGGCCCTAAGCTTAACTGGTCAGGGAGGCCCCCCCCCCCAAAAAAAAAAAAAAAAAAAAAAAAAGCAAAGACTTCGAAGTTCAAAACAATTAACGTTAGCCTAAACGGACTTACCGGCCAGGGATGCACGGGCGTCTTCTTTTTGCTTCTTTTTCTTTCGCTTTTCAGCACCAGATTCATGCTGTCTCTTCATTATTAGATGTCAACGATGTTGACACATTTACTGAACATTTGCACAGCAGAATCTTGCAATTTGCAGTTTTCTAACGTTGCTGCTTGCTGCTTCAATCAAAGCCGACTAGAGTTGAGATTCGCTGCCCGAGCCCGGCCCGAGCCCTACCCGAACTTGGGCCGGGCCGGGCCGGGCTGACATTTGCCGTCACTCTATCGGGCTCGGGCCGGGCCGGGCTCGTGATCAATGTTCCATAAATAGGCCTATGCTTTATATATGTTTTTTATTTTATTTATTTAGCCTATGACGCTATATGGTGTGACACCCAGTAAGGTTGTATGTATTATGGTTAAGTAACTCAGCAAAAAGTGTTATCTAAGCCTAAGGTGATTAATAGAAAAAAATGTTTGGACAGCTCTGCGCAGCGTTGAGGCAGCACCTGTCAGCTGCGCTCTGTCGGCTACATCAGACCTATAACATACTATAAAGCTTCTAATGTGATGGGGGGAAATTAAATAAAAATTAACCCAGTCCAGTGGAAAGCATAAGGAAACATCAAGTTTGTTTGGTGACAGTAAAATCGTGCTTCTTTCGCGTGGGAACCGAAAGTGAAAGTGGATACATCTGGAGAAATTACGGTGTTTCTGAATACAATAAAGGTAAACGTTACAACGCACAACGCATTATAACCTCCGTCTATTGCCAGAAAACTTCTGGTTATTTTTTTTCCATGGATTTGCCAGCATGACAGTCTAATTAATGAATGAGTAGCCTATCTAATCTCAGTGAATTTATTTTTTTTTAATCCATTTTTCTTTTTTTAATATGATTTCCATCCACCATGTATTAATGTAATTTAGTGTGGGACTATATTAAAAGAAAACACTGGTTGGATAATTAGAGTGTGAGCCCATAGGTAGGGGGGATTAAAAAAAGAGAGGGTTGATTTCACATCTGTTTACGCACCTTTGATGACAGCCTCATGTGATTAAGAAAAATGAAAGTCATTTCGTGAGATCAAATGCCATTTGCCCGGCGGCAAGAACCCCCCCCTCCCCCTCACTATTGGTGCAGCTCGTCTGCACGTCTGTCAAAGGTGAGATAAGAAGAATGAAGGGGAACTTATCTTCCCGAGTGATGCAGAGCTTTTATCCGTAAACACAGCAGCACATGCTCGCTAATGAACACTCACCACCAAGCACAAGGGGGGAGGGGGTTAGTCCAGACAAATAGCAGGTTAGCTGTGTAATTGTGCTGAGCAAATGGGCTTAGATGGTAAGATGGGAGAAGTGCAGACCAGAGGGGAAGCTGGAATGGAATTCCACATAAGCAAGATGGAGGGTCCAACAGGAGACTGGCTTCGCTCTTAAGATGGAGGCGCTGCCAGGACTTGTTTGATGATAGCTATTGGCTTTGAGATGCTGGTATGTGTATAGAGTTCTTGTGTCTATAGCCTTAATGGAAGTTATGGTACACTATGTTACTGCAGTAGCACATTATTCGTGTGTGTGTGTGTGTGTGTGTGTGCGTGTCATACCTGCATTCATTTATGTAATCTACAGGCGTGGAGGGTACCATTTGCAGAATGTTCTTCTCTCTCAGCAGTGGCATTAAAGGAGTTCTGCTTGACTGTGTGCTGATAGAGCCCTACTCACAGTGTTATGCCTGCAAATAAAGCCACAAGGAAGAATGGTAATCATGTCTCAATAGCAATCCATACCACCCTGGCCGAGGGCTATTTTTCCCTAAGCGAGAAATGATGGACCTCCGAGAGATTCAGTGGGCTGGAAAGCTCCATTATGTTATTTCAGAGGTCAAAGGTGAATCTCCTCACCAGATCAGTACGGATGCTGAATGCAAATGAGCTAACTGTGCCCATGGAAATTTTAGCTGAGTGTCTTTGTGCTCAATTGCCTACATTCCCTGCTGTTTGAAATGTCATGATCATTCTGGTTCATGATTTGCAATTGTACTTACAGGCTGTTTTCTTTTCTTACTTTTCAAGTTGCTTTGACATTCACAAGTAAAATTTGCATGCGATTTCTGCAATACTTAAAGACAGATGTGGATGACCACTAATGGGAAACAACAGCATACAGTAGGCTTATATATTCCTGAATGTTTACACAATGTTCCACTTATCATTCATATGTGTAATTTTAGCTTTGTGCAGACTTTCTACAGTTAAGTTGCCCTAATCATAAGTTCAATTTAATACAATTATTCTATATTTTTACAGCTCCATTGTCTTATGCCGCTTTGTGGACATTTACATGGAGCACCCAAAAGTAGTATTGCAGTTATTTCAAAGAAGAAATCTTGGCCGCAACTCAAGGAGCTGACCCAACTGCTAGGGTTCATGGAGAGAATTTAATGTTTATTATGATATAAATCTGTCCATAGTCTTGGCTACACATCATGTTAACTCCAGAGTCTTGTTCCACGACACAGACAGTAGCTGGCAGCTAGACGTAATGTTAAAGGTGAGGGGTGGGGTCGGTCATGAGGTATATTATTGGCACAAGAACTAAGCTCTGCTCTCTGTCTTGCTGATTTTAGATGTATATTTTCTTACCCTTCCATCTTGAAGACTACTAGCATGAGCTTTACAGCAGGTTTATCATGGAGCCTGACCGTCTTTTAAATGTAGGGTCCATGATGTTTTCCTGGAGCACTTTTTATTGTAAATCCCCCTCAGCCCCGATTGCTAACAATTAATTAAATGCACTAACACAAAAATAAATTTGATACAAAAAATGAGGAAGCGTATATTTTCAAATTTAGCCAACATTACTCAACGCAAACATTATTCTAGGATGTTGAACCCTACCTTTAATCTGTTAAAGGTCACTGAATGGTCAGAAAGAAAACACTTAGCGAATAGTTTTAAACAACAAACAGTAAGCTGCCCTTGAATAACTGAAGATCATGTAGAGTAGCCTTTGTTTTCCAATGCTCAAGCCAAGTCTCAAGCCAAACAGTCCAGCATTTTGTCATAAAATGATTTGTGGCATGGGTACTCTGTGACAGAATGTCTTAGCATATCTTCTGGTATCCATTAATGTATGGTAATCAACAATATCCATGAGGACATTAATTGTCTGTGGTAGAGACACACAATGTAGCCAACATTACTGTAGAGCACTGTTGGTGCCCCTCGGGCCAATAAGGCACTACCATTGGAGCTTTGCCTCTCAAAATTCCTTACGGAAGCCCTGGCAGAGATTGTCCATATCAATTGATGTGTACCTTTCTGGTAAGGTCACCTTTGGAATTCCAATTTGGCTTCATGTTCCATTGACAACTTTTTTCATCAGGCCTCTGTAAGGCTGCCTTCTGCGGAGGCTTTTTGAAAGGGAGCAAAGCTAGCTTGTTTTCTGTTGTTGTTGTTTTTTTGTTTGTGGTTTTTCACCACACTTTGACTGACACAGGGTGCTTTCTTATGGGCCTAGCCACAGTCCTTTTGAAATATACATTCGGCTGTCTTCTCCCATGGGTGAATGTGTATCTTTGCCGCTAGGACACTCTTGTTTTAGCAGCAGCACTGGTAGTTGTAGCATTGGTTAATTGGTAATATTGATAATATTAATAATAAATATTTAAAATATTGATAATATTTGCTCTTCTCAATAATGCATTGGTAAGTATGTGAACATTTGTGAAAAATGGTTTCTGTTCATTTGTTATAAACATTCAGTCAAATCAGACATTCACATTTCCATCGCTTGTACAGGATGATGCCATGGAGGACAGCATCAACATAAAAATACAGTGGCACAGAAATGATCATCTGTCATGCAATGACAAACTACCATAATTTTAGTTGTTACACTATAAGCTTTCATGCCACGATGCTCTCATTTTTATTTTATCTCCTACCATCTACAAATCTAAAATGATTTCCCAAGGTTAAAAAAGAACCTGTCCCTTTTCATTCACGTCCAAGCCCATCTGTATCTTGTTGACAGACTTTGAGTCCACCATGTTATTGATGGCGGACTACGAGAGGAGACCCCATCCAAAGGGCATTAATCTCTCACTTGGGATTTATTTGTGTGTCTCTGGGAAGGGACAACATCTTCAATTTTACCCTGGGATCCTGTGCTAAAGGTGGAATTAGCAGTCAGACATCCCCAGACAGGGCACCAGGGGACCTCTTCAGTTCCTTCCTATCTGGAATTAGTTGTCAAGTAGAGAATTATGGGAAATTGAGTACAGAGGAGACAAAGTATGAAGACATCCCCAAATGTACACATTCATCTAGTCTCTACTTCAGTAGTGTCATAGTTAAGTCTGTGGATCTGCAGGACTTGGACTGCCAAAACGATTAGATTTTAGGTATTGAATCTAGTTTTGAATCGTGGGTTGTATTCAACCACATTCTTTGAAAATTTGCAAATATGTTCTAAACTGCAAGACCTTCTGCTGTTACATTTATCTTTCCATCCATTTTGAAAGTTTTTTTCCATGATGCAATGGAGTAAGGGGTCATATAAGGTGAACAAACACTTCAGTGAATCCATCTTGTTGACAGAATATCAGCACTGGTTTGATAAGGCAACATTAGATAAGGATGTGAAATATATAAAAGATAATAACACAAATCCATGTTAGCGATTGCAAAAATGGGAAATTACAAATGCAGTTTAATCACTGTGCTGATGTAATCTGTGAAGAAATAAATGTTTTTATTAAAGGTTGTTTTTGGACACGTGGTCGCCTATGGAGAGTTAGCTAGAGGGTAACAACGCAGGCCTATATCACCTGACATAGCCCGCCCATAATACTGCTGTTCATCCGTATTCATGGTCTGGAAGTTCTTTAACCTGACGTGATTATGGGGATTAAAGAACTTCGCTTATTGGCCAGTTGTCTGTTAACTGATGTAAGCCCTCCCCAGAATACCGTTTTCAGACCATGAATACGGATGAACAGCCGTATTATGGGCGGGCTATGTCAGGTTATATCACAGCTAAAATGCACTGATAATATCACTGAAGGTAAATGTGAATTGATGCATGACCTACAATAATTAATAAAGCATAAAACATGGAGACATGTGGCCTGACATACAAGGGGTATATATAGGAAAGGACTGATCTGGAATATTACAGGGCTACAGTGGGAGACATGTAGCCTGATATACAAGGGGAATATATAGGAGAAGGCTGAGCAGGAATATTGCAGGGCTACAGTGGGGGAAGAGCTTGTTATCCAGGCCTGCTGACGTCCACAGACAGTGTGGTGTGAGAGGCACTGATAAGGGCAGACAGAAAAGGCACCTGGAGGGGGAAGCTCACGAACCGCTGTCCAAGTAAGCAAATATATTTGGCAAATATGCCAAAGGCAAGCTGCAAACAGGGACCAGGCAGTCACCTCAGAGAGCTAGGTCTGCTACTGCTACAGTGATCCACAAGGCAAATAGGAAGGGTGCTATGAACCTCAGTTGGTTAAAACAGAAAGAGCTGATTTCACTGTTCATTATGTTATTGTATAGAATAGCCATATGTTTTTTTTTTCTATGTGCAAACAGTCTGTCCCTAAACCATGAATGACTGCAATGTGTAGTAAACCTAAAAATCATTTAGAAAAAAAAAAAAAAAAAATTATATGAGCACTTTTGTGTAAATCCACACTGACTCAAACAGCCCCTTGTGGAGTTCATTCTCTGAATTATTACGCAAAGCGGCAGCCATCATTCCAGTGGAGCAACACTTTCCCTCAGACATGACATAAATCATAGCCATGCGAGCCTGTCAGCCATATTGCTAATTATGAGGTCCATCTGCAGTTCCATTACTGCGAGTGAGCAGCGCAGAGTAGAGAAGGGTAGAGCTGAGCAGAGTAGAGCAGAGCTGCTAGTGGAGGAGAGAGAGTGGTGGTGGTGGTGGTGGCCATGGCGGCTGACAACCAACCAGCCTGTGCCTGTGCCTGTGCCTGTGCACAACAGAGAGTAATAACACCTGTACCAGCCCACGCTGCCTGCATGCTGCATGAATACAAAGCGTGTGCATCCATCAAGTCAGAAAGTACAGCAATGCCGGAATTTAAACACACACTCAAGCACACACGCACACACACACACACACACACACACACACAGAATTATGATCAGTCAACAAGAACGGGCCCCTCCACCCACATAGAAACATTGGTTATGTCAGAATCGTGCACACCCTCACATACGTGTGCACACACACACACACACACGCACAAACACACACACACCTACACCACACACACTCCACGCACAAACACACACACACACACAAATGACTAAAATGATTAAAATACAGTGCATTTCATAGCTATCTATTCAAACTCTTCCTTTCTATATACATGATGTTTATTTGAAGACTTACACAGACTAACTTGTAATAATATTTATTGACATCTTACAGGTGCCCTCAATGACACTGGCCTCCTAATTACATGATGCTATATGCCATGTACATGTCACACACAGCTAAACATCAATAGTGAACTTATTAATAGTGGTTTTCACGAATCAACAGCTGTTGAGGATGAGTTCAAGCGACTCACTTTAGCTGAGATATTTTGATCTGCTGATCTGCGACAAAGAGCTTATTTCATCACCTGAAGAAAAGAAGTTTTGCCACCTGAATGAAAATCAATTCTGACATCTAATGAACTCATCATGCCTGTTACTAAATACAATAGTCATAGTAAATAAAATAACAAAAAAACAATCTACTATCCTACAGTTTCTACTACACAACAGTATGGCATTTCCAGTTTTGTTTTTGTTCTTTTTTCCTTGGTAAAGGTAAACTAACACCACTAACAAAGACATACAATACACCCATTATAATAATAATTTAAGTAATATGACACAGACTGGAGGAATACGTGTGAGGTGTGCGTTAGAATTCATCGGATTTCTCTCTTTCTCGTTCTCTGTCCAAG
The DNA here is from genome assembly GCA_027497455.2 of Sardinella longiceps. Lineage (NCBI taxonomy): Eukaryota > Metazoa > Chordata > Actinopteri > Clupeiformes > Clupeidae > Sardinella > Sardinella longiceps. The sequence continues at coordinate 32,448,580 of JAODXP020000017.1, read as the reverse complement.
CCAAAGCTTAAGAGCCTGTCAAACAGAGCCCATCAAACAGATTTCAGTGACATGCCTTTTGAATCAAGTCTGTCAGTGTACCAAGCTTTTTTTTTCAGTGTTCTTTGTATGAAAGCTCACATCGTTAATGTACGAGTCAGGTCCTCCGAGTCTTTTGTAGCTGGATAAGCTGAAGGAACATGCAGGGAAACAAAATGCACAAAGAGCGCTATGCACTAAGAAAGCCCTCGCCGCACACGCTAAGACAGCTCCTTACACACAAGGCTGTCATTTACAGGAGCGTTAAACCTGCGGAGCTTTTGTGTTATACTGACATAACCATGGCAACCATAATGGCATTCAAATGTCCTCATTTCCCCAATGTCCAAAATCAGTCCAGCTTTAGTGGAGGGAGGTGGGAGGTGGGGGGTGGGAGGTGGATGGGATGGATGGGGGTGCATGTGGTTATCACATTATCCTATTATCATCCATTGTGCACAGTTTGAGTGAAATGGTCACAAATGTCAGGCCTGATTCCCCACTTCACAAACTGCAGCGTGGCTGCGCCATTTGTTCTCAACGACTGTGGCACTGATTATGTTTGAAATGTCTGCGCTATCCACAACTCTGTCTCCAGGCAAAGTTCATGGTACTGCTATCAGTCTCTGTCTTGATTCCATCCTGTTCTTTTTTTTTTTTTTGCCAAGTCCTTTTTCTCTCTCTCACACACACAAACACACTCTCTCTCTCTTTCACTCCCTCGTTTCCTTTCCTCCCTCTCTCCTTCACGGCTTCCTTTTGCTTTCCTAACGGATTCTAATCAGGAGTGTGTCGTGGCGCCCGCTGCTTTGGGCGCCTCTCGGTACCCTGGGAGAACCTCCACTTGGGTGCTAGCGCCTTCATCTTCTTCTTCTTCTTGTCGGAGGCGGCGCACCACACACGCTCGCAGTACTGCTCCACGCGCTGGAAGTTGCTGTAGCCGATAAGCTGGAGGAACTCCTTGTACCACAGCTTGGAGGTGGCCGGTCCCGTGGGCAAGCTAGGGAAGGGGCAAGGCAGGGCAGCGGAGGACCGGTGGTGCGGGGTGCCACCGTCGCCCCCATCATCACGGTCCTCTCTCCCGTCGCCCCCACCCCCTCCTCCGCGGTGGAAGAGGCCCTCCAGACGCTCCTCCTCCAGAACCTCCAGGGTGATGTGGGCTAGTGGCTGCACGAAGCCATGCTCCACAGACTGGCAGAGGTAGGTGCCAGCATCGGCCCGGCGTAGCCGCAGAAACAGCAACCCATGGCTGGTCCTCACAATTCGCTCATCGCCAGGGATCTGAAAAAGCATTAGCATGCATATTAGCTCTGCAGGATACCCAGTACCGGTAATGTTGGAGATGTACAAAAACCCTGAAGTCAGTCTCAATGTGTTGTGGAGTTAGTAGTTTCTTATGGCAGGTTGGAGCAGGTTGCTTTTTATGTTATGTTTAGCATTGCTCTTCCCAGACAGGGCACAAGCACTGCCTACCTCCACCCAGCAAAGAATTACATCATAGGGACTTTATAGCCTAACTGGAGAACACATCAGTCAGAGGTAATTTTTGACCCTTAAAAAGCAGAGGAAAAATTCCCATATTTTGACATATAATTTTAGACATTTAGCAATATTCATATTCACTCAAAATTGACAAGGTGATTATTTCTATGGTAGGCTTTGAGGAACTTTGAGAGGATTTTTACTTGGACTTTACTGTGTCTTTACTGAAATGACATCATTTAGAATGTATCTGGACTCAAACTAAACAACCTTTTGTCAAGTAAACTTACTCTAAATTCTTCCTCTAAAAGTTGTTTCTTTCTCACATAAGCCCAACTTCCATCAGAAAAAGTGCTTCTTTATCAGCAGGCAGTTTCACAGAGACCAGGTTGTACCCAAGCAGTTATTTGCTGCGCTTAAGTTAATTGCCTTATTAAAGACCAGAAGTGGCCACAAGGATCTCTCTGGCCTGTGGTTGAAATGTGTTTATTAAAGGCCTGATTGAGTGGTTACACTCAACGCCTCCGCACTGCAAACTGCATTAGCCTTATTTAAGACTGGATGAGAAGAAAGCCTTTGCAGGCTTTCACCGCTGCAGACATGTGAGCCACTTGGATGCTTTGATGTATAGTGAGGCAAGATGAGAGGGCGGAGAAGACAGATGCTAACACACTGAGTCTAATATGCATCAGACCCTGTGGGCTTTTTTGCCATGTGCTATTAAATAGCCTCTCTCTAGGGTGTCATAGTGCATGGGTGGGATTGAACAATTATTACTGTATCTCTCATCAGAATAAGGAAAATGTAAAGTATTTTTAATTAGAACAGTAGGGTATGTCATTGTAACACATACGGAATTGATCCACTGAAGGAATTTAATTACATTTTACGTTATTTATCGTTATTAATAACAGTTTGAAATGATTTAATATTTCTCAATAATTCATTTAAACACTAAAACACTTTCCTTTATAGAAATTATCCTACAGTCAGAAGGTCTAAATCATTTGCTGGGTGAAAGTCAAGCCTCAATTCAGACTCAGTATTGTTTGTCAGACGTGGTCAGCCTTGGACAGAAGGTTGACGGGGTGTGTCCAACTTCAGTTCAGACCCAATTGAGGCTTTGCACTCACAGTGTGTGTGTGTGTGTGTGTGTGTGTGTGTGTGTGTGTGTGTGTGTGTGTGTGTGTGTGTGTGTGTGTGTGGCTAACCTCTTCCATGTCAGTTCCTCTCAGCAGAAACCAAAGAAGTCTGGCCTGCAGGGATTTGGGGCTACACTCGAGCAGTGTGCTGTTATTCTCCACCCCATACACCAGCTTCTCCACAGCCCTGCCTCTGTGGTCTTCTACAACACACACACACACACACACACACACACACACACACACACACACACACACACACACACACACACACACACACACACAGGTGTTGGTCTTCACATACACATCTCAAAACTTTAACTCACTTCTGTGTGGACAGGCACTCACTACAAATTTGCCCTTCACATGGGAAGGATTGTCTTTCCCTTCAGTCTCTATGTCAATTACCACTCTCTCCCACTACACCTCTCTCTCTCTCTCTCTCTCTCTCTCTCTCTCTCTCTCTCTCTCTCTCTCTCTCTCTCTCTCTCTCTCTCTCTCTCACACACACACACACACACACTCACACACACTGTCTCATCTGTCTTTCATCTGTGCACTCTGTCAAGCTGATCTTTACAATAAGATCTGTTTACATTGATAGGCATCAGTATCCAAACATTGCAGTTTTAATATACCTGTGTACCTGGTATGAAGAGCACAATAACCAAAGTTAAATAGCAAAACAAAAGGTGGATGGAGAAGACAGAGAACCCATTATCCATCAGTATGAAATAAATAAGCATTGCCATTCATGTTCAGCACAATGGAGCAATTGGAATGGAAAAATAAACAAAGAAAGAAAATGGCTGACGGTAATTTAATGTTCTGAAATATGTTTTTCATCACCATGGTGATGAATTTGGATTCTATGCTGGTAATTGCAAGGCTCAGACTTTGTGTGTGCGTGTGTGTGTGTGTGTGTGTGTGTGTGTGTGTGTGTGTGTGTGTGTGTGTGTGTGTGCGTGCGTGTGTGTGTGCGCATGCATGTGTGTTTGTGTGTGCATGCATGTTTGAAAGAGAGAAAGCATGCATATGACTGTGTGTAGCAGACATACATACACACACACACACACACACACACACACACACACACACACACACACACACACACACACACACACACACACACACACACACAAGCAAACCAAAACGACCGACAAAATTAACAAACACTTGACATGTTGATTGCATTTTCATATTATTCAAATCCACACGGGTATGTTAACCTTCCTGTGGAGCTTTGTGCTGTCTGTTATGCAGGTGCTCGCCAAGCGAGATCAGCAAGTCTATTTTCACAGCCTTTCACTGCCCCTCATTTTCCACATTCCTGATACACACTGCTCTGATTTAGATTGCAAACCAGGGCACAGGTTGTGGAGCTGCTGTGCTGAGGAGTTGGCTCATTAGAACCCTTGGGGAGGTTCTGGGCCAGCTTGCCCCCCTACTGGGTTTAAATATTACAAACCCCAGGAGAGGAGAGGTGGTCATCTTCACAGCCATCATGGTAATGGCCCAGAATGTTCCTTGATAGACTATTTGAGTTCAATATGGCCAGATAACGTGTCCGTTTCAGGTAGTGCATATATTGCAAATAGGAAGGAACTTGAATGAGTTCCATTAACATCAGTTTACTGCCAAAACAAAATATAAACTAAAGTTGTGTAACTACATTTCGGGGTGAGTCTGAGCAATGACACCTTATAGAATTCTGGCCAACTTCAACATATACTGTAGTTCTGTTGTTTAAGCTCCCCAATATTGACAGTTCAAATAACCTGATTACCTGACCAGGTAATGGTCCTGTTAGCGTGTTATAGACCCATTCAGCTATCAAATGCTAATGCTAGGGGTACTTCTTACACACAATTTTAACCTCTTAACATGGTGAAAATATAATTAGCAGTTCTGGGAAACATAAACTGGATCATTGTGCCTGCTTAACTAAAAGGACAATTTTCTGCAGATAGTAATACCTCTGTCATAGCCCTGCCCAACTCTCCCTTATTCACAAAGATGAAAATATGAATTTCCCCCCCAAAATGACAATCAAATGATGGCACATAAGGAACAGGCCCATGCTTCCTGGAGTCCATAATGCTATTTTAAACATTACTGTAATAGGAAATGTATTGTGTAATAAAGGAAGGGGGTCCTGCTGTTTATTATGTCATCTGTAACCTCTGCTCTGGACTTATTTTGATCCTGTGTATTGATCCATTCCTGTCCATCCCACACACACACACACACACACACACACACACACACACACACACACACACACACACACACACACACAGAAACATATGCACACTCACACTTCACATAACCGTCACCCACCCACTAGCTTACCAGTGATCTGCAGCCCATTACATTGCTGAACAGCATTTCCATGACGGATGTCCTGCCTCCTGAATCGCCTGGAAGAATAAATAACAAAGCTCAGAAACAAACAAACAAGCATAAGCACTGACACTGACTCTATGTGCAATGTCAAGCATCTCTTCTGCTTGACACCCAAGACCCAGGAATGCATGAAGCATGAAATCACCAAAGACAAACACAGAAAAAAAAAAAGATATTCAGTGCTGGAAAGGAGGATTGGAACGTGATAATGGATCAGACAAAGGTGCGCACACACATAAGATTGGAATCAAAAATAGACACAGAAAATATATACAGTGACAAGAAGAATGGCAGAAAAAGAGAGAGAAAGAGATACAGAGATAGAAAGAGAAATCAAAGTGTGCTCTTTGATCTCAGGTTTTTGACAGAGTTTCAGTGCTGATCAGCTGCTGCCTGGCATGTGATGTACGTGTGCAGGGTGAGGCGAGACTGTGTGGTGCGGTGGTGGTGGCGGTGGCGCGTCAGCAAGGGGTGTGTGCCGCGGAGGGCTGAGGCACTAAGGAAATCGTGACTAGGCAGCCCCGTAGGATGAGGAGGTGTGTGTGTGCGTGCGTGTGTGTGTGTGTGTATGAGTGCGTGCGTGCATGGAGGAGGGATGTGTCAGAGCTCCTGACGCAGG
>JAODXP020000017.1:32437913-32440413 GCA_027497455.2 Sardinella longiceps | reverse complement strand
AGTAGCCCATGCAGCAGGCCTGGCTTATTTGTAGTCATGTCATCATCTGCAGCAGGCCTGCTGCCTATTCCAGGTCACAGCAGGGGCCATTCTGCTTATCTCCATGCAGGGCTGGATTGAAGATGTCATACAGTATATGTGTACATGTTTCTATATGCTTGAATATCAACATGTTTACAGTCAGATGTGTAGACTATGCATAGGCGGTTTGTGTGAGTGTGTGTGTGTGTGTGTGTGTATGTGTGTGTGTGTGTGTGTGTGTGTGTGTGTGTGTGTGTGTGTGTGTGTGTGTGTGTGTGTGTGTGTGTGTGTGTGTGTGTGTGTGTGTGTGTGTGTGTGTGTGTGTGTGTGTGTGTGTGTGTGTGTGTGTGTGGCGTGGACGAGTAATGTGTTAATGTATGAAAATAACATTATAAATAGCATCCTCTGTATCAGCAAACTTCATGTTTTCAGTTTTCAAGGCCTACCAAGTGTGTAATAGAGGCCTTATTTTTCATTAATTAGTGACTTACAAAAATGTATGTCTACGTAACTGTGTGTGTGTGTGTGTGTGTGTGTGTGTGTGTGTGTGTGTGTGTGTGTGTGTGTGTGTGTGTGTGTGTGTGTGTGTGTGTTCTTGTAGTAGTTCTCGTGAGTGCCTGTAATGTAAATGACTCTATGTACAGTATGTATATGTAGTGTTTGTTGATGTTCTCTTACCGGCTCTTTGTGTAGTGGCCAGCAGGGTAGTATCGTGAGCAAGTGACGCCATCCCAGGCGCAGTAAGGGTCACGAGCCAGGCAGCAGTCCGCACACGCCGAGCCATAAAGGTCACACTGATGCAGACGTGTCTGTGCAACACCGACCTCCGACCCCACATAGAGCTGTTGCTGTAGGAGGAGGGAAAGCTTGAGACTTAAGACACAAGCTTAAAAACAATATTTATTACAGTAATAAAACATAATATTTAGAGAAGACATTCTGTTTACAATGAAGTTTCACTGTTTTAGCATGAGAGCATTGATTGATTGGAAAGAGATATAGAGCAGAGATGTGTGAGTATAACATAAAACAGTAGTTGGTTCTAATGTGGTTCTGAAAAACTTTTAGGGTTGAATAGGGTTGAATATCTGATATGTCTCCTTAACTGCAACCTGTCTTAGTTAGATTTCCTGTATTGTCTGTGCTTCTGAACATATGCTACTCATTTACACCATCTAGTGGCAGGAAGCTAAATTGAAAGTCAAAATGTCATTGCTGTAATTAACAAATTCCCCTCAGTGGATCATGATCTATTGGCTAGTATTAATGTATAACACGTGTGTGTGTGTGTGTGTGTGTGTGTGTGTGTGTGTGTGTGTGTGTGTGTGTGTGTGTGTGTGTGTGTGTGTGTGTGTGTGTGTGTCTTTAATATGTGTGTAATTAACTAACAAATTCTCCTCAGGATCATGATCTATTGGCTAGTATTAATGTATAAAATGTGTGTGTGTGTGTGTGTGTGTGTGTGTGTGTGTGTGTGTGTGTGTGTGTGTGTGTGTGTGTGTGTGTGTGTTTGTGTCTTTACCCGTTTGGTGGAGATCAAGATCTCTGTGACCGGTACTGGCTCCTGAGAGTAACAGAGATGAGACGATTCACTCAACAGGAAAAACGACAACAACAGTAGAAATGGTTTTCTAAATATGGGGAAATTATCTGCTCTAATGAGATAATCCCCATGGTAACATTGTTTTTTTTCCCTCTAACAATTTATGCTAATTTTCTTAATGCCCACCCCCTTCCCCTCCCGTTCCCTCAACCCTCTTCCTTTCCCTCAGCATTGAAAGTCCCTAAATTCACTGCAGAGAATTTATGTCACAGTGAAAGAGACATTGTTTACAGCCTCTCATGGCTGGATTTTTTTTATTTTTTTTATTTTTTTTTTTGTCATTTTTGTTAATTACAGTGCAACAAGGCCCATGCTGAATCAATTATCCTCAAGTATGTTATATAAAATGCATTTCACAATCCCTCAGAGAATCCCTTTTCACCAGCTAGGGGCATTGTCTGAATGCTGTTGTTTTGTTCACTCATATGAGATTGTACGGGCTCCGTTTAAAAATATTTTTCGTTTTTTTTTCCCCCTCATGCACAAGAGCAATAACAGCTGCTTCCTTCCCGTTCTCTTTTCTACGTGACGAGGGCGTAGGCCACGCACAGCTGCTGTGACGTACGGCATCTTCCTGTAAACGCTCGATCACTGTGCGCTGAGCCCATCTGGCTGAGAGTGCTATCATTAAGTCAGGCGTAAAATAGGTGCAAAAAAACACCACTGGATTTCTCGACAACACTTACTTTAAACACTTGCAGCTCCTCCAGAAGAACCTCTTCCATGGTGTCCGACTCTTTGTTGTAGATGGTGATGTATTTCAGCACCACAGATTTATCTGCGCAGTGAGTGAAAGAGGAAGTGTGTGAGCGACTTTTTTTTAAACATCTGTCACTGTGCAATTAACCCGTGGTGATGTGGATTCTCCATAGACAC
>JAODXP020000017.1:32430413-32432913 GCA_027497455.2 Sardinella longiceps | reverse complement strand
CCAGGAAAAGAGCAGTCGATCAGAAATGAGCTCATTAACACCTCGTTCCATTGCCTTACATGGGGAGGAGGCGGAGGGAGAGCTGTTAACACCTTTTATCACATCTATGAGCCCCAGCCCAAACATCCTTTCATGTTCTGTAGTAGACTCATATACATATATCACCACTACACACACACACACACACACACACACACACACACACACACACACACACAGTACATATTCACATCATCATTCACAGATATATCTATTCACTTCACTGTATGCATATAGCCATGCTTTTACACCCACCCACCCCACACACACACACACACACACACAATTTCCTGTCTCTGACACACCCATCCACAGACACACAAACACGCACACAGACACACACACACACGCACGCACACACCTACGCGTAGGTGCTGCCTTCTAAGTGACACCTCTGCTGCGCTGCTTTGACATCTTAAATCCAGACTCCTGTAGCATACTTAAGCCTCCTCAGTCCCAGATGAAGCGTCTGGCCCGTCTGGTTCGGCCCCAGACTGACTGGCTTTGATTGGTTCTGTCTGGTTCTGTCAGCTGTTGGAAGCGGAGATGGATGGCTCCTGTCTGGGATGCCTCTCCGCTCCCGCTAATGATTAATGGGGCAGACATGTTTAACAGAGCCCCCTGACCGGCCAGCCCAAACCAAACATCTACAGCCTCGCTTTCTCTTGGACGCAGTGTTTTTGGGAACACACACACACACGCACACACACACACACACACACACACACACACACACACACACACACACACACACACACACACACACACACACACACACACACACACACACACACACACACACACACACACACACACACACACACACACATACACACATACACACACATACACACACATGCACACATATACACACACACACATGCTTACAGCTACACTTTACCCTCCCTAGTAACCCATGACAACTGAAGGGTACACTGCATTCCTCCTGTCACACCCCCCACTATCACAAACACACTTGTGGATTCACACACAAGCACATGCACACATGAACACATCCTAACCACATACACACACACACAGACACAGACACACACACACACACACACACACACACACACACACACACACACACACACACACACACACACACACACACACACACACACACACACACACACACACACACACACACACACACACACACACACACACACACACACGCACACACACACACACACACACACACACACACACACGGAAAATGCATTAGTGTCAGTGGGCACTGTGATGATAAGGCAACGAAGCGTAAATGAAATAGATCTTGTGTATGCTTGTGAGAAGGGAAGGGGCAGGATGTAGGATATATGGTGGTGGTGGAGGTTGTAGAGAGGCTCACAGCGGGAGAGAAGAGTGCTGGTCATCTCACAGACCTCCACCTTCACCTTCACCTCCACCTCCACCTGCTCCTCTCATCTTTTCTCTTCTATTCTCCTCTTCTCCTCTTGTCTCATCTCATCTTGCTGCATGTACACTACACTGCAAGCAGCTCTGCCATCTCTGCTGGAACTGATTGATTATGGAGCAGGATAGCTCTGACAGTAAAGAGTGTGCATGCATGTATTTGTGTGTGTGTGTGTGTGTGTGTGTGTGTGTGTGTGTGTGTGTGTGTGTGTGTGTGTGTGTGTGTGTGTGTGTGTGTGTGTGTGTGTGTGTGTGTGTGTGTGTGTGTGTGTGTGTGTGAGAGAGAGAGAGAGAGAGAGAGAGAGAGAGAGAGAGAGAGAGAGAGAGAGAGAGAGATGATTTGATGATTTTCTGATTTTCAATGTGCATGTGTTGATACTTTCTACTGTATTTGAATGTATGTGCTGATAAAGCCTGTATAATTGAATGGAAAGAATGAATGAATGGAGAGAGAGAGAGAGAGAGAGAGAGAGAGAGAGAGAGAGAGAGAGAGAGATAGAGGGAGAGAGAGAGAGAGAGAGAGAGAGAGAGAGAGAGAGAGAGAGAGAGAGAGAGAGAGAGAGAGAGAGAGAGAAGGAATGTGTATGTAGTGCTATGTGTATGTATACATGTAGCAGATGTACTGTATATCTAAGTGGAGAGTATGAATGTATGCATGGATGTACTGTATGTATTTATGAGAGCCCATAGAGTGCAGCGTGAGCTGTTGCAGCCCACACTCGGAGTGTGTGAGAGCAATCCGGATTGTTCCGTATCGCTGGGCCACTTTTCTCTCTGCCTCTCTGCAGCTGGCTGAGGGCTGTGATGGAAGGGCCAGGCTGCACAGAGTAAATGTTTTGGTTGGGGGAAGTGGATGAGAATAGAGTGACTGGCGCAGTGGAAATGAGTGTTGTTTGGGAAAGGAGTGTGCGTGTGTGTGTGTGTGTGTGTGTGTGGGTGTGGGTGTGTGTGTGTGTGTGTGTGAGAGAGAGAGAGAGAGAGAGAGAGAGAGAGAGAGAGAGAGAGAGAGAGAGAGGCAGGGGGAGAACAGTGGAATTGA
>JAODXP020000017.1:32420413-32422913 GCA_027497455.2 Sardinella longiceps | reverse complement strand
CATCCACATGGTGTCCAGAAACCGAAACTGTAAGATTTAATCAGTTAAATTCTGTTTTTGGCATTCGCCATTCAAAGCAGTAGCTGCGTGCAGAGAAGACGTGTGTTAGAACAAAGAGGGCGTGTGCTGAACGTGAGGCCATTTTGACCAATTATAATTAAAGGCAGAGACAACGAACCAAATATCCGACCTTTGTGGGTAAGACAGGCAGCCATTAACTGGATGATGTGTAGACGTGGTGGATGCAGCAAAGCCGCAACATAAAAGACAAAGGAAGTGTGGTAGAATTTGTTTCTCTCTGTTCCCCTTCACAAAAGCACAGACACACACGCGAGAGGCTTCCAGCTACCCTTCTCTCTGAGAGGACATGTCAAAAGAGCCTAAACCCTGACTCACTGACCGTGCATGCCTCTCTGGACAAAAACAAAGCTTCCCAGCACAGATACACACACACACACACACACACACACACACACACACACACACACACACACGCTCACAGACCGACACACACACACTCACAGACAGACAGACACACACACACACACACACACACACACACACACACACACACACACACACACACACACACACACAGAAGTCCTATAATCAGTCCCAGAGAGCGTGGCGAGCTGGGAGACTGTGCCTGGTGTGCCACTTTTCATCCCCTGGGCTGGGCCTGTGACAGTCTCTGATTACCCTCTCTGGCTCTCTGGACGCTGCCAGCTAAACGCTTTAGGGTTCACTTCACACATGCACTTCATGTAATATTGCACCAGATCCAATATTAAGAGGTATTGTATGAAAACTGGCAGGTGCCCACCTCTGAACAGTTGGCAGCACACCTCTGTTATGCACAGGTGGACTGTTTGCTTTCAGGGTCTGCTGGTTTCTAACAAAGGGGCATAGTTGAGGAGAATTAACTCGATCTCTGTTGAGTGGCAAGATAGGTGGGCATGATATCAGTATAGCCAGACTTCACACCCATCCACAGCCATTAGCTTTGCACTATGAAACCTTGGGTCCTACAAAAACTTCAACACCCATCCATAGCTATTAGCTTTGTGCTATGAAACATTGGGTCCTACAAAAACTTCAACACCCATCCATAGCTATAGCTTGCACTATGAAACATTGGTCCTACAAAAACTTCAACACCCATCCACAGCTATTAGCTGACTATAAGTTTTCTGCTTTGAAACATAGGGTCCCACATAGAAAAAAAAAACTCTGCCACTGCCACTAGTTGATTATTGAAGTCTATGTTGTCGGAGCCGTTTATTAACATCCATGTTTGATTCCACAGGCTATTGCACTATGTTTATTGCTTGTAGTGCGCTGCCTGCCGGTGTACAAACCAAATTGTCAAATTCAAAATTGCTCCGCAATGCTGCATGTCCACAGTGTGTAGAGGCCTTGACATGGCCCTTATCTTATGGTATTCTATTAGGCCAGATAAGGAGACAGACACAGGACTGTACCGTATCTCAGGGGTATATCTCAGGGGATGGCTCACCTCTTGCCAGTGTCCCTTCTTGAGGTGGGTGCACACAGGGTTAAAAGCTCCTGTTCCGCAGGCCAGCAGGTGGTTGCTGTCATACTGCTGCACCAGCTTGATATAGTTGGCACACTCCGCCTGGAAAGATGGAGAGGGGGGGGGGGGGGAGGGGTGGGGTAGAAGAGATGGCGTTTTAAAGGGAGGGAGAGAGTTTCCATCATTTCCCCTGACATACAGTTTTATGGGCAAGCCATCCATCTTTAAACCAATTGTTGACTGTAGGAATTTTGCTGTAGTTCTATTCAGGTGGAGCTCCGTAGTTAATCCTGATCATTAATCCACTCTAGCCCTCGGTGGTGGTGGCAGTGCCAGAGGCGGATTCCGCCCACAGCTATGCAGATTCAGCAAACTATTCAACCATATATCCTGGCGTCAGAATGATGAAGCGAATTAAAACGAATAGCCTACCTTCTCTCTTCCCTTCCTCAAGCAGTCCTCCACCTGATCATCGGATACGGGCCAGTGGATCTGGGAGGCAAGCATATAGGAATGTTATACAGAAACATACAACTATACAACTACAAGTATGTACCAGTATGTATGTAATATATTGTGTTGGATGATCATGGCATAAAGACTGTTTAATTACAGATATAAAATGCATTTCTTTCACAATGCAATTGTAAATATCTCCATTCTGAGACATTAAAAGGGATATAGGGTTATTATTTTGGAATTATATTTTACATTAGAGGACCTTTTGATGAAACATATGTTATTGTCAGAGCTCCATGCTGGAAAAAATAGAATTCTAAATAAACTATGTATGAATTCTAAACATTATGAAATATCCATAAGTGTCTGTGCTCAAGTGTGTGTCTGAGTGTTTCTATAAATCAAGGCACAAGAGGACTCTTCAGTGTAGTGCAGTGCTGTCTCTAGAAAATGACAACATCCTCAGGCATGGTAGGCGCTCAGACATAAACTCTTCACAGACTCATA
>JAODXP020000017.1:32405413-32417913 GCA_027497455.2 Sardinella longiceps | reverse complement strand
CCGACTTCTGTGACTCTTAAACGACTCTGCCGACTTCAGCTCTCAGTCTGGGGCCTCAGAAGTTTTTACACGGTGATTAATTTTTAATAACCGAGGTGGTTGAGGTGGATTTCCAAAGGCTTTTTTGTGCAAGTGAAACACCTGACTCTGGTAATGACTAAACCCGGAGTCTCAACACTGTGCCTTATTACGGAAATAGCCACTCCAAAGCCCCCATGGACCACGGTCCCTCAAGTCCTCATTTAGGTGGCCCAGATTAGAAAGGCAGATCTGTACCAAACAAGACCAGATTTACCATGGTCCAGCTGCCCTGCACGTGTGTGTGTGTATATGTCTGTGTCTGCCTCTTTGTGTGTGTGTGTATGTGTGTATGTGCATGTGTGTGTGTGTGACCGCACGCTTTCATTTACCGACGATACGGTAAGGCTATGTCATCATCTACATAAAGATGTCTCGGACACGACCCTTTAATTTCCTCTCTCTGTATATGCAGGGGAGTGAAAGAGGGAGTATGTGTGCATTGCTGGATGAAGTGACCCTTGTCTTTATCTGACTGTGTACATATGTCTGTGTGTATGTAGCCTACATCTGAAATCTGTGTGTGTGTGTGTGTGTGTGTGTGTGTGTGTGTGTGTGTGTGTGTGTGTGTGTGTGTGTGTGTGTGTGTGTGTGTGTGTGTGTGTCTGTGTGTGTGTGTGTGTGTGTGTGCGTGTGTGTGTGTCTGTGTGTGTGTGTATGCTTGCATGTGTGTGCTCTTAGGTCCCTGCAGGGCTCTCATTTGAGCCCATTTGGTCGCGACCCTCTCATTTCCTCCAGAGTCGAGCCCTCTGGTCAGAAACACTCCTCTCCCTCTGTCAATGTGTTTGTGATTTTCTAAAGCCAGGTTCACTTATGCCAGGCAACAGCCGCCAAATACCTCACTTCCCCAAGTGCAGACACAGGCACCCACACACACACATACACACACACACACACACTCTTATGCGGCACCGGAGGCTACTTCCTGCTGGCTTAGTCATTTCTAAGGATCAGCGGCAGCCTGGAGTCAGTGAGAAGGGAGGGAGGGGATTGTGGCTGTGAGATATCCCCAGAGAGATAAAGGGAGGGATGGAGGGAGGGAGGGAAAAAAACAGGATCAGAGGGAATGAGAGAGAGAGAGAGAGAGAGAGAGAGAGAGAGAGAGAGAGAGAGAGAGAGAGAGAGTGCAAGTGAAGTGATGGAATAAGGGACAAGATAGGGAAAAAAGTTATACAGAAAATGAGGTGAAAAATGATTGGGAACAGCAAACGAGTGGATGGAGAGAGCAGTGAGAGAGAGACGAAAGAGAGACAGACTGATGGAGTGAACGATGACAGAGAGCAGTGAAAGGAAATAGGAGACAGACACACACACACACACACAGACACTCACACACAAATGGGTAGAAACACACATACACACGCACACACACACACACACACACATACAGGCACAGATCCCTTTCTCGAAAGGAGTATAGACGTCTATCTTTGACCTTGATCTCTGGCTGGCTGTGGTACCTTGGCATAGGAGATGGCCGCCACTATCTTTACAAGCTGCTCGTAATGGGGCATCAGGGCCAAAGGGGGGAGGCTGAGAAAGCACTCGACACTTACGCAACCCACCAGCACTGCAGCCACCATGCCCCGGCCGACACCAACCAGAACTGCGTCAGTGGAGGCCCCCGCCACGCCAGCTATACGCCAGGGTGGAGCGACGCGAGATTCCACATTCAGTTGTCACGGGTAACTGCCTAATCAGCATAAACAGCCGTGAACAGCTGATAGGACTGTGTGGGAAACCGACCTCATGGTGGCAGGGAAAAGGTAGAAAGAGAGAGAGAGAGAGAGAGAGAGAGAGACCAAGGACGCCCACCATAGCACACACTAATATCATCAACTGCTTGAAATGGCTTAAAACCACTTAGCCAAATATCTCAGGAGGTGGTTAACATGTTAAAGCTTCGCACACATTGGGATGATGAATGAGCTGAGGTCGAATTCAAAACCTGCCTTTGAAACTACCAGTGGGAGGTTCACAGGTATGGCTGGTCTCGGTGACTTGTTTTTTTTTTTTTTTTCGTCTTACCAGAAAGCTGGTACACATTACAGTGGCCCCAGCCACAAAGGTGCTAACCTTCATGACCCCAGGACTGCCTGGAGAGAGGCTCACTTAAATTAAGTGTTCGGTTTAAAAAGAGAAAGAACAAAAAACAGAATGGAGGTGATAGTGTTGCATGCCCAGAGGTGTGACGCTCAGCTTTATCCGATTACACAAATGAATAAAACAGCCAACATGGTGGAAAGGGACGCTAAGCTAACACTGGTGGTTCTAGGCCTGGCCAAGGGGATTTGGAGTGAAAACAAATACCAGCGCAGGCTTGTAGAGCGATAAAAAGTGATATGGTTACTCAATGTAAATGGCTGCACAGTTATGTATTATTAATTCAGCCTTGAGTTGCTGATGAAGAGGAAATCCGGTTAACACACTGAGATCCCTTGCAACATGTGGCTATGAAACCATTCCAGATGTTGAAAGCTCTTATAATATTTTCATGTTAATTATGATGAACTTCATGAAAGCATACCAACTGACTCATGCTTGGAAAAGCTGTCTTAATTGGGCTATTCTATTTGAGTAATTAATCATCCCTTCCTCTTTGTGTTACACATTCAGAGAACAATAGCTTATAGCCGCTAAATCCAAATAGCATGTTCCTTAAGTTTGTTGGACATGTAACCACTGCATATTATTGTTGCTTCATGTGAAAACATGTTGTTGCCATCCTCACGTCTGCTTCTCTTTTCTTCAACCTTCCCGCGTCCATAATGATTAATATCACGAGCGTTTGCCAGGAAACCGAATGAGCCGCTAGTCTTTAGTTAGCTTTGTTTGCTCACGATGGTGAGACGCACGGCTCCTCTCCCGGGACCCACTTTTCTTTTGTCTTGTGGCAAGGCATCATCAGTTCGTTAGGCCTCGCCCTCCTGGTTTCAATAAATGCTCGTAATTTGAGCCAGATAAGTTAAGTCAAATGCTCCACCAGGATTGGATTGTTTTGGCCTCCTTTTGACTGGAGATTTTCTCATGTCCATTTTAACTTATGCGTAGTGAAACTCAAGATCCCATTAATCAGTTGGAGGGCTGAGGAGAGGAGCATGAGGGAAGTGTGGTGATAATTAGTGTTTGTGTGCGGCTTGTGTGCGGTCAGAGAGAATGGAAGAGTAAACAGGGAGAAATGCCACGGAGCTCCAAAACCACAGGTCCAGAGAGGAGAGCAACACCCACACCCAGACCCACTCCCACCCCACCCAGCTCTGCTCTGGAGGCAGCTTAGCCCAGATACAGGCTTCTGACCCAAGGCCAGGGTCACGCCAGCCAACACCCCCACCCCCCCAAACAAGCACCTCTCCCAGGGGCAACAGGAGGTCAAAGAGCAATCCCTGGGTGATATCAAACAAAGCCTTTTAACATTAAAGGAGGGAACCCCACATGGGTTAGCATGAGCGAGGGTCTTTTTGTTGCTGTTTGTTTTCAATATTGTGCTTTCGAAACATTTATGCAGTTCGTTACGGCATCATTTGGGAGTTTCATGCTTTTTATGACCCCCCCTTTGTTATAATGAAGAACACTCAGCCTCCGCCTGTTTGTTTCTGTCAGCCTGTCAACATGTCTGGGCTGAGTTCTTTTTAAGAGGGGTTTTGTTTCTCGCCCTGTCCAAGTCGCACGGCAAACAGGAATGGTCAAGATCCAAGCGGTGTCATTTGCCACTGTCCATACACATGTTGAGCAGACCTCGACCCATTTCTCTATATAGAGACACTAAATGACCCCTCATCCAGACATGCAATCTCTGTCTACACACACACACACACACACACACACACACACACACCAAACAGGACGCTTTTGGACCCAAAGGCAGGAAAGCTCTCCGGATCTCCCTAAAGAGGGATTGAAGATCGGAAAAGCCTGGTGAATAATGTCCGGGAAGATGGGGCTAGATTGGGCAACAGGCTTCTGTAGTGTTCAGAAGGCCTATCGGCTGTCAGTGATAAGGCAGGGCTTTCATCTTCCAGGAAAGCAGTCTTTCTTTTGCTCTCTTTTATCTTCCAGGGCAGATTCTGTGAGACTCAGTCTGCACGTGTTTTCATGTATTCTTCAGAATTTCTTCAACATCACAGCAGAATAGCATCAACAATACTTTTTTCACTGTGTGATGCCAAATATTTGTTCACATATGTTGATGCTTTTGCTCTATAGTCCGTGCAAACTATACAAAATGAAACATTTTTCTGTCTCCTCAGAAAAAAAGCCTATTTTACCATTTGCGAGGCCACAGCTTGTCCTTGGCCTGAAGGTTGAAGTCTTCACATTACCTAATTTGTAAGTTCAATCATTTCGACTCGTTTCTCATTTTCCTGCGGTTTCTCTGTAGGCACTGTGGGTACAGGGATTTGGGAGATTGTGTACAGTGTAGAAAATTGAGTGGATTAACCTCTGCAACCCCTGCCATTACCATATAACTGTACCAAATCTTTATGAAATGGGAGCCGTGCCCCCGTCTGCAAAAGAGCTGATTGTTGCTCCAGACAGAAGTTCTCCCTCACTGAAAATATTGACCTCCGTTGCATGACTATGATAGATTATAATCTCATATAACTCACTGCATGTGGTGAAATAATTCTTTCAAACATATTATTTACAATTTATTTCATTTTGTGCCATGGGGGTTTCAACATGAATGCACTGTAATTGTAACCATAGATTTGCATTACAAATATTTCTTCACTTTTGCAGCTTTGTATGATACAGCTGGGATACGTGCGCTGAAAACTGGCTGTCAAGCTGTAGAGCTGTTGGCATACGAGACACAGACAACATATGAGCAGATCTTGTGCCTCCTGCACAATTCGCACTCTTTATAAACCCACCCACATAGTTCACCCCCATTCCTGATTCCGCTGATTAGCGAGCTGTCTCGGCGCCTGCTTCCCTCTCTCCTGCTGTTGGTGGGGTCTGGAGGGGTGAAGGCCCTGCTTTCAGATCTGCAGCCCCGGCGGGGAGCTCTTCCTGTGGGCTTGACATGGAGCGGAGAGTCCCTGGGCTCGGGGGGGTTCCTGGGTCTGATTGGCCTTGTAGAGATGTCGGGTCTGGAGCCGCTGGACCTCCAGCATTGTTTGTGTGATGCTGTGGTGTGTGTGTGATGTGGCATCTCTTTTAAAGTGTGCCATTTGTATTCCGCTCTGTTGCCAAATTGGAGCTGTCACTTTTTTTCACGGGCGCTCGGTTCCCATGGTGATTGCGGGTGAACAAAACAACAAGACTGGCCACCATCAGCCTTTCCGCTTCTCTCCTCTTCTCATGTGGGCGAGAAGGCAAAATAATTATAAAAAAACACACACCATTGAAGTTCACTCCTATTATATAAGGTCTCGTCTCAACATAGTGGTTTGTCTGTGGGAGCCATTTTATGTGATGTCTTATTAAAGTCGTGTTTATTTTCCGCTGTCTCGCCTGTGTGATACTGACACAGGGGCTGCTCTGGGTTGTTGTGTTAGCGCCTGGATTCAGTTCCTGTAATTACCCATAATCCTCGAAGTCAGACAGGCGTGATTTCCTTCTTTAGATGTAAATGCTGGATACACACCTCATTCACCTGGATTTGGTGGTGTTGGTGGTGGAGGTTTGTTTTATTTAATTGACACGTGATTAAAAGGGAGTACAAGCAACTTTGTTTATTTTTGCTCCGAGACCACCAAGTCAGCGACATTCCACCGAAGCTAATTGTGGGCAATGAGAACAACTATCAGTTGCGGTCTGACAGCTGGCATGGAGACAAATCTTTGATTTCGAGCCAGCGGGGCTTCGTTCTGTCATAGCTTTGCTTCGATTCATTTCATTTAAGCTGCTAACAAAAACTTTGCGAACATCTGGAATGATTGTCAGCGCGGTGTTCCGCTCAGCCCTACCTCACTGTCTCCTGAGCACACCTTGCCTTTGGTCACAGATGGAGTTTCATCCAGCCGTGTTTTGTCTCCCCGTTACGGTGGGTGCAGATAAAGGACGTCAGATGCGAGATATTACGAGACGACCAGAGCGTCGGCGAAGCGAGCCCGACTCCCAAACACCCTGATGGAAAAAGTGCAACGTGATGGAAGGCACTGCCTAAGGACAACGCATGCTCAGATAAACCAGCAGCAACCGTTGTTCTCTTAATACACTGCAGACTTTTCATCTGAATCGTATTCAAGTCGGCCTATGTTTTTTGGTTTGTGAAAGGTAAAATGACTTTTCACAAGAATGCCAGTTAAAAGCACATTGATTTGAAATGTACCACACAGAAAGCCTAAAATTATGCTATCGACCCAACTGAGCTTTTCAAAATATCTACATGTAAGTAGGGTTCTCTTTGGGAACTAACGAATGACAGCTGCCACTTACAGTACATGAAAATGGGAAAAGTGCAGCTGCTTGATCAGAACACCCATGCACCTCAAATCGGCCATACCGGTCAGATTAATAAAAAAACATGAGATTCTGCCTCAATTTCTGCCTTGGTTGATTCCGTCTAACCGAGTGAGTGAAGGCTGTCAAACAGGCCGGGGTGGACAATGGGCAAGTCAGACAAGTCAGTATGCATAGCCCCTCCCTCTTTTTGGCAGTGGCTTTCATCCCAAGTCCATCATTCAGGGGCTAATGCAGGCCGACAGGTCTTCCACCCGCTCCCTCCGTCAGGGCAGAGGAAAGCCAAACACATGCATGCCCCCGGAGGGAACAAGATAAACTCCAATTAACCCCCTGCCTGAAGAAACAACACTGGGATGCAGACTCCGGGGATGACAGAAAGACAGGCCATGCCAACACACACACACACACACACACACACACACACACTCACATCAGCCAGTTGTTGTCAGTTCATACTTCAGTTTCATTTTTTTTTTTAAATGAAACCACCCAGATAAATCATACATTTGCTCTGCATGAGTGTGTGTGTGTGTGTGTGTGTGTGTGTGTGTGTGTGTGTGTGTGTGTGTGTGTGTGTGTGTGTGTGTGTGACTGGGTGTGGAAGTGGTGGAAGTCCTGATGCAACAGGTAGGGAATGTGTGCCAGAGTGCAGTGCCAGATACATGAGTTTTAGTGAGACAGATGAAAGCCTGCAGGACCCGGCTTGCTTGCTTGCTAGCTTGCCTGCCATGTGGCTCAGCCCTGCTGTGCCGTCGCCCAAAGAGTCGCGATCAGTCTTCACTTCTGATGCGTCTCTGAAGCATCGGTCCAAAACGACCCACAAACCCACAAGACAAGGAGTCCTCTCACAACAACTTCACATGCTTCAGCCACCCGGCGAGAGAAGCCAGAGGGAATCAACCTTTGAGATCCATTTCACCATTCCTGCTTTTAGGCCATGTGTGTTTCATGAGTCAGTCAATGTGAATGACTTATGTTTTGCTACCACTCTATTGACAACAAAAAAGCCTGTGGAAATAACTAAAATTCTTTTTTCTTTTTCTTTAAGTGAAAGCAAAACCCACATTTTTTTCAATATAACAATATCACATGTAGTAGTTTACAAAAACAGAAACTTATTTTATTTCCATCCACTTAAGTCTCCTTTAGCCACATAAAAGCATCTATCTTTGGGTAAAAAGAGTCCATTCATTTCTACTTGGACTTCACCTTCACATCCTAAACAGTTATCAGTCATGTCTGATCATGTTGACAGCTTTTTGGCACCCTCTCTTCTAATGACCATGAAAGTGAATCAAGGCGCTCCTCTTAGCAATTACTGAGCCTGCAGTGTTTTTAAGAGAGAGGTAGAGGGGATTTCCGTATCTTCTTACCCTATCATTTGCCCCATATGGGATAATGTAAGTGTTTCACGTCTGCTAAGAGGCCACATAGGCATCTGTTCTATTCCAAACAAATGTTACAAAGAGAGATCATGGTCTACTGAAAATGCACTTCAAACAAGAATGGGAGAGAGAGAGAGAGAGAGAGAGAGAGAGAGAGAGAGAGAGAGAGAGAGAGGGAGGAAAAAAGGTCACTTTCAACACTTGGTATTGATGTGTTGAAAGATGCCAA
This sequence comes from Sardinella longiceps, assembly GCA_027497455.2. Taxonomy (NCBI): domain Eukaryota; kingdom Metazoa; phylum Chordata; class Actinopteri; order Clupeiformes; family Clupeidae; genus Sardinella; species Sardinella longiceps. The sequence continues at coordinate 32,409,810 of JAODXP020000017.1, read as the reverse complement.
GGGAGATTTAGCCCCATAAAATAAAAATAAACGCTTTAATCTCCAATTTAACCTTGACTGCAGGGACTGTTGGAAATGTTTTCATAATGAGGAAAAAACGAGTGGAGGCACACAATGAAATGGGAAGATAGAAAGATAGGGAGAAAGAGATGAAAAAGGAAAGTCAATTTGAATGTAAATTTAAGTGTTCTTAATAATAAACTTGCAGCCCTTATACAAGCACTGTATTCCTTTTCCAGTAGACTTTTTTTTTTTTTTTTGCCACAGGCATTTGAACAGTTCTAAGACTGAAAAGCGGGACAACAAACTTCAGCAAAGAAATTGGATGAAGTGCATGTATCTCCTCCATTGTCTGATTTCTTGTCAAGATGTTTGCCAGGGGAAAAGCAATTACAGTAACATTAACAAAAGCACTGAATCATGTTTGGCAGTGATGTCACTTTGCAAATGGAAACCACACCAATTTCACACAGTAACAAAGAGAGAAGGGGATAAAACAGGAACCGGTGATAATGACTTAGACAGACAAAGAAAAGTAGAAAGAAAGAAAGAAAGAAAGAAAGAAAGAAAGAAAGAAAATCACAAATAGTAATGTCTTTTAAAGAGTACAGAAACACAAAAAAAAGTGGAGCAAAGACAGACCAACCAATGAGAATAAATAGACACAAACAGCAGCAGAACAATCACAAAACTCATCAAGCACAAAAGTACTTCTACTACTACTATTACCACTACTGTTGCACAACTGTAAATAATAGACTCACACAGTAATTAACTCTATTCACGACTGATTAAATAATTAAAGAGGCCGACACAATCGATGTCTGTTGAGGTCATCTGGCGGCCTTTTTGGTAAAGCTCATAAAAGTCAGCCACCCGTGAAGCGGGTCCACGTTCCACACAGCAGCCTGGGCTCTGCCCTTAAGCCTCGGTGCCCAGACCAGGAGGCAAGGATTATGTGCCTTTGCATGTGGTTGCTCATCACTGGGCTATGTGAATCGAGCCTGTGTTGTGCCCCAGCCAGCCAGCCAGCCAGCCGGGGCCCATGTTAGGCAGCATTGTTCCCCAGCAGATTAGAGGTTTCAGGGGGCTAATGAGGAACACTCATTCGCTCCGAGCACAAAGTGTTCCTCTCTGATCCCCCAGCGTCAGAGCTCGATACCTCTCTTTTCTATTCCCTTGTGTCTTTCTCTCTCTCTCTCTCTCTCTCTCTCTCTCTCTCTTTCTCTGTCTCTCTCTCTATCTCTTTACTTCTCTCTCCTTCTTCATGTTCTTGAGGCGATCGAAACGGTTAGATAACATTTAGGTAACGCTGGCACCCTGGGAGCGGAGAGATATTGGCTATTGGAAGTGGCATGATAGAAGGGGTTGTGGAGTGTGTGAAGTGTGTATGTGTGTGTGTGTGTGTGTGTGTGTGTGTGTGTGTGGAGGGAGGGGGGTGTTATGAATAGGTGGTGATTGTGGCGTGGGCATCGTCTCCACGGCGACCCCTCAGCTGTTCTATTGGAGAGGAAGTGAGATGATTACTGGGTAAACGGACAGCTTTGTGTGCCGTGTGAGGGGAATGGGAAGCAGCTGCCATGGAGAGGGGAAGAGACGGCAGGAGAGAAAGAGGGATAGAGACCGAGAAAACAGACAGAAAAGAGAAAAGGAAGAAAGAGAGAGAGAGAGAGCTGAATAGGGGGCCAAGGATTACTCTTTCTGTGCCTTCTCTCATTTAAAAGGTCAGAATAATTGTAAAACAATTAACTACACTATTCTATTAGTTCATTAGTAGGATTAGCTCTACTAGACTTGACTCGACTGTAAAGTATTGAGTCACCGGAATGCAATTTACAATGTATGGGCTTCCAGTGCACACAAAGGCAATGCCTACAACATATACTCTGACCTCGGAACAGTTAAATTTGCTTTAGATATAACATAGCACAGGGCAAGCAGAGGGGAAAGATAAGGTAGGACTTGACATTATGCCTGGAGACGTCTTTACGGGCTGAGGCAGTTTTGTAATATCAGTGTTTATGCGAAACCTGCCATTACGCTGAAATTAAACGTTAAATGGGAGAAAGGCCACATCAGCCTGGCATTCCCCCCAACAGATCTTTCACATAACTTACCTTCAGCTAAATCATTTCAAGGCCATAACCTCTGCAGATGGGCTGTTTCTTCTGTTGAGCATCAGGTTTAAAATTACAGCTCTGTACGTTAGTAATTACTACCTAAGTCTACATGCAATGTGAGACTGCAGTTAGGCAGTAAGGCTAACCCATTTAAAGACAGCAGTAGAGAAATTATATTCAATGCTACTGTCCCGTCCCCTCTATAGTCAGGCCAAAACCCGAGAACTTAAACCCACGGGAAGGATTCTCTGCCCACACGTGCTCCCTCTGTATTACATTAAACAGAAATGGCTCCCTGTTTTGTGTCTATCGTTTGACGTTCCTTGTCCGCCCTCCTCTCTCTTTCTCTCTCTCTTTCTTTCTTGCCCTATCTTGCGGCATTAACCCTCTGGCGCTGATAAAACAGGCAATGTAATAACGTGTTATCTGTGGGAGTAGGTGCTTAGTGACGCTTCCCACAGAGATGGTTTGGCTCCAGAGCTGCGGCGTGACGAACTGGGAGGTTTTAGCCTCTTGTGAGGGTTAGCATCTGCTACAGAGCGATATTAAGATAAGCCGGGCAAGTGTGTTGAAATAACAACAACTCCTTACATTCGAGCTGGCTACTTCTTCCATCATGTTCTCGATCTTTTTTTCTATTTTTTTCTACTTTATGGACTTTGGAAGGAAAAGTAGAGTGTGTTTGAGGTATTTTTCGAGGAGCCTGGGAGAGAAGCTAAACTGTTCTTAAGTAGCAGCGACAGTGTCTGAAAGCCCAGGAGGGCGCTTGGCGCTGTTGGTGTTTAATTTTGTTTCCTGAGAGGTAAATGGCGGGCACAAATGGGCCAAAGATGGAGAGTTTATTTACGCAAGGTAATAAGTGCGAGTCCCCCTCTGTCATAACAGCCTGACATCATCCCACGACGCGGCTCGGTTTTCCCGGTGCCAGGTGGAAGTGTTTGGAAAAAAATGTTTGGAAAAGTTTTAGAACTGATTTAACTTTTGGATAAATACACATTTTGTGCGGATCATGTCATCAACCTGTTTCAGTAGATGCCCCCCCCATCCATCCACACCCACACACACACACACACACACACACACACACACACACACACACACAGGGAGACATGCACACAAGACTTAATCTCTCACACACTCCTCCACTCTCCCAGTCTCTCTGTGGCCAGTTGGCCTAATTACAACAGCACTAGGCAGCTAAGTGAATCCAGGCCATGTCTATACGGCTTTTCAGGAGAATTCCTCCAAGCAGACTTCAAGCTAGATTTCTGTCCTCTCTGCCTGCCTGCCTGTCTGCCTGCCTGCCTGCTTTCCTCCATATGTAATTTCTGAGAAACTGAAGCAGACAATTTTCATGCCTTTATGATGGACTGTTGACTTTCTCCCACCCAGAGCATTTTTCCCAGTGAGCGCGGGCGTCGATTCCCGTCCAGACCGTTTTCATTCGTGATGATTCCAGCTTTCAGCATTATATTTAACAAACTCCAGCTTCAAGACTGTTTTCACTGAGGTGATCAATTAGGAGGGTGCGGTCGGTGTGACTGTGCTAACAGCACCTTTGTCAGTAATTTTGACTTATTCAGACTTTGAAATGAGTGAATCAGAGTAGCCGAGCCAGCAGAAATTATACATTTCACATACCGCAAGAAACGGTCACATTGAAAAACTAAGCTGACAATATGAATCTAAAGAATTCCTTCATCATCAGCTTTGCAATTCTGTCGACTGCCTACATTCTCCCTCTATTAAGAATAACAAAGAACTCAATGCCCTCATAACTGGAATGATTTGAGTTCCTTTGGACTTAAGACCAACATATGGTGGTGTTGAAAAGAAGATTCCTTTGGCCATATACAATGTCAGATTTTAATAGGAAAGGGGTCACGGGCGAGACCGACAGTAATGCAAGGGGTAAACCCTAACAATCACACAGACTGACCCACGCGATCCGCAGGTTTACATTTGATTGGGCTGAGATTAGGGCCTAAACTGCCGTTATTATGTTCCCATAAAGTCATTTTTAGGACTTGTCTCAGATCTCCCTTCTCAGCTTTACTGCTCCACAGAGCGAGGCGCATATGCCAGTGTCTTCGGACGCAAAGTCAGATTTTCCAAATGGCTTACTCCAACTGTGCCAAGCTGTGGGATCCATTCCAGTGCCTGGTTAGATCAGAGGGGTATATTTGTGCCGCTCGCAAAATCTCTCAAAGTCCTGTTTGTACAGGATTAAAGCTTATTATTCATTGGTCGAAATGAAGCAAACCACTGCACCCTAAT
>JAODXP020000017.1:32385413-32400413 GCA_027497455.2 Sardinella longiceps | reverse complement strand
CCTCCTCCCCCTCTCTCTCTCTCTCTCTCTCTCTCTCTCTCTCTCTCTCTCTCTCTCTCTCTCTCTCTCTCTCTCTCTCTCTCTCTCTCTCTCTCACACACACACACACACACCCTGTTCATGCTCTCATTCTCGTTCTCACTCTTGTTCTGTCGCTACTCTATCTCTCTCCCCCCACTCACTCACTTACTTCATGTTCTCTGCCTGTCCTCCTTGTCTAGTGTGGTGCTTCCTGATATGTTCGCCTCTGCTCTGCTTTGCTCTGCTCGGAGTCTGTGCAGGATCCCCTGTGGACCTGGAATGTGAGGCAGGTTAATGTCAACAGACAGTAGATTTGTTTAGCTAACTGTGCCAGCATCGAAATTGGAACATTACCTGTGAGCAAGAAACCTTTGACAGTCAGTTTTAAAATGATATTCATGGAGGCTATAATTAAATATCCGAATATGTAAATTGAGGTAGATTCCAGTAAGCTTTATCGAAAGGGGAAAAAAATGAAACTGTTTCTTATCAGATTTTATTTCTATAGAGAAAGAGAGAGCACTGCAGAGGAGTTGGTGTGTGTGTGTGTGTGTGTGTGTGTGTGTGTGTGTGTGTGTGTGTGTGTGTGTGTGTGTGTGTTGTCTGTCTGTCTGACCTTGAGAAAGAGACATAGAAAGCATTAAGTTGAAAAGAGACTGACTGCCTGAAAGAGAGTGTGAGAGAAGAGTAGAGGCGGTGAGAGTGAGTGAGACACAGTGAAACTCCTCAAGGCATCTTTTCAGCTTAAGGAAAAAAAAAAACTGACATCATGTTTATTTTCTCAACCCCCATCTGGTCTGAGGTCAGTTTCAGAGCCATGGCAGCATCCCTGGTAACCAGCGCTGTGTTCTTATTGACTCGCTGCGGCTCCATCACTGTAAGGGCCCCGCTAAGTTTACCAGGGGCTATTGTTCCAAGCAACGTAACACTTGCTCTACCCACCCCACCCCGCCCCGCCCCACACACACACACTCACACACACACACACACCCTCCCCTCTCCTCCCTTCCACGGTGTGTGTGCCGGTGATTCATGGTTTCCTTTCATCTCTTGGCGGTGCTCGGATGCACCCCTGTGAAATGAGAGTAAGGCGCGCTCCCCCCGGGCTTGCAGGCACAGTCCTCCACCACCACAGAGCGTTTGCCCTCCAGACCACAGTGCATGTAATCAGCACGCCTTTGGCTCTCCCCAAAATAGAACAACAAAGAAGAAAAAGAAGAAGATGATGATGACGAAGAAGAAGAAGAAGAAGAAGAAGAAGAAGAAGAAGAAGAGGGTTGGATGTTATCAAGGTCTGGCTGTGATTTGGCGTGATGCCGGTTTCGATAGAGTTACGTTTATGTAACTGTTCATTTGCAGAGCAGCTGGAGCTATGGGTTCCAGACTGCGACAACCTGGCAGAAGAAGTGATTTTTTTCCCCCCTCCTCCAAAACAGACGACCTTACTTCAATTTGAATGCTAATCAAATCTCACAGTGACCTCATTCTAATTAAGTCAACCTGCTGAAGTCATCTGGTATCAGGTCTTAGATCATAACGTTTCGTGTAACGAAAGGCTTGTTATCAAATATAATGTTTTGTTATTTTTAAGGAAATACTGCAGAGAGATATGTAGTTCAAGTGTCTATATTAAAAGAATATGCACTAGTGTTTCTACACTGTGTGCACTATGCCATCAAATGATCCTATGAAACTAAATATAGAATAAATATTAACAATCAAAGGACATGCATGCAACCTAGGGCTTACTGTACACCTAATTGAGTTTAAGTTTGGAAGATATTCTACAGTACAGACTGTACCTAAAACAATTAATATGAAAGGTTGATTTACACTGTGTGTGTGTGTGTGTGTGTGTGTGTGTGTGTGTGTGTGTGTGTGTGTGTGTGTGTGTGTGTGTGTGTTTCCAATTTTGGCGCTAGCACAGTCAAAGGATTCTGGTCCTCACACAATCCAAAAGAAAATTAAGATGTTACACATGATAAAGCCTTTTTTCCATGTCAGGCAATCAGCTTGGACAGTCTGGGGAAAACTTGGATGAATAGTGACCGTATTCCAGTCCATTTGCTTCAGTCTCACACCCTGCAGTTGTCAGGACTTGATTCTCTGTCAAGTCGCTGTGGCACTATGCCTCCTCATACCCATGCTAATTGATTAGCTGCACATGTGGCCAACGCTGACTTCAGCCCTCCTTAGCGTTTGCCCATTGTTCTACCCCTCCATCTCTGGCACTGCTTACTGGACCAGAAGGGCCCTGACTAGTCGTTAAGATCCATTCCCAACTTTCTATCAGAGCCTATCAGAGAGAGTAGGCTATAGGAACTATGTGTGCTCTATAAATATATACAATTCATTGCTTCGCTTGTGGGCTATCACTACATTGAGGGGGGGATGGGAGGGGGGGGCGGGGGGGCTATATGTGTTCTCTATCCCACAATTCATGGCTTTGCTTGTGGGCTATGGCTACATTCAGCGGTGTGTGTGTGTGTGTGTGTGTGTGTGTGTGTGTGTGTGTGGTGGGGGGGTTATCTGACAGCTTCCATAAGGTAAGAGAGAGGATGTTTATGTTGGACCGGGAAACAAAGGCGCTGGCGTCAGGACCACATCTGTCCCATCCACTTCTCCGAGTCCATAACTCACATCCAAACCCCACCTGTGTCTGAACACACTTCTCATTCCCGCCGTCCAAGCGTATTTCCGGCCTCTTTCGTTATTAGTGCGAACCACGCGGCCGTATGCGCTGCGGATTTTTAATATAAAGAGAAGACGGTCTGTTTTATATGCAGGCACTGATTTTCTTTACAGTGTTTAGATTTTTTCCTCCCTCCCCCCATCTCACTCTGAAACTGTTTTTGATCTTATCTGTGGTATGTGTCAGAAGGCGTAAACCCCCATATGCATCACATGCAGGATGCTGCCAGCCGTTTCCAGTGCCATCTGAGCGTGCAGCGTTTTGTGTCATGTGAAACCGATAGCTTTCAAACGGCATGCTAATATCGTGTGCAGAATTTATATATGGGGGGGAAGAGTCTTTGTTCTGGCTTTATTGTAAATGCCTTGGCTTAGTTGTCATGAGGAATGGTGCAACCCTATCTCCATCTGCAGAGCATCGACTCCCCATCGACTGCACACACACACACACGCACACATCCCCCCATACCCATCTTTGCCCACCCTGTTTGTCTCTACTCTTGCTAATAACAGTGATCACTCACATCGGTGGCAAAGACTGGCAGAGGTGCTCTGTAATCTCAAGCCACATCAATGACAAACACCAGGGCCATTACACAAAGAGTAAGGCAGAAGCAGACAGAGAATGGGAGAGAGATAAAGGAAGAAGGAATGAATGAGAGAGAGAGAGAGAGAGAGAGAGAGAGAGAGAGAGAGAGAGAGAGAGAGAGAGAGACTGATGGAGGGATGGAGACTACCATGAGGACTCCATCTCCTTTGTTTGGCCATGGTCGTAATTCCTCCTCAAGAACAATTTCTGTAAACAGAGGGTATATGTTTTGCGTGCTATTGTAATGCATTCGAAAGCACTCTATAGGTTAGCCATAAAAATGTGAAACATTTGTGATGACAGTAACTCAAACTGACGTAAATGTTAACCCTAAAGAGCAAACTCAACCAAACAGAAGGATAAAGAGAGAGAAAGAGAGAGAGAGAGAGAGAGAAATAGAAATATGATGTGGTAAAAAAAGATGGCATGGGCCCCATCCAAAGTGGTGCCAACGGACTCGTCAGATGCCACTCCGCCAACGCACACTTTCCATTTTCCCCCCTCTTCTGATGACTATCTCACCACAAAGGGAGCTGTAAAACATTTCCGAAGAGCATAAAACATTTTCAGCTGTGAAATACAACCCCTACCACCAACCATCTCTCAAAATGGTGGGAATCCTCTTTAATTGGGGGTCTGGCTTCTCATATTTGTTTGAAAACTGTCAAATACATCATTCTTTACATTTTTTTTTTCATAATTTCTCTTCAATGAAGACATTGTGTTGCCCAAAGCCCAGTAGAGTGAGATCCAACCAAACTGAGAGCTAAGGGAACGGCTAAATGCTACCAGTGGTCCAGTGTTTAGTACTTAGTTGTGGTGGATGGATGAATGAGTGTGGGAAGCAAATTTATGCCCCAAAACAGCTTGTTGTTAGCCTGGCTGCTCATTTCCAGAAGCAGAGATGTTTTGTTCCCCAGTGGTCTCCAGACTCCTTACTCGGTGTGGAGTGGTCATATACCAGTCAGTGGTGGTCAGTGGCCCTGGGCCCAGGAATTCTTATGGAAGTCTTTCAGCGTGAGACAGACTTTGAGAGTTCACAGACATTTCGGTCAAGCTGTACCGTGCATCATCACTCATTTTTGGCTTGTCATCGTCATCCGTCAAAACTACATGACGGACAGGGGTCTAACAGTGGAGGTCTGTAACGTGGAGACCAACAATCCCAGCATGCTCCTGTCTGGTGTCAACTGGTGTCTTGTCCGCAGCTGTCAATCATGGCGTAAATCTCGGGTCATATTGGTTTGATTTTATGCTTCCTGCCAGCATCCTCTTAGTCTCCCTCAAAGACACACACACACACACACACACACACACACACACACACACACACACACATACAGCGACTCTCTCACACACACACACACACACACACACACACACACACACAGCGAGAGACGCTCCGTAAACGAGCACAGTGTGGAGGATAGCTGTTTGATTGAGTGTTAATACTGAACATTTGTTTTAATACGGCATGTCTGACGGGGTGGCTGCTTCTCTTTCATGCTCCCATAATGCAGTGAAAATATTTTCCCTTCTGTTAATGTTGGAATTACAACTGCAAGGCCCCACAGAGGCCACGGAGGGCCAGGAAGACACAGGGGTCCGTCTGCTCTGGAGACGCTCAAACACACACACACACACACACACACACACACACACACACACACACACACACACACACACACACACATGCAGAGACATACACACACACACACACACACACATATGCAGAGACACACACACACACACACAAACACACTGGTACGCACCCAGTGGTTTTAGTAAACACACTCTGTCTGTTTCTGTCTATTTCCCGTTTTCTCTTGTAGGCTATGCACTCAAACACACATAGACACATATTCACACAAACACATGCACCACCATGTGTGTGTGTGTGTGCGTGTGTGTGTGTGTGAGGAGATCTTAGAGAGAGCCCCTACGACTCAGGGGGTCAGAGCGAGCGGTGTCCACAGCAACAAAGGCCTCGTTCAGACATCAGTGGGACCTCCCTGTTTTCATTTCAGACGACTCCATCAGATACACTCACGGTTTACACAGGTGGGTCTCACATGGACCGCTGGACACATCCCCTCTCTCCGCGCACACACACACACACACACACACACACACACACACACACACACACATACACTCAAAGATGCTCTCACATTCACAGATACAGAGTCGGGCATGGATGAGTCCAGCTCAGACAGATGCCTAAACGTACCATTGGGAAGAACACTATTATATATAAAATGCATATATATATATATATATATATATATATATATATATATATATATATATATACTGTATATATAATATATTGCATAACTCCAAACTCCTACACACTTGGAAATGTATAGTAGAGGCATTAGAAATGTGTTTTATATCTTTACTCTGGCTTTTTATAACAGTACAGCAGTTACAAAAGTACAGTCATTGAAAGGCTTCATGAAGCATCACGTAATGAATTATGACTTATATAGTTACGCTTGTCATGCATTGTAAAGATGACGGTCATATGACATGCTACCAGTAGTCCATCTGAAGACCTTGGTAGAAAGTGTTTATGGGAAGCCATCCAGATTTTTAAACAAATGTGTGTGTGTGTGTGGGAGTGTGAGCATGTATGGGCATGCCAGTTGGTATATGGTGTGTGTGTGTGTTAGTACATATGTGTCCGCTCTCACAGTGCTGTGCCATACTCCATTGGTTACAGCAATTTTACTGTTCCCTTGAGACGAAACCCCTTCGCACACTTCCCTCAATATGGGGTGAAACTTTCCACCCTATAAGAAAACAAATGCCTGCCCTGTGCGAGAGCATGAATGGAACAACTGAGTGAGTGGAGTGTTTCAAACCTTTCTTTTACGCCTACGCAGAAATTATGATTAATATGAAATTATTAAGCCCATTACTCATTCGCAGCGCTGTTCTTGGAGGAATCCTAATTGCTATAATTCATTTGATTAACCTGTCAAGATCTCTCTCAGACTGAGAAGAAGCTGGACAAACATCACTTATTTTTTATTTATTTATTTATTTATTTTTGTGTGTGTGCATTTGTACACCAAAAGACTTAACCACAAACTGTATTGACACGATAATCCTGGAAGTGAAAAGTGCTTTTGCAATGGAAGTGCACGCAGCATGTAAATTGAAATCACATTCCTGGAGGGTAAAAGAAGAATAAAGCAGCATAATGAAACACTGTAATGCACAAAGGAGAGTTGCTGTGTGTGTGTGTGTGTGTGTGTGTGTGTGTGTGTGTGTGTGTGTGTGTGTGTGTGTGTGTGTGTGTGTGTGTGTGTGGAGGGGTGCTGTTATACAACTGGTCCCCACACCCTGAGACCTGTGCTCTGCCATTGCCCCCCTTCTCAATGACATCAGATAGCATCAGCGGCACACTGAGGACAAACACAGTGTCTAGGACTCGGCCCGTGCCAAAGTAAGCTCTCATGGGGAGACTCTCTCCAGTCCTCACGGCATGGACATAGAGACCCCAGCCATCATCATCATCCTCGGTCCTGGAACAGAACCGTAGTGAGTGAGGAAGACCTTTCACCTTGCAGATTGTTACTACGACCACACACACACACACACACACACACACACACACACATACACATAAACAGTAGAGAGAGATGCTGGTGGCTTGAGATAATGAAGTCACGGTTGTGTGGTCTCTCTGTGGTCAGCAGTTATAGAAGGCTGTGAGGAGAATTTTTGGGTCTTTTCTTTTTTTCTTCGGTGGGAACGAACATCTTTTGACTGATTGAACGCAGGGCCTCAACCAACGCATCTCTCCGCATCGGATGGTGCGACCGCAGGGCTGACTGCAGGCCAAGAGGAATTCCACGCACATCACGGCGGTCAGAACGAGGAGGAGGGGAGAAGGATAAGAGTAAATTTATTACAAGCTGAAAACAGCATGGTCGAACATGCAGAAAATTGGAGACCGATGCCGATTGTTTTCACGGCACTAAAAAACTCCAAGAAGTGAACTAATTCAGAATGACAAAAGCTGGCGAGCTGACACATACTGTACTGTACGATGTGGGGCTCCAGCTCTGCCCAGTGTCAGCATGCTACACGGTTGCCAAACATGAAAGACTAGGAGAGGAGTGTGTGTTTGAGTCATACGCTGGTGTAACTATGGCGTAGAATGTTCTAGAATGTCTATTTATCCCCAAGCGCTCCACAGGCGTGGAATCCACCAGCAAGAAATTTAATTTACACTTGAAAGTCTTCCACAGTAGTGGCTTGTAATATATTATAGATAGCTCCACTAGAGCTTAGTTTCGATCAGAGTTGGACCATATCTTCCAGTATCTTCTTCTCTAGGGAGACCTGGCAACTCAGAGGTGGCTATACTAGTAAGTACTGTAGCTCATGCCTACTTAAACCTGCTTCAAGTGTTTCTTCTAAGGTTTAAGCATAATACATTTTACTGCATGTTGCCTCCATGCAGTTATTGGACTTGGTCATGATTGCCTCAGTATCTGTAGTTTGTGTGTGTGTGTGTGTGTGTGTGTGTGTGTGTGTGTGTGTGTGTGTGTGTGTGTGTGTGTGTGTGTTCCTGTGTGTGATTTATGCCTGTGTGAATATGATTTACAAAAGGCATGTTCAACATTAATGTGTCTATCACACACCGCATCTGATTTAGAGGTTAACTGAATGGTTATCAGTTCCTACAGTCAATGATTAGGCCTCCGAGACATATGCACACATGTTACACACACAGTCACTCATGTAAATGTTTCGGGCCGTTCGTTGGACCCCGACTGCGTCGTAGGGAACGCAGAGGCTGTCCCATAGACACACACTCTCACACACTCTTTTCCTCAACACCACATGTGTGGAGGGGAAATCCAGGACTTCCCCTCCTCTCCAGTAAGTAGGCACAGCTGCAGCGAGTGTAATATTCTTGGATTGCTCCAGTATCTGGAGTCCAATCAGTCTGAGATTGCTAATCTACTTCACGGGCTGCCTTAGACAGATAGATGGCACAGGAATGAGATTGCCCTGGGGCCTTGTTCAATCCACACCAATCCATATCATTGTCAGGATAGGTGGAGTCCCTGATGATGAAAATGCAACCCAGGGTCTTGATATCAATAATATTTTGCCCTGAGTCTACCAAAAATGGAGAAGAATGTTATCTTTCTCGTGAAAGAAATTGAGCTCACAGTGTCTACTGATAACTTAAGTGATACCATATGCGAGTCTGTGTGTGCCTTTATGTGCAAGAGGGAGGGTCCGACAAAGGGGAAAGGAGAGAAGGATTGTGTGTGTGTAAAAGCGAATTTATGTGGCTGTCTGTATGTATATGGACTTTGTGTGTGTGCGTGTGTGTGTGTGTGTGTGTGTGTGCAAGCTGGTCAGTCGTTGTATGGCATCCTCTTGTGTACTGTGATCTGACTGCTTCTCCTGGTTGCACACACACACACACACACACACACACACACACACACACACACTGACCGAGAATCCAGGTGTGTTTGTGTTGGCCCATGCTTTACTGCAGATGCAAACACAAGCAGCGGCCCACTGAGACCAGTGGAGACCCTCTGAGGATTAAAGAATGTCCTCTCCATAGAGAGAGAGAGAGAGAGAGAGAGAGAGAGAGAGAGAGAGAGAGAGAGAGAGAGAGAGGTGTGTGTGTGTGTGTGTGTGTGTGTGTGTGTGTGTGTGTGTGTGTGTGTGTGTGTGTGTTTTAGAGCTCCCCAAACTTAGGCAAGTGTATCAGCTGACCCATTGAAATGGAGGTGTCAAAGAACAGCTGGGAAGGGAGAACTGGATGGAATCTATCAACAGCTTCTGGAACCTTCTCTGGGTTAGTAAGGCAGGGTGGGAGGTCTGTTGTTTTTTAGCTATATTTTGTGATGACATATTGCTAACTGTGTGAAAACACTTCTAGCCAGGGGAGACCAGGCAGCCTGCCTCCTTCACTTCCAAGGGTAAGTCCTCACTGAGTCAGTTTCAAAGTTTCACTTTTTTTTGCTGTCCATTAGCAACCATGATCCTTGTTTTCTCGGTAGAAAGTATCCATTTATGTGAACTTAACTGCACCACCCTCAAGTACTTAATGAATTCCTCCCAACTGGGCTCAAATGGCCAAAGCAAAGCACATTTCCCACTGAAATACAGCGGGTGACCTCACCGAGCCATTCATTATGCTAACAAGTGGAAGCATACTGTTAAAAAAAAAAAGAAAATGGCGTTCGAGTCTAATCAGATTTAATTAGCACTACTTTGGAGCTCTGGGGGATAGCATTACTCGAGGCCCAGAACACACTTATTCTCTGGCAACTCGAATGATCTCAGTTGCCATCAAGAGCAGTGCCAAATGCAGATTGCTTTGTGATGGGCTTGATGGCGCATATAGGGAATTGGTGAAAGTACCTTCTCACCTCACTGCCTTTAAATTTGTCAGAGGTTTTATGGGTCTATATATGTAAGTGTGTGTGTGTATGTCAGATCTTACGTGTGTGTGTGTGTGTGTGTGTGTGTGTGTGTGTGTGTGTGTGTGTGTGTGTGTGTATGCGTGCAATGGTGTGATGTATATATGAGATTGTTCTGCTTCACTGAGTTCTACCTTATGTGTGTGTGTGTGTGTGTGTGTGTGCGTGCGTGCTATGTCACTCAAAGGAGCCATTTTTCAGCTTCATTACCAAAGCTAGATACTTTCTCCCCAGATCGTAGATGCAATAAACATGGAATCGGAATGAGAAAGACAGGACTTTTTGCAATGACATCTTGAGCTTTTCCTTGCAGGCGAACCATCATGTATTCAAATCACCCACTCCCCCTGTATAGGATATACTGTAAGCCTACCATTCTTGGCCAGGTTCTCCATAGGTTGCGCAACACTGAAAGCGCCTTTCTGTCTCTCTCCCCTGGTCAGTGCGCTAGGCCCCAGGCCGGTGAGGTAAGCTGGCAGTCTTTCAGACCGTGCTGGTCCTGCTGCGTCTGTGTGTGTGTGTGTGTGTGTGTGTGTGTGTGTGTGTGAGCCTGTGTGTGTGTGTGTGTGTGTGTGTGAGTGTGTGTGTGAGCTGCGCGCCTTGCACCCCTCAGCAGGCCTCGGTAGAGCTGGCCGTGCGTGGCTCTTAAAGGCTGATGGTCAACACAGATGAGATGGGGCGCACTGCTGGGATCCCCACCAGCCCAGATGTGTAGGCCAGTCCTGAACGGGGGTTAAATAAGTCACCCCTCAGCTCCCTGTCATGGACGCCATCCGTCTTCTTGACGGGTATGAAGGATAGAGTAACGTCTCTCTTTTCTCTTCCCTCTCCGCCTCGCTCTCGTTCTCTTTGTCTCTGGGTGAGTGAGTCATTGATTGATTTTCAATACAGCTCGGAGACAGAGATGACCGCTGGGTTGTAAAACAGTGACTCGGAGGACCAGGAGGTTCCTCTGTTGGGTCACTGGAGGGATATGAAGAGCAGGTTTAAGGGGTGGAGTGGAGGGGAAGAGGTGGACTTGAAGGGAACCTCATCGTTTCGGACTTGAAGATCCCTGACTGACTTGACTTGACTGACTGGGGTGAAGGTGCTCCTGAAAGACCCATTACATGATTTATGGGTGTTTGTTCAATGTCGTCAAGTCTCCGGTGCACAGCCCCAGCCCTTGTGTCCTGTTTACCTTTGGTCGGTCCGTCAAAGTGCTTTAACACCTTCGATTGTGGCATATCGAGTTGCCATTCATTTGGCTGCATGATTCTGACGGTTGATGGTACGTGAAGACTGAGAATAATGTTATTTTTTTAAATGTCAGCATCAAACCTACATTTTTCTGTTTAATAAAAAAATAACTGCATTCCATTGTCTTGCTCCAAGCAGCAATATCAAAGATCATGTAATACTGACCAAGACAGAGCAACCTCATATGTGTCAATGGGAGCAGACGTGAATAATTTTGGTCTGCATTAGTGCATTACATCACAACATGAACTCTTCAATTATCTTTCATATTGGCATATGAGAGCTCCACTTTGGTCTGTATAAAGGAAGATATTCTCCCCTCCCCCTTGTGTAAAAGAAATATGGAACATTACAAAGAATTGGACCTCTCGCTCCACTTTAACCTTCTCTGGCAATATGCTCCATGGAATGTGTCAGATGGACAGAGTTTCTTCAGTGCATATTCACATGCATAAGAGTCTTAAAGAATATACTAATGACACAAACTCACTGGCTCACAAGTCTCTTCTCCAGACGACCCACCAGTGGAGACCAAACAGGGAGCCGTTTTAATGATTGAGGCGACCGGAGTGCAGACACACATCCTCAACACCTGACAAAACCTTCAGTGCTTTCCTGGCCCAGAGAGACCGTAATGGACATCCTCGGGAGGGCAGGTCAGCCTGTTGCCAGAGCCTCCGAGAACCTGTGTAATTGTTTGCAATAGGACATGGTGATGTACAGCCTGTCAGAGTGTGAAGTTTAAGCACACCCTTAATGGCCAAGAAGATGTAAGGAGGACTGTGGTTGAGCCAGCAGCAGGATTAATGGAGATATAGAAGGCAGAATTCCTCTATACACGGCGGCTTAGTAATATGCAGTAAATTAGCTCTTTATAGAGGTGTAATGAGCGTGAGTGTTCAAATGTATGGGCCGACTGGACTGTGTATGCGACATGCATGTTTTCTCCACATGTGGTTTTGAGTGTGGAGTATTCTGTTCTGATCTGAATCAGCAGCTGCAACTTTCTTTTTGAATTTAACAGGCCTTAATTTTATTGTGTGGCAAATTGAACAGTCTCTAAAAAGAAACTGAAGTAGTTATGTGATGTGTGAAAGCTTTGAGCGTTTGAACTTTAGAATCTCGCTTGTGGAATTACATTTGCTCAATTACTTCCCAGGATTCTTAAAGGAATATACCGGAGTAAGTTTAAGCATAGCCCTGCTGCACGAGCCTTCTAACAGCAATATATTTCACATGAAAAGAAATAATTTCGAACAGCACCTAACACCTAACGCAACGCGTAACACTTTACATTGAGTTAATGTAACCTCAGATTTTACTTTCGGTTTCCAACAGTCAGGTCCCATTGATTCAGTGTAAAGTGCCTGTTCGCTTCTGCGTTTGCGTTTGGTCTGAGCTGTACCAAATTATTTTGTTCCACTCGCTAACTAGCGCATTTAGCAAGCTCTTTCAACAGGGCTATGCTTGAATTCACTCCGGTATTTTCCTTTAAGACAGTGTCTTGAAGGGGAAAAGGCAGACTGCAGATGATGAGGTTGAAACTGTAGATATAAGCAGTTCATCACTGGGCTATACTATATCTGCATGGACTCTGCGAAGAATGTGACCCAGTTCTGGGGATAGGACACAGCCCTGCCTCAGTCACAATGTTGCTCCTTCTTCTTCGTGTTAATCCTTGCCACATCATAGGTAACCCTGTGCAACCTGATCCCTAAGCTCTGTTTCTGTGCACCCTCAGAGACCAAACCAGAACCTTTCCTCCCGTCAGAGTCTGTTTCTGTGCTGCTCGATCTGGTGGCAGTTAAAATTAAACGGCTAAGCTGCCATTCCCGCAGAAAAAAAAAGGAAAGAGACCACCAGGATATGCAGGAATTTTCTCGATTTCTGGGTTCCGAACCACACCCTTTGATGTGGCTCAGAAATAGTAAGGGTAACCAGAAACCAGAAATAAGTCGATTATCCATATTGAATGTCCCATGCCGTCCGTCCGTCCCTGATGGTTTTTACATGACTGAAATGCTAGCATGGTGGGACTCGTAAGGAGACTGAGAATGAAAACATCGCATGGGATTTGATTTAAGGACGAGCAAATGCAGTAAAACGTTTGGTAATTTCACTTTGCTCACGGGGCAATTAGCTGTTAATCATTTTAAAGGTTACAGAGTTTTTTTCTGTGAGACATTTAGGAGGACAGAGCATGATGAAGAGCATATCATAAAGACAACATGAAAAGAGCAATAAATAAATATATAATGTTCTTAATATATGAAACACATTTAACCCTACACACACACATGTGGCTGATTAAAGGACTGATCACTTGCCTCCATATTCAAAGTGATATATGAATGTTTTTCATGAGTCTGCACTGAACGCCTGGATGGACTGGTTGTCATTACAATATTGCAAAGTCTACAGTTTCAAACAAATTTGAACCTCTGTGGACCTCTGGTTTGAATAATCCCAAATTATTTTTGCGAGTTTGTAGTTATGCTAAGCACGTCACATGTGGCTCAGCTTGACTCCAGCCTGAAAGAATTTCAGCTCAATGTAACTGCAAAAAAATACATTTTAAGATATAAAACACTTTTCAAAGGAAACTAAATGCATTTAATGAACATTTTGTAATTGCTTGTTATTTGGCCTTGCACTTTGTGCTATTGAACTTTTGCACTGTGGTTTTACTACTAATTTAAGCACTTCTTCCTGCACCCAGGTGCTGTGATACATATTTGCTGCAGCTGTGGTCACTCCAGCACTCTCTCCCATGACCTTTGACCTCTGTGTGCAGCCTGGCATGTGCCACATGGCTCTACTCTCTCTCCGGGCTGAACAAGGAGCCTGGACAGAGCAGTGCCCTCTGTCTCCACTGAGCCGAAACACATTCCAGCCTTGCTAATATCAACGTCAGAGGAATATGTCTCTACACACACACACACACACACACACACACACACACATACACACACACACACACACACACACACACACACACACACACACACACACACACACACACACACACACACACAAATACGTATATTGGTAGACATATTAATGCACACAGGTGTGCGCATACACATACATACAGATACACACACACACACACACACACACACACAAAGCACAGAGACCTCTGTCATCACCAGGGTGTGACATATATGATATACATGCCAGCTGCCAGATGAGATCATAACAAATCGGACAGGATACATATGTGATAATCATTGTTTTAGGCCCGCAGTACTGTAGATGTGTGTGATGTTTTGTAAACACAGCGGTGTCAGACATCGGAAGGGCAGAGAGGGCCTTCTCTACAAGTCTGTGTCACATCCTGACTCAATGTTGTTGACACCGTATCATTTTTTCTTCTTTTTTTTAGTGTTTCCTGCTCACACACTCCTCTATCTGTCTGTCTCACTGTTTCTGTCTTTCACTCCCCCACCACCCCCACTCCCACCTCCCCTCCCTCTCTTTCTCGCCCGCTCTGTTGTCCTGCCTTTGTTTACTCTGCCATAACTGACAGGAAGTTTCAGCACCTTTAAATTCATTCTCTTCTGCTTGCTTTTCCAGAGCTGTTTTTTCCCCTCCCAAACCCATTCCAACTTCTGTGGTGACGCCATTCCTCACCTGCATTCACTCACAGAAGTTTATAAAAGTTGTCCACCCCATTTCATGATTTCTCGGAGACCGTAGAGACACCTCCGCATTGAGCCAAAGTGTCTGTCATCGCAGCGTGTCTCTGAGAACACTGGCTCAGTCATACACCCATAGACTGCAGCTTGGAGGCAATTTTGTCAGTGGTGTATCTTTTTTCCCCTATATTCTACTGTATATCATGGGACTAATAGGCACATTGTCCACCTGATATGTGCATGACTATAAATGGAATCAAAGTACAAGTACAACATATAAAGAATGTTGTTGTTTTAGGTAGGCATTGAAAAATCGAGTGAAGCCGTGCCTGTGGCGTATCTTCCTGAATGA
>JAODXP020000017.1:32357913-32380413 GCA_027497455.2 Sardinella longiceps | reverse complement strand
TCACTCAGCTGCCAAGCTCGCACAACATCTGGATGACATAGACAATGCTCAGGAGATGAGGAGCTTTCAAACAAATCAGTAGCTATGCAAGCGCACAACATTCTTAGCAATGGAACGTTAAATGTGTTTTAATGCCCTGAAATGGCTGACAGCACCTTTTCACAACCTAGGAATACTGAGATTGGTGGGTTGTAGAAGGCCTATGCCTCTTGCTGACAGATAGACAGATTTTCATTTCATCAAATAATATATCACCCAAACATTTATTTGTAGTCACAAATTACAGCAGATTGTGCCTTTTGTTTGGTATCACCATGGAGATCAGGAAAGGTTCTACACTGTTCCCCCCACTCTACTCCTCTGTTCTTTCTCCTCTCCTCTTCTCACGCAGTCTTTCATTCGCTCCTCTTACATCCTTTTGGCGTCATTCATCCTCAAATCACCCCCAACTCCCAACCTCATCCCACTCCCCCAAACCCTCCATTCATCCATCGTCTCTGTTTCCCATTGTCTCTGCGGTGCGTCATGCTTTCCTCCAGCTTTATGGCTCTTGGGAGCCCTCAGTGGTTCAGGCTGCTGGCAGAGAGGAATGGCTCTGGTGCTGGTTGGGGAAGGGGCCTGCTGCTGCTGCTGCTGCCGCTGCTCCTGCCCCTGCTGCTGATGGTGCCGCTGCTGCTCTCCTTGATCCGTGGCCGAGCAGGCTGCCGAAGACGCAGGGTGGCAGTCACGCTGCCTGCCCGAGGTATGTCAACAACACGGCCATACAAGGGCTCTCTTCAGAACGCCCCGAGCGCTGAGGCCCTGGCGCTCTCGCTGTCCGCAGACGCATGAGCTGGCGTCACACCTCACTCAGGCTCCTGGAAATTTTATAAATAGTTCAAATGCCCAGACAGAGAATGTAAGAACAAGGGAAGAGTCAAGGCCTTTATAAACCAAGACTTTTTCTTTTTTTTTTTTTTTTTTTTTTACAAGAGGCAGTGTGGTCCCAGTCCTTGGGCTGAGGATAGAAACACAGGGAACAAAGTCAGAAAAGCTGCAGACAAATGAATTATGTGCAGTGTTTGTGGCTCTGGAAAACAGGCTAAAAAGGATCCAGGCACAAGTCTCCACACTGTCAGTGTCAGTGTCTGTGCTCACAAACCTCCCATGAGTCAGACAACAGAGAGTTTTAACAGGCTGTTGGCCCAAGAAAGGAATTCAGGCAGAAAGTTGGATTTTCCTAGGTAGTCTAGGTTAGGTCTTTCAGCTTTGATTGGGTTATTACAACATTGGAATATAACTTAATAGACTGACTGTATGCACTGTTTCGTATTAAATCATTTTTTTTTTACTTACTGTGAAGTAGGTATACACCAATTGTTCACATATTGGAAGCGAAAAAGGATTAGGGATGATTTTCATTTTAGCCACATCATCAGTGGAATTTCAATTATTTATTTAAAAATGCCAGCAAACATCCACCAAAACATTCCATACACCAAGGCTACTCAGTATCTTTGCCAAATGACCTCCATCCTGCTTCACTGAGTGAAGGCTCTCTTTCTACACTAGGGGGAGTATTTGTCTTTCCTTTCACTTGGAGGATAGCTTCACAGGGTCTGGATAAGAAAATGCTGCAAAAAAGTACTGTGTATTTTTTTTTTATTTTGTTATTTTTTTTTTAGTTCTAGCCATGTCAGTTATTCTGAATACTTCATAACCTTTTATGAATGTGTATATATATGATGCTTTACAGATACAGACTTAAACGTTACCCACAATTTCCACACTGTGCTCTTAGAATACCTCTAATATCAATAGGCTACATTCCAATAACAACTACAACCGGATTATCCTCTGGGTAGGCAAGGGGACAGGACAAATACATTTTGATAGGGTAATTACAAAATTATCATATTCAACTTCTTGTGCTGTCCTGTGCTGTTTCTTATGACAGTAAGTCAATTGCTACTAAAATTGAAGAAAAAAATCAACCAACTGTTGGATAAATTACAAAGCTAAAAATAGATAATGTAATTATCACCATTTTAATCTATGGAATTTTCATTGGAATCTTGCAATATCAAACCAACACTAACAGTGTTGACATCAGTTTCCTCACCGAGTGTGACCTCTCTTTCACTGTCAACAATGTATGATGCAATGGCCCCACACACTGCTCAGGCCCTGAGCTGAAGCAACAGTTAGCTAGGCCTACGTGATTGAGATGTCCACTCCGTGTCTAACGATGATTTGTGACCCTGGTGGCCATGGACACAGCGCAAACAGCAGGAGCAGCGAAGGCCTCCCGAGAGTGGCACTGACCCAAACTCCCCGTGAACCAAATCCTTGGGGCGAGTTCGCCCAGTGGTCCGGCAGAACCCTGGCTAAATCTACCGTGACCTCTCCGAAGGAGACCTGACTCCCGCGGGGCTACTGGGAACGCGGTCGTATAACGAGCACCAGGAGACTCGTAACGTCATGGATACCAGACTTAGGGGGGACGTTGGGGAGATGGAAGGGAAACATCTGAGGACAACACATAACACTGTCCAAAAGCTGGCCAACTGGTGGAGATAAATGCACAGGTTCATGGGAAGTTTTAAAGGCTCCTTGAGGACTGGACTTCAAATAACCAAAGCGTTGGTGTGCCCTGCAAATGGAGGGCAGCAAACAGTAGCCACGCAAGAAAACAAAAACAAAATATCAATCCCAGAGGTCACAATGAATCTGTATGTCTAACTGGGAAACACTCTCTCCTCTCACTTAGAAAGCCAGCACGTCCAGATGAAGAAGTGAAGCTTATTGACAGGCAATTAGGTGAATATAACTTAAGCAATGTAAACACATACATAGACATGCATCTAAAACACACACATACATATTTACTTTTGGCAGATTTTCAAATCAACTACATCAAGCAATCAATTTGAATTTACCCCATGTGCTTTATGAACATTGCAGGGTGAACACACCCTATAATGCACTTGCAATGTAGTACCACAAGATGGCAGCCACACTCTTTTTCAGTTTGGATTGTTTCATTGATGGTCCTTATTCACAGCTTTGAAGTTCAGTGGCCACCATGAAATGCATCATAGGCTGTTCATTTGCTCAGTTACCACATTTGACCCAATTATCTATATGTATATGTATGTACATGTCTAGGTCTATCTATCTATCTATCTATCTATCTATCTATCTATCTATCTATCTATCTATCTATCTATCTATCTATCTATCTATCTATATTAGTTAGTTTGTTCTTTTAAATCAATACAGTTTAAATAAAAAATAATAATTGCCTACTGGTAAATGGAATTATGTGCCACTATCCTCTTAGGGAGTGAGTAATTGATGTATTGAAAGAGTTTTTCAGTAAGTATATGAGTGGGATACATTCTTGCATTTTAATCTGAAGAGATACCCTTGAAAACATTGGCTTAGATGGTGTTTGTGTGTATGTGTGTGTGTGTGTGTGTGTGTGAGAGAGAGTATCCATATGTCATTGACATATGTGTACTCTTCATGGGTTGTTCAACATACAGCATTGTCGGTTCCATTGTAGCCCGCACCCAATCCCCTGAAAGCGTTATAAGTACCTACTCTCCTCTCTCTCTCTCTCTCTCTCTCTCTCTCTCTCTCTCTCTCCCACACACACACACACACACACACACACACACACACACACACACACACACACACACTCATGTTTGTTTAATGCAGTAGAGCAGCTCTTCAGTTTCTCTCTCCCCTAGAGTCCATCAGTTCTGACATGCACTGCACTGATACACTCAGGCCCTAGACACATTAAACCTTGTAAAAGTGTGTGTGTGTGTGTGTGTGTGTTAATGCAATAGTGTGAATATGTGTGTGTGTGTGTGTGTGTGTGTGTATGAGTGTGTGGAAGCGTGCATATGTGTGCGTATGTGCCTGTGCGTGCACGGTTTTGATTGCTTCTCTGTGTGTGTGTCTGTGAGTGTGCATGTGGGTGTGTTCTTTGCTATATGTGTCTACTTAAACTAACACTCTAATCAGAGACTGGGTTAACTGAATGAGGGGTGCACTTCTTGTGAATGAATGGTCTGAAGGCTTGCCCACCAGATGCCTGGGTTCGGCTTAGGTGACCACCAAAAGACACGTGAAGTGGCCTGTGATTTTCCTCTCGTGTTTCAGGTACACCAGAGAGAATGGAGGGAATAAGCTGGATCAGCCAAAATAAATGAATGGAAAGGCAGAGGAAACAATCGCTCTCTCTTTCTCTCTCTTTCTCTGCCATTCCCTTACTCTTGCGCTAATAAAAAGAAAAGAGAAGACAAAAAAAACAGCACAAGGACCAAACCCAAGCAGCCTGGATTTATAGAAGAAATGTTTATTTGAACAACAGAGTACATGCCAGAAACGATCATTTACAGCAGCAGTTTTTACCTCCTTTTCTCTCCTCCCCTGTTTTTTATATCTCTTCCCATCATCTCTCCTTCTCATCTTCCCATTCAGGGAGACCGAGCGATCATGCCAGCAAAGTTTGTACGTGTCTCCGCGAACACACAGTATTTTATTTTTTTTATTTGTTTCATTTTAATTTATATTTAAAACCAGAAGCTGTTAAGTTTTATCGTTGCAATTTTTTTAAACGTTATAACGGTTGTCATTCAATGGGATGAAGTATTCTTTCCAGTCGTCTCATCTGACCAAAGGTGAGGGCACAACACAGAGTGGGGGGGAGGGGGACGGGGGACGGAGGGAGGGAGGGAGGGGGGACGAGAGTACCTCTAGATAGCGGTGCAAGAGTGGTAGTAGCGAGAACCTGCACCGTTGTCATACTCTAAGAATATAAATATATATACACCTGGGAACAGGGCCCTGGGAGAGAGAGACTGACTCGGCCCGTCTGGACATGACGGAGAGAGAAAAGAAAACACTCACGAGTAGCAAAAAGGTAGCAACATTACAGGGCAAAGCTGGAGGGAGATGGGGTGGGGTGAGGGTAGGGTTAGGGGGCACCAACACACACAAAAGGCGTTCACATGCAGTTTGCGCACAGTGGTTTATATCATGGACCAGGGCTTTTCTTTTTTTTTTTCTTTAACAAATCTTTTTTTTTCTTCTTCTTCTTCTATTGACAGTCCGTACCCAGAGTTTATAGTTTATGGCAGGTTGTGACAGAGTGGGCTAATCAAATCAAGCCCTAATGGATGGATGCATGTGTGTGTGTGTGTGTGTGTGTGGGTGTGTTAGAAAGAGTGTGAGCCTGTGCGTGTCTCTCTCGTTTCAGTGTTAATCTCCAGCTGTCGATTGAAATGATCTTCATAACAGACAAAAGACCTTGGTGGTGAGAGACTTTGCAATTCCCACATTGCAAAACACCATTCATCAGATGAGCATAAACAATACATCTCTCTTTTTCCGCTCAACGACTCAAGAGTTATAATCATTGAACAGTGAGTGAGAACCCCACGCTTCCCTCCACAGGCCCCATTCACCACCTCCCCCAGAGCAGAGCAAAGCAGATGTGCTGTTTGTGAGGTTGTGCTGCTGCTATTGCTATTGCTGCTGCTGCTGCTGCTGCTGCCCCTGCTTGCAGAACTACACTAAGAGCTCAGTGACAAACAGGCTCTTACATAAGATCCTCTGGGGCACAGCACTGCACTCGGGACCCACACTAACTAACACAGAGATCTCACCAAAAAGACTTCACAGAGAGAGCGAGAGAGAGAGAGAGAGAGAGAGAGAGAGAGAGAGAGAGAGAGAGAGAGAGAGAGAGAGAGAGAGAGAGAGAGAGCGAGAGAGAGGCTGGAATTGTGTGTTTTTAATGCCTGCTGTATGTGAATAGCCACTCTCATAGAATACTGTTTTTTTTTCTTTGTTTGTTTGTTTTTTCGCCATGGAAAAGGGAGAGGACACGGACGGTGTCATAGCCCCCATACTGCTGAAAGGTAACCTTGAGAAGACGAGCCTGTTTTTCTTTTCAGTGATGACAGAGAAAAACTGGTGTAGAGATGCGTAGGTGGTAGATAGAGCATGTTTTGAGTGTATAGGGGGAAAAGTACCTTTTAAAATATAATTAGCAACCTAGCCATTACCTTAGCCTTTTTGAATGTTCACTTTTTTTGTTGTTGTTAGAGGGCCAATGTAGAGATTCTATGTATCCAGATTTCCTTGTGAATGTTCACCGTTTACCATCTAAGATGAGGGTCTTGCAAACATGCGATAAGACAGTATTTGTTTACAATATCTGTGATAACTACACTCATAGCAAAACTATGCCGATACTAATGTTAGTATATCTATAGACACACCATAGGAACACTGGGTTCTGTTATGGATAGCATGTCATTAGAGATGTTAGAGAGGAAAATCAAAAAAATAACTTACACCATGGGAAAGTTTAAATATTTAAATACAGGGAGCTTTGTGTAAAAATATGTCTCGTAAATCCTTAATACGCAGTTTGACAGAAATAAAAATAACAATTAAAAAATAAAATAAAATAAACTCTCACCTATGCTGGAGAAAAATATCAAGGAAAAAAAAACAAAAAATTCTGACACACAAGCAAGACAAACAACGAACAATATTAAATATATCTTTCCGGGAAGCGATGCTCATCAGATCACAAAAGGAGCTTATTTCAACAGGAGGCTCAGCTCAGGTTCTTTCCCCCTCTTTTTCTATCAGGAGCGGAGCAGGCGAGCGGGCTGATGAGGTGAGGGTGGGTGGGAGGGAGGGGGGGGGTCTTCTCAGGGAAAGCGGAGGAAAGCCCGCCGTGCAACTGTTTGTGTGGACAGGCGGGCACATAAGGGCTGGGCAAACAACTCCGTGGCACGAATGAACTTGTGAACCGCTGCACTCTCAGCGCATGGGCCTCCGGGGGAGAGAGACGGGACCGGCATGGCGGAGGGGCGGGCGGCGGGCACAGTCCGCGGCTCAGTCCATCACAGCATGGCCACTAGAGCACAAAAACACCCAACCCCAGACCCCAAACAGGCCTCCGGCTGGAGGAGCTAATGGGTGCCATGCAATGCCATGCCGCTCGCTGTGAAAACAGTCTGGGTCTACAGCATGTACCAGCACTTGTCCTGTCCCATCCATCCTGTGTGCTTCTGTGTGGCGGTGGTACAGAGAGTATTACGCTGGAGAGAGGAATCGCTGATCCACATAAGGTTGGGTGAGGGGTTTGAGTGATGTCCTACAGTCCAACACTGATTATTACACATTAAATAGTGGTTGCCAAGTTTACATCGACTGTATTTGTGCCTGGGCATGTCACAGATGGAGTATAACTACAGACTAAATGTCAAACAATTTTCACATACATTTTCCTTTTTTTTTTTTTTAGACGTAGTTTTTTTTTTCTTCTCATTGTTATGGTATTTACAGGAAGTTCCAAGTCCACATGTTCGGTCCAAAAAGTCATTCCCTGGTGCTCAGTGCTAAGCTGGGCTGAACTCGAGTAGCATGCTCAAGTAAATGTCCGTTCAGGATACAACCAAGTGTACATCCTGACCCATGCAAACGCATTCATTCGCACACATGCTTGTGAACACACACGCACATGTACAGTACACACACACACACACACACACACACACACACAGACCCACTCAAATGCCTCTCTTACATTTTTCTCTCTCCCTCCCTCACACACACACACACACACACACACACACACACACACACACACACACACACACACACACACCCTTTTCCCATACACGGCAACGAGAAGAATATTGCATGTCTGCTTCCAGTTTAAGCCTCTTCTTTTTTTATTTCTTTTTGTTTATTTTTTCTTCTCCGTCAGTGGTGAAGGGAAAGGAAGATGTCTTTTATCACTATCAACATCATCAATATTATTCTCATGTTCTCGTTGTTTTTTTTTTGTTTGTTTGCTTGTCTCTTTGTGTGTGTGTGTGTGTGTGTGTGTGTGTGTGTGTGTGTTTATTTAGTTTTGCTTTGTTTGTTCGTTTTTTGTTGTGTGTGTGTGTGTGTGTGTGTGTGTGTGTGTGTGTGTGTGTGTGTGTGTGTATATTTTCAGTCAGGCAGGAGCTCAGACACTCCGGGGCGCCCGCTGCTGCTCGTGGGTCCTGCGGTTGCGGCCCTTCTTGTTGTTGTTGTTGTCCTGCAGCATCTTCCACTTGTTGGCGTGCTGCTGGCTGGCCTGCATCATGTGGGCCTTCTGCCGCCGCTGCTTGCGCTCTCGCTTCCACACCTGTTCGCACAGGTCGTCCACGCTGTTCAGGTTGGGGTGGTTGAGCAGGGACAGGAAGTCCCGGTACCACACCTTCTGATTGGGCGAGCTGCCGAGCGGGTGGGCGCCGCTGTTGCCGGGACTCTCCGAGCCGTGCGGGGCGAGGGCGGAGGGGTCGTTGTCGCGGTGCAGGAGTTCGTCCAAGTGGTCGGAGGCGATGACCTGCAGCGTGAGGCGCAGGAGGGTCTGCATGAAGCCGTGCTCGACGGCGTGGCAGTAGAAGATTCCGGAATCGCGCGGCTGCAGGCTACGGATGAGCAGGCCCTGGTCGGTGGAAAGGATGCGGTCATCCCATTTGATCTGTGGAAAAGAGGAATAATGGTTAAGTGACCTGGCAACCAACACTATCATTAGCAGGACTTGCAAATGATCACTATAATTGATCAATAACAGTGGTTAAAGGACTAGCTATTTTGTCATTATGGAAAATGAGATTGATACTTGATAGTATCTCTCTCCCTCTACCTCTCTGTCTCACATACACACACACACCCACACACACACAGTCTCTCTTTCTCTCTCTCTCTCACACACACAAACAAAGTCTCTCTTTCTCTCTCTCTCTCTCTCTCTCTCTCTCTCACACTTTTTAACACACACACACACACACACCCCCCCCCCCCCCCACCACCACACACACACACAGTCTCTCTCTCTCTCTCTGTCTGTACCTCTTGTTTGCGATCCTCTCCCTGTCTCTGGTACTGCCAGTAAGTGAGGGCTCGCTGGGACTTGGGGCTGCACTCTAGGAAGGTGCTGCTGTTCTCCACGCCATACACTGTCTTGTCCAGCAGCACACTGCGGCCCTGCAACTCATCTGTGGAACACACACACACACACACACACACACACACACACACACACACACACACACACACACACACACACACACACAAGGGAAAGGCACACACACACAAGGTCAGCATGTTAATATTGGCATTTTCCACATCAAACAGGATTGGAACATTGACATTCCCCCAACAGCAAACAGTATTGGAACAAACAACTCTCTTCAAACAAGAAATGCAGAGCAATTAACTTTTATTGAATGAACCAATTGCTGCTATCCCAGTGTCTCCCCAAATTGCATTTCATCATCATTCCAAGCCAAAGACATAGTGCACAATATTCTTGTTTGTCCCCAAAACAGCGTGCACGCACACACACACACACACACACACAAACACACAGGCCATTGCACAAAATAAACCAGATATCTAATCCTTTTCACTGTCAGCTCAACTGTGGCCCAGCTGTGTGTGAAAGTCAGCACACACACACACACACACACACACACACACACACACACACACTCACATACACACACACCATCCGCAAGCAGAAAACCATAAATTCCATGGCAGTGGGAGCAAACACACAACCCAAAACAGACCCAGAGCACACCACTGGCCTCCCTAAGTATTCCTGCATTCAGCATTATTCCCTCATTCAGAATCAAGAGCAGGCCAGAGAATGTGTTTCTCCCAGCTATCTCCACCATAATCATCACCACCAGTGTGTGTGTCTGTGTTTGTGTGTGTGTGTGTGTGTGTGTAGACTAGAGTGTTTAATGTGTGTGTAGTGTGTAATGCGCTTACAGTAATATGTCTATTGTGTTACCATGTTTCTATACTGTATGTGCATTGGTTTCCTCTGTGCATATATCTGTATGTGTGTGTGTGTGTGTGTGTGTGTGTGTGTGTGTGTGTGTGTGTGTGTGTGTGTGTGTGTGTCTATGCATGAAGGCATGTTTCAGATTACGGCATCTTTGCTCACTCGCATCACACTCTCTCATGTTCGCCATAAGCACATTAGCAGATGCACAGAGAGGGGAAACAGGCCCATGGAGAGAAGGAGGCACAGGGCAGCAGTGTGTGTGTGTGTGTGTGTGTGTGTGTGTGTGTGTGTGTGTGTGTGTTTCACCACCTTCTCCCCATCATTCGTCACACACCCTCACTCTAGATGAAGTTTCAGCCACAGTCGTGATGGTGGTCAGGTGGGGTAGGGTGGGAGCCCTAGAGGATATGCCTCCAAGGGGCCCACACACACACACACACACACACACCAACACATACACACACGCACCAACACATATACACACACACACACTCACACACACACACACACACACACACCCAGTCCGCGTGTGTTCTGCTCTCTCAAGGTTTCCCCTCACACTGTGCTTGTCTGCCAGATCTGCTCCCCTTCTCTCTCTCTCTCTCTCTCTCTCTCTCTCTCTCTCTCTCTCTCTCTCCCTCTCCCCATCTCTCTCTCTCACTCCATCTCTCTCTCCTTCCTGTGCTTGTTGTTCTGTGGCTCTTGACCTCTTTGGTGTTTGGGCTGAGCGGTGCGAGTCTGCCTTTGTGCTTCCAAGGTAACGAGGTGTCCCTGAAATCCTCACCATTCAATAGGAAATCTATGTGTGGTCTCTCTGGTCAGTGTGTGTGTGTGTGTGTGTGTGTGTGTGTGTGTGTGTGTGTGTGTGTGTGTGTGTGTGTGTGTGTGTGTGTGTGTGTGTGTGTGTGTGTGTGTGTCTCTAGCTCTCTTTTGTTTGGGTATGAGTGTGTGTGTGTGTGTGTGTGTGTGTGTGTGTGTGTGTGTGTGAGGTAGAGAGAGAGGGGGGGGGTCTGTCTGTCTGTCTGTCTGTCAGTCTGTAGAGTATGTACAGTGTGAGTGTGTGTGTGTGTGTGTGTGTGTGTGTGAGAGTGTGTGTGTGGTGTTCACACCCCACAAGATTGCCCTAACATAGTAAAACAGCTTGCGGAAACAACTTTTCTCCCTTTTTTTAATTACATGTAATTAGCACAAAAAGAAGAGCCTTGCCTCCGCCACTTAGAATGATTTAAATAGCGAGTGCCCCCTCCCCTCCCCAACACACACACACACACACACACACACACACACACACACACACACACACACACACACACCCCTCCTTATGAAAGGCCGAGAGCCGGCACGGATGAGAACTCTGTGAGCTGCTGGTAATTAAAAAAACCTTAGAAAAGTCTCAACTGCCTAATCTTCACAACGCCATTCACTAAGCTTTCATTATGTGTTTTCTTTTTCATTTTCTCTCTCTCTCTCTCTCTCTCTCTCTCTCTCTCTCTCTTTCTCTGTCTTAACATGCGTCTCTCTTTCTTGGCACCCTGTACTCCCTTGTCCTTTTCATTTGACATTAAATGTCAGAGAGAGAGAAAAAAAAAAAAACAATTCCCATGAGAGACCCATAACAAGAAGAACGGGAGCAGCCTAGTCCACTAGCAACAATAGAGTCTCCCTTCTCCTGCCTCATTCTCCCAGCTCAACACAGACCCACCATCTTGAACGCTGCACCACTTAGCTCAGTAATTACAATGTCCCTGTGTTAGTAAGCATTTGTTCTAATTAGGAAATTATTATCTAACCAATCGCTCTCAATGACGCTCAGACTCGCACCATCTTGTTTCCATTAACGTGTTCAAACACTTGAAGTCTGTTCCTTGTGGCTGGCTGCTGGAATGTCTTGTATTGTATGATGGAGACTGGCTTGGAATGAATGTGATATGTAAACGGCGACAGTCTCCTTTGCTCCGCTCCGCCTACAACAAGGCCTCCCATAGGAGTATCAAGCTTAATCCTGTGTACTTACAATGCATTTATTTTCCATCAATTACTGTGGCACCCGAGGGGGATTGAATCACCGCATCAGATAATTGAAATCGAAAGCAATTAGCTACTCATTACTGAGCCCCAATCAGCCGGGAAGCACACACAGAAAAGTGTCTGAGATGCCGGGGAGCTTAGCCTGCCTGGGTTAGAAATCCTGCTTTTAGTGTTTGTGCTAGCGGTGTGTGTGTGTGTGTGTGTGTGTGTGTGTGTGTGTGTGTGTGTGTGTGTGTGCGTGTGTCATGTACCTTCATGCTGTAGGTCGGAGCATTGGGTCAGAGGATCTCCGTTTCTGATGTCCTGGCGACGAGTCCTCCTGATGAACACAAAAACAGGGATATTGTGTGAGACAGAATGGCATATGCTTGTGTGTGTGTGTGTGAGAAAGAAAGAAAGAAAGAAAGAAAGAAAGAAAGAAAGAAAGAAAAAGAAAGAGAGATGTGCCTGTGCACATCTTTCATGTGTGTGTGTGTGTGTGTGTCCCATATTACATGTCTTTGTATGTGTGTCTGTGTATGTGTGTGTGGGTTGGAACGCGTGGCCATTGTGTGTGTGGCCTCTCTGGAGTGGAAGTGAGCAGGGTGTGTGTGTGTGTGTGTGTGTGTGTGTGTGTGTGTGTGTGTGTGTACATGTGAGCCACATGTAAGTGTACTTCAAGGAGAGAGGAGTGTCCAAAAGAAAGCCAATCTACCTGACTCAGCTGCTGGCTATTTTGTCTCCCTGCTTTATGTGGACCACATATGCCTCTAATCATCAGAAAAGAAATACTGCACGGAGCGCGCTCCCCTCCGTAATAATGCTAACGTTATGGAAAACCTTTTTGGTCAATGCACAGAGTACAGGCCAGCCTTGCACTCCAATCCACTCTATACTTTCACTGCTACATCTGAAAAATATCAAACTAAAATAAACAACTCAACAGTTGGTGCCCAGTAGGGGAGGATGAAAAAAAGAAAAAAAAAGAAAAAGAAAAAAGATTTGTGTGAAGGGGGTCTGCTGTTTAATGCAGAGGTATTAAGTAACGCATCCCGCAGGGGAACAACAAACTGCAAACTTTAAAAAAAAGAGAAAGAAAGAAAAACGATTTCACGGTTTAGGCTCCCCACATGTAAAGAAGGAAGCGTCCCTAAGTAAGTGTGCAGAAGGGAACTTCCTGAAGAAACACTTTGTTTCTCTGAAAAAAAGGAAAGAAAAAAAGAAAAAAAAGAAAGAAAAAAAGAAACCTTGTGTGATAGACACATCAAACACATCTCCTTACTGTACAGAACATGCAGCTAAGCTCTGCCACATACAGGGTGAGGGGGAGAGAGAGAGAAAAGAAAAACAGTGTTAAAATAAAAAAGCCTTTCATGTGTGTGAATGTTTTTCCCCTTAGTGCCTTTAAAAGTCATCTTGTCTTCGCTGGGTGCTTCTGTCACACTGCTTTACGACAGAGGCTCTGAGGCGGCGCTTTCAAAATGGAGGCCCTTTTATGAGATAACCTCGGCCATGCTTATCAGGACCTCGTAAACACATTAGTGTCTCTCAGGGCATCTGCCTTCCCCCTTCTCCCCTTCTCCCTTCTCCCCGCTCCCTAACCCCTCTGCCCCAAGCCCCTTCCCCATGAGTGGCATTAAAGAGAGGGGCCGGCCTGACTGATCCAACCCCTGACCTGGCCAAAGCCATCTGTGATAATACAGGGCCTTCATCTTCCTCACCCCTCCTTCGTCACGCTCCATAAAGACACAGTAGAGTACAGTACATCTCCAGGGCCTGTTTGTGTCCACTCTTTTTTTCTTTTCTTTTTTTTCTTTTTGCAGGGTCTGTGTGTGTGTGTGTGTGTGTGTGTGTGTGTGTGTGTGTGTGTGTGTGTGTGTGGTGTGTGTGTGTGTGGTGTGTGTGTGTGTGTGTGTGTGTGTGTGTGTGTGTGTGTGTGTGTGTGTGTGTGAGGGAGAGAGAGACAGGGAAAGAGAAAGAGTGCACATACATCAAATACTGAAGTCATGTATGTTTGGTATGCAGTGTGTGTGTGTGTGTGTGTGTGTGTGTGTGTGTGTGTGTGTGTGTGTGTGTGTGTGTGTGTGTGTGTGTGTGTGTGTGTGTGTTTTTATGTGTGTGTACTAAAGCGCAGCATTGGTATGGCAACATATGGCTTATGTGGATATGGCATTACATCATATCATATTCCCAAACAATGGGCAGAAAGACTGGGAAATCCTTCTGGAAAAGCTTCCTGAACCATCTCCGGAAATATTCTATCTCAGTGTGTGTTTAGTGGTTTGTGTGTCTGAGTATGTGTGTGTGTGTGTGTGTGTGTGTGTGTGTGTGTGTGTGTGTGTTACCTCTTGGCCGTGGGAAAGTAGCGTGAGCACTGGTTGCCATCCCAGGCGCAGTAGGGGTCTCTGGCGAGACAGCACTCGGCGCAGGCTTTCCCGTAGACGTCACAGCGGTGCAGGGGCATCTGCGACACGCCCGCCGACGAGCCCAGGTACAATGTTTGCTATGGAGACAGAAACACAAACTTTTCAGAGATCAACTCATCACTGACAACTTCCTGCCCCGTGGGAAGCTCTTTATATCCCCGTCAATCAACACAAGATCACAAGAGCAACTCATCAGCACATCCTTAAATAGAGTCAATAGCCATTTAACCTCTGTTCACTCTTCGGAACAGCAAAGGCTTAGTACAGACGACACGCTAAATCCAGCTTTTCATTTTTTATTTTCTTTTTTGATGAACGTCACAGAACGCATATTATTCAAAAACATACTAGCTCCATTCACATTCATTCACTTTCTTTAATTGTCGCCTTAAATGCAGGTTTGCCTGCAATCAGGATGTTTTATTTCACACAAAAGTTCTAAAGTCGCCGCGCTCGGCTGGTGGGACACTGCTGCTATAACTTTTGAAGAGTTGCGCTCTCTGACGCACCCGCCGCGCAGACACATCACAGCACATTTCGTTCTCCGGACGCAATGTTTTATGTCAGCTAAATGAGTGCACTACCCATGGGGGCCCCTGTAATGTTGAGAATGCACTATAATTAAACTGCATATAAACTACAGCTCTCTCTCTTCCCCCTCTCTTTCTCTTCCTCTCTCCACCTCTCTCCCTCCCTCTTAAGAGACTCCTTATGCACAGAGAGAGAGAGAGAGAGAGAGAGACACATAAACTCACAGGGAGGAAGCAGGCTGGGCCGGGCCGCACCATCACAATGACATTTCTCCAGTCTTAGCCCTTGTCACCCAACCCTATTCTTAGAGACACACTAGCCATTCACAAACAGTGTTTCTGCACCACACACGCGCTGAGGCATACTGTAGGTAGAGCTTAAGAGTTTAGCCCAATCAGACTGGATTTGACCTCAGATGATGCTGCTATAAGGATGAGCTCTGCTGTGCATTATGTGTGTGTGTGTGTGTGGGGGGGGGGGTGGGGGGCGGCTCAGAGTGGAAAGAAAGGAAAGAAGGAAAGAAAGACGGAGAGCAGGGAAGAGAGGGAATGAAAAGCAAGTTGTCAGTCAGCTGTGTCCGGACTGGAGGAGAGTGGCGAAGCGTCTTAATTATGGATCTGGGGATGCAGGGTGTCATCTAGATTATTCTGAGGAGGAGGAAGCATAGAGCTGAGCCTGCAGACATTTGCAGATATCTGTCCATCGGTGCATGTGTGTACGTGAATGTGTTTGTGTGTGATTACACACATACATACATGCATGGATGTGTTATGTTTGAGGTTTGTATGAGTAGTGTGTGTGATTGTGTGTGTGTGTGTGTGTGTGTGTGTGTGTGTGTGTGTGTGTGTGTGTGTGTGTGTGTGTGTGTGTGTGTGTGTGTGTGTGTGTGTGTGTGTGTATAGTTGACAGTTAATGGAAAAAATGCAGGGTTTTTCTGTGCTTATGACAGGAGGCCCTGCACTTAGTAATACACCCTTAGGCAAGAGGTATGAGCGAGTACAACTGGGTGGGTAAGTGTGTGAGTGTGTATTTGTGTGTGTGAATGTGAGAGAGGGAGAGAAATGGAGAGTAGAAAGTGAGGAAGAGACAGAAAGTGTATGTATGAAAGAAAGAGTGGAGAGAGAGAGAGAGAGAGAGAGAGAGAGAGAGAGAGAGAGAGAGAGAGAGAGAGAGAGAGAGAGCCTGAGGCGAGGTCCATGTAGAGCACTATGGGACATGTGGGAATCTAGGAGGAGGGTATCAGAGCTGTGTGCTGAGTGGCTCCTCGAGCTGTTGCTGTAGCTGTGTCTCTGACTAGCCCCCAGCCCCAGCGGCGCCCACCCCTCCTACTGCTAGCTCTCTCTCTCTCTCTCTTTCTTTGCTCTTTCACTCTCTATATCTATCTATCTCTCTCCTTCTCTCTCTCTCTCTCTCTCTCTCTTTCTCACTCTCTCTCTCTCTTATTCAGCGGCAATAAAAAAAAGCAAGTGTGCCAAGGAGTTGGAAAGCACTGTAGTATTGAAGACCTATTCTTGATAACTGGCTGATGAAATTATATTTGATTAAATTACAGTTTCATACAAAGTCAATAAATGTCTTGTTTACCTGTTTGGTGGAGAGTTCCATGGCAGTAATCACAGTAGGTTGCTAGAGGGAAGAAAACAGAAAGCCTGAAACTATGAAACAATCAGCCAAGACCAAAAAGAAAAAGAAAAAATCTGGTGGACAGAAGTAGACAAATCTGTGGACAATTATGCTTTGTCTTTATTTTAGTTGTTTTCAACTGCAGATATCTTCAAAATTGTGTTACTGTTGAGTAAGGTCTGCATACCCTGAACACAGTCATCTCCTCAAGCAGAACCTCCTCCAGATCATGCCAGGTTCCTCTGGGTATGGACACCACTTTCAGAACCGTGCCAATATCTGTAATCAAGACCTCATAAATGTGAGCAAAACAGCCACCTCGGAAAACAATAGCTGAAAATGGCTTCAGCATGTTTGTACTCACTAATTGAGTCAGAGACGCTTATAAAGCGCAGGTAATAACTAATCAGGCACCAATACGAATGAGTTTGTGCGTGTAAACATGTCTTGTAAGCACGTTATAAATGCTTTATAGTATTGTTGATAGGGGGGCCAACCTGTGCCAATGAACATGACATCATACTGGCCATCCTCGGCCTCCACTCTGTCCACCACGAGCTGGGTGAACTGGTAGTCCACGTCTGTCTTGATGATGATTGGCCGGTTGTTGATTGGATAGACGGGGTTGTACATGGCTGGGTGGCTACGGGCAAATGTGATGACATCGTCTGGGAGGTCTTTGGTGGAGTCAAACCCTCCAAAAGTCTTACTTGGGCACTGTCATCCAGGAGGAAAAAGAGAGAGTTGTTTTTGTGGTGTAGCCACAGTGCCAGTGCACTAAGTGTGGTGAAGACTTTTATGAAACACACTTAGTGCACTGGATGTAATAACGGAATAATGGAATAATAACGTGTGGTGCCATGAAAGTAAGAAAAACGTGATTGTAAAATGACAACTAAACCACTTTGGGAGTAAAGCGTATTGCTCACCGTTCCAGGGCGAGGATAGGGCACGCGGCCGAGGAAAGGCACCCACTGGTAGTTGGGTCCGTCTCTGTGAGCATACGGGCCCAGGAAGACCCTCCGCACGTCCGCCATGTTATACATACACACAGCTGAGCCTTTGAAGATATTACTGCCAGAGAGAGTGAGAGATAAGTTAAGAATAATGTTAATATTAAAATCTGAATATGCGCTTTAATAAAAACAAAAAAAAGGTTTGACG
The DNA here is from genome assembly GCA_027497455.2 of Sardinella longiceps. NCBI lineage: Eukaryota > Metazoa > Chordata > Actinopteri > Clupeiformes > Clupeidae > Sardinella > Sardinella longiceps. The sequence continues at coordinate 32,362,815 of JAODXP020000017.1, read as the reverse complement.
TGGCTAAATCGGCTCTAAAGATGGCTACCTGGATGTAGTGAAAACAGCATAGATGACTGGATTCTTGGGGTCCTTAGAACTCATGAGGAAAACATCCTCTGAAATGGAAAACAGTAAATGTTATATGAAAATTGATGATGATGGTACGTCATGGAAACTTCCAGAATGGAATCACTCAGCGAAGACTATGCGGCTTGTCAACACAGACACACACAGTTTATTTGGTAAATGAGACACTCACGAAGCTCATCAAAGTGTGTGTCAATGCCGTTGAAGCCTGGAACGGAGCAGACAAGCCGTGCTTTGAGGAATGTCGTCCACTTGTTTACCAAACTTCTGTGGCCTCCAAAGTCATTCTGGAACAAACACAGTGTGTCAAGAACCACACACACAAACATGATGACCGCAACGATCAACAAATCTAACGCACAGAAAAGACGGCAGGACATTTTTGGAATGCTAGAGTGATTGGTGACAAACATTAAATTGCTTTGCATGTTTTGGCTCCGCTGGGCTGAATGTGTTTTAAATCTCCAGGGGAATGAAAGAAGGGCCTTAAAACAATAGCCTCAGTCATTGCAGGCACGGCCACACCTTAGCAGTGTTTATGTGGCGGAACCGTCACTGTTGACTGATGGCTTTTCAAACTATTTTTGTATCTGTTTGTCTTTCATCAGGAGATCTGGCACACAGCACAGACTATTAAATAAACACACACACACACACACACACACACACACACACACACACACACACACACACACACACACACACATGATGGAGCAGCACTCCTTCTTTACATCAACTAATTAAATGCCGACAGAAAAGCGTGTGTGTCCAGAAAAAAAAAGAGATTCCTTTCAACATAAGGAATAGATTGTTGTCCCCGCCTGGAGAGACGAGAATTCCAGCTATGCCGGAATAGGCGCAAGAGGCATAATTGGGAACACCTTCCACCCCCATCGCCCATACAACGGCGATGCCCTTAAACCACAAACGGCTGCCAGATTCACACATTAGCTTGTACAGTGCCGTCTTTGTTATTCTTCTCTTAGGGTTTTGTGCTGCTGATGCTTCACATGGAGTCTAGAATGCAGGGGTGTCACTGGGAGTGGTATCAAAGAAAATAAAAAAAAAATGTGTGAAAAAACCTGAAAGGTATTTAGCTCTCAAGGGTGCGTGGGTAGGTGTGTGTGTGTGGGTGTCTACGAGACAGAGAGAGAGAGAGAGAGAGAGAGAGAGAGAGAGAGAGCATGTGAGAGAGCAGAGAGATGAGAGTGTGTGTGTGTGTGTGTGTGTGTGTGTGTGTGTGTGTGTGTGTGTGTGTGTGTGTGTGTGTGTGTGTGTGTGTGTGAGTGTGGTTTTTACATTATTGACATTAATTTCCTTCGAGATCTCAAGATCTGAATAAAGTATACAGTATCTATCTAGCTATGGCTTCCACTGAATGCGTGCGTTGGGGTGATTTGATCTTGTCTAAGTGAGCACCAAAGGCTCCAATCATTGCCTTGGCCCTACAGGATATTAAAACCCCATGCGTCCCACGCTTTAGACTCACCTTACACAACTGGCCAATCCTGGCGTGAGTGGCTTTGCCCGCATGTTCGCCATCAATGGCGTTCTCACGGAAGAACAGGTAGATCTTGTCGTCCTCGGGGTTGTCACTCTCCGGGATGAGGTGGACGCTGACAAACCGAGGATCTGCTCAGGCAACACACACACACACACACACACACACACACACACACACACACACACACACACAATACAAATAGAGCTTGTCAGGCTTAGCTGCACCAACCACAATAGCTCTGTCTTCTGCCAACAAGTATTGGGGGAAAAAAATAAAGAAATAAAACTGACATACAGACAATAACATATTTCGTCTACCATAGTAGGAACATGATTTCATCGTGTTTTGCTCTTTTTTATTTCGTCCTTCTTTCATTTTAATGACACAATATTTTTTGAAAGAGAGAGGATGAGAGAGAGAGAGAGAGAGAGAGAGAGAGAGAGAGAGAGAGAGAGAGAGAGAGAGAGGGGAGGAGGAAGAACGAGAGCGTAACGCTAATTCAGTAAACTCATCGTGCTGTTCTTCATGGTCCTTCATGCTGTGTTTGTGGTTAATTAGGAGCAGTCTAGTCCGAGACAGTAAGTCTCAGGCCCTCACATCAAAGTGGTCACACATGCCACTGCCCCCTGTCACATCATCATAGGCCAGACATTGACAGAGATTCATGGGGAAACAATATGGACTCAACTCTGACTGCTATTCAGGGGCTTTCCCATTTATTCATTCGTCTCTTGCTCTCTCTATCCCTCTCTCTCTCTCTCTCTCTCTCTCTCTCTCTCTCTCTCTCTCTCTCTCTCTCTCTCTCACACACACACACACACACACACACACACACACACACACACACACACACATGCAGACAAACACACAAGCGAACAGACCCAAATAAACATTATTTCTCTCAAACAGTTTCTCTCTCACATTCTTCAAATAAACTCAACTGACCTGTCTGCAGCTAAACTCACACATACACACACACACACACACACACACACACACACACACACACACACACACACACACACACACACACACACACACACACACGCCATCTTGTGCAAGAGAGCCAATCTTTTGTCACACCCCAACCTCCTGGCAACCTCCAGCATCCCAAGGCCGCAAGCAGCCTTTCCAGCACCTTCCGTGTGTGTGTGTGTGTGTGTGTGTGTGTGTGTGTGTGTGTGTGTGTGTGTGTGTGTGTGTGTGTGTGTGTGTGTGTGTGTGTGTGTGTGTACACATCACTCTTATAAAGCCCTCAATTATGCTTTCGCCACTGAGAAAGATGGGCTCAGACATAGATTCATCTCCACGGAACAAAGACAGAGCGAAAGAAAGGAAGAACGAAAAAAAAGAAGGGACCATATCTCCTTACAAAAAAAAAATAAAAAAAAGAGAGAGAGAGAAAACAGAGGTAAAGCTGAGAGTGCACACATATCAACAGGGATTAATCAGACAATGGAAGCTCTTATCTAGGGCCACCTAGAGCCTCCAACCAACCAACCAACCAACCTGTCCTTCTGGATGGATTAGACTCAGAGGCACACAGAACAGAAGCATGGCAGGGCAGACAGACGCTGCTTTGGTAGCATGGGAAAGTATGGTGCCTCTCGTGAGCCTCGCAATTGTCTATTGTGTATGTTCGTTTTTTTTTTTTTTAATATAACGATTAGATTGTGATGCGAAAAAGATGTTAAGCCGCAGGGGGTTTGATGCTCTTTGTTTGGGCGGACAGGTCTAAGAGGACAGACGGTATCTGATTGCACTTATCCTCTTAAGTCAGTGTCAATCAGGACCTGGACATGATCTAAGAGCCCAGCAGCAGTCAAGGCATCCTTTGTGTGCCTGTTGTGTGTGAGCATGCCGTGTGTGTTACACACTGCTTAGTCTTCTTCTATTGCATTATCTTATTTATTTTTCTGACTGCTTGACTTTCACTCTCTACCCCCTGACACACACACACACACACACACACACACACACACACACACACACACACACACTCTCTCTCTCTCTCTCTTGCTCTCTCTCTCTTAAGGCAGACAGTATGTCGTCGTTTGTCTGGATGTTGATAATTACATTTCTGAGGCTATGGATCTTTTTTTTCGTCTTACCGTTCAGCCATCTTGAGTCGTGTTGTTCGGTCCTAATTGGGTGGTGTTCTCCCAGCGTTCGGAAAATGGCAAAGTCCCGCCCCATGAAGTCTGCTGATGTGCCTGCATATAGCTCGCCATCTGTTCAGAGAGGGGAGCCAGACCAGCATGTAAACAAAAAGTACAGAAAAAAAACAATTCTTTACTGTGAGAATAAAGAATATATATCTCACTTTCAGAGAAAGGCTGAGAAGATTTGACCCTGTGTATGTATGAATGTGTTTGCATGCATATATGTGTGTGTGTGGGTGTCTGTTTGTGTATCTTTGTATGTGTGTGTGTGTGTGTGTGTGTGTGTGTGTGTGTGTGTGTGTGTGTGTCTCTGTGTGTTTGCAGGTCTGTGTTTCTGAATATGTGTGTGTGTGTGTGTGTGTGTGTGTGTGTGTGTGTGTGTGTGTGTGTGTGTGTGTGTGTGCAGGTCCATGTTTCTGTATCTGCGTATATGTGTGTGTATATTTGTGTGTGTGTGTATGTGTGTGTGTGTGTCTCTCTCTGTGTGTTTGCAGGTCTGTGTTTCTGAATATATGTGTGTGTGTGTGTGTGTGTGTGTGTGTGTGTGTGTGTGTGTGTGTGTGTGTGTGTGTGTGTGTGTGTGTGTGTGTGTGTCTGCAGGTCCGTGTTTCTGTATCTGCGTATATGTGTGTGTATACTTGTGTGTGTGTGAGTGTGTATGTGTGTGTGACCTTTTTAGCGTAAGGCTAGGCTGAATGAAACTGGAGCTTGAATGGGCTTAAGAGTAGGGTATGCTGCGGTGTGGCAGTGGCTCTGGCAGTGTTGGGTCTTAGGAAGAGGAGGAACACAGTGATGGGTTCAGCCTAACCGACACAGCCATTATCAGAGGTGTCACATTTCTGCTAATCAGAACAGAGAGCCTGCCAAGCAGGGAGGCAGCGAGGGAAGAGGATGGACAGAGAGAGAGAGAGAGAGAGAGAGAGAGAGAGAGAGAGAGAGAGAGAGAGAGAGAGAGAGAGAGAGGGGAAAGCGAGAGACTGAGAGAGAGAGAGAGAGAGAGAGAGAGAGAGAGAGAGAGAGAGAGAGAGAGAGAGAGAGAGAGAGCAAGGGTGAGAGGACGGCAGGAAAACAGGAGAAATGAGTCACTCTCACTCTCTGATGAAGAGGTTTGCAGTAATTGATTGTGACTGATTCTCTGAAAGGGGATAATCAGAGAATGGAGCATGG
>JAODXP020000017.1:32345413-32347913 GCA_027497455.2 Sardinella longiceps | reverse complement strand
GCGGGATACCCTCTCAGCACTGCAAATAACGACGAGTGTCGCCTCTAAGTGAGTCATTTGAGCCTCAATAACACCCAAAGAACATAACACTAGTGTGCTATGTATGTCAGTATGACAAGAGGACATATGATCAGTGTGTGTCTCCACAGGGGGACAGAAAGCCACATTGTCACAGCCAGTGTAACTCAATGCGCAGTGTACATACATTCTTTAAGCGCAGTATTTTATATAAGCTGGTGAAAGCTTTAAGCCTTCATGCATGATGGATTCTTCACACCAATCAAACAAGAGAAGGAGTAGTATGTGTAAAATATGATAGCATCATTCCACAATACATACTCAATGTTCATCCGCAATCAGCATGCTGTAGTCATATTGCTTAGCACAAGAAAGGTCCTTTTTGCTAGATGTTTTACGTAACTGTCAAGAAGTATTGGACTTGTTTATGTATTGAGACAGATTTCCGAAAAATGTCTGGGAAGAATTGGCAGATGACGCGTGTGGTACGCAGCTGTCACAGCAGCTGTGCAGAACTTAACCTGTGGCTACACGAGGAATGCTAGCACCATAAACCCCTCCAGGAAGCCCAGAGCTTCTCGCCCCGTGGCTAAAACAGCATGCTGAAAAGCTCTATTGAGCCGTACTGTGTGGCCCGCATGTCTTGTCTTTGACAACAACAAATCAGATTTCATCATGTTTGCCCATGCTGGGCATGTGTACACAATGGCAGCAGTCATTCAGGCCGTGTGAAAACAGAGCTACGCTAAAACCGCTAGTTTGCCAAGAACATTTTTATAGTGCACGACACGTATGTATTAGGCCTACAAATCATGAATGAAGTTATGGTGCTTGAGCAACTTTCAGGGCTGAGGGTTAAGGACAGTTTGTGTTTATGAATCTATCGATACATTAACTTGACTACCAGTCAAGCAACTGAAGTTACTGTGTTGCTACGCTAGCTAGCATTGTGACAAAAAATAAATAAATAAATAAAATACAATAAATAGCTACAGTACATAGCTTTCATGTAGGAAAATTACCTAGGCCTAAATGAAACCATAATTTATTGCTTATCTAAAACTGTGAGCTTGTATTTCACCAGACAGCATGTGGTTCAGAACATGATCCCATCTTCTAGCACTTTTTCTCTAGTCTCTAACTCCAAAGATTGCTGGGTCAGATTCTCTGACTAAAGTTGAGTCTTTTTATACTTCAAACTATCACACACTAATATGATCTGCAGTTACAGTACCTACTGTATTATATTTCAATCTTAGTGCTGTTAGTATACTGTACCTACATGCTTCAGTGCTATAGGTCTCTAGTGCTGTACAGAACACACTGTATACAGGACAATGTGTCAGTTATACAAGGTATCCCTAAGTGCCTGTCTACTATAGAAAGGGATCTTTTTTCAAATTCACCTTGAAAAGACGGTACAGCTGAGTGGGAGAGATGCATCAGATATAATACAAGCACCTAGAGGCTTCTAAATACCCTACATACAGTATAACACCCTTGGAGGATATTGCTCATTTTTCTATCTATAGCTCGTATTTATAGGGACAGTTATTTAGGACATAATCCGACCTTCCAGAAAATCCAACTCAAGTAATATTTTTGTGCACATTCTGGGTGTTATTTTATCCATTTCAAATAAATACTGTGACATCTGTGTGACATTTCCTACCCAAAAGTTCTACATATTCTACAATTATTCACTCCCACACTCCAAATCTGATGACTTGCTTGAGAAAAACAAGGGAGGAGATAAAGAGAGAGAGAGAGAGAGAGAGAGAGAGAGAGAGAGAGAGAGAGAGAGAGAGAGAGAGAGAGAGAGCAAAAAGCACTGAGGTGATGAGAGGGAAGTGGAGGAGAGGAAAAGAGAGGAGAGAAGAGGGTGAGAATCTGAACAGCTAATTACAGGCTTCTCTCTCTCCCTCTCCCTCTTTCTTTCTCTCTGGACGGAAATGAGATGTTATTTTTTTTTGTCAGAGCCCACTCAGTCACACCAATTAAAAGGCTACCGTAACTATGGAGGGCTTTAAAAAATGACTGTCGCCAACATGCCACCATCACCGCCCACCACCATGGCCACCAAGGCTGAGAACCACAGCAACCTAGAGTCTTGGGCTATTTCCATGAATACATCAGTCAATAACGTAAATGTTTATCTAGTGGATATATGTAGAGACAAAAGTAGCTTTAAATGGGCCATACATCAGCTCAACATCAAACAGCAGAGACAGAGGCATGGAAAAGTTTTAGCCATGCAGTGTCTTTGTGCTCTCAGAGTAGCTGCATTCTCTGTCGTTATTGTTTCCTCTCGTTTTTCCCCCCCTATCTTTTTTATGTCTTTCTTTTTGTCTTTTCTTCTTTTTTTTTTCTTTCTCCCTCCCATGCTCTAGTAAATGGCTATGGCCCTGATGAATTTTTCAGCAGGGAAAAACACACCGTGGTTGCTTGTCCACACTCGGGGGACAAAGAGAGAGAAAGAGAG
>JAODXP020000017.1:32337913-32340413 GCA_027497455.2 Sardinella longiceps | reverse complement strand
AAAATAAGAGGAGGAGGAGGAGGAGGAGAAGGGGATGGGAAAAAAGGGCTGAATGTCAGATTGCTGCTGCAGAAATCATTATTTTTATTTTCAAAAAATCCACATTCCTTTGCCGCCGGCTCCTTTGCATGTTTCAGGGACCCAGAGAAACAGTCTCTTGTCTGGAGCCAACCTGTTGACATGTTGATTTATGTATTTTATCCTTCAATCCATCTCAGCGAAGCTAAACGGAAATAACCCATATAAAATATACAAGAGTGGGGCCAATTCAAACTGACCCGGAGCCTGATTCGTGAGTCACTCATGCCATTCTACAATGTAGCACTCCACCGCTCACTCCTCATTGCTACACATTCTACTGCTGTTTTGTTTTTCTTTTCTTTTCTTTTTTTCATTCGCCGAACCAATTTAATCTCTGTATACAGTAATACATGTTTCGTGCAGACACACACAGACATACACACACACACACACACACACACACACACACACATCACATGCTTATACAACCCCTGACATCTACACTATCTATCTCTTCCTCGTTTGAACGCGCTCTGCCTTTCCCCATCTCCTCCATAACCCCCCCTCCTCCCTTGCATCTCTCTCTCTCTCTCTCTCTCTCTCTCTCTCTCTCTCTCTCTCTCTCTCTCTCTCTCTCTCTCTCTCCCTCTCTCAGGACACAGATGCATTCAGGAACAATGGATTGAGAGCCGGAGAGGGCAGATGGAGAGAGTAAGCAGTCCCATCTGAGGCTGATAAAAATAAACTCTCTACCCTACATACAGCACTGCAGGCCATGTGTGTGTGTGTACGTGTGTGTGTGTGTGTGTGTGTGTGTGTGTGTGTGTGTGTGTGTGTGTGTGTGTGTGTGTGTGTGTGTGTGTGTGTTTAGCTGATTGTTGTCTTTTCACTGTACATCACATGCATCTGTGGAGAAGAGTAAAGTTCAGAGGGGTTGTGGCATAAATATCATGGCCTGTGTTTAAGAGCGAATGTGTGTGTGTGTGTGTGTGTGTGTGTGTGTGTGTGTGTGTGTGTGTGTGTGTGTGTGTGTGTGTGTGCTTTGAAAAGCTGATTGATATGTGATTGACCTCTGGGCAAGTTCATAGAAACAGAAAAGAGCATATTAAATCTCCCACACACACTGCACTCAGTGGGGGCCTGAGGAGACCAGAGATGTTGACACTGTATTATGTGCCAGAACAACCATTGTCACTATTTGAACTGCCAGAGGAGTTACTGCCTGTTCTAACCTATTTGGCCTGCATGCTTGAATACAGTATGTGCTATTCATTAAAGACAATAAGTGAAGCAATACTCTGCTGAAGGCTTTGGAAACCACTTGCACACCCAAACCCACACACACACACACACACACACACACACACACACACACACACACACACACACACACACACACACACACACACACACACACACACACACACACACACACATACAGAAATGCCCACATGCACAGACAGAGACACAAACACATGCACATCAAACTTACAAAGGCCATGATGGTAATTCAATTTCCGACTTCAGATTCTTTACATTTCAAATGTATTAAGAGCTTAATCAAGGAGAAATAAAACTTCCTCAACTCACACCCTGCCTAAGCCCATACTGGCCAACCCAACAATAACACGATCAATCTTACATGCAAGAACCAAGACCCGTCCTGTGTACACACACACACACACACACACACACACACACACACACACACACACACACACACACACACACACACACACACACAGCAGCCCTCCTGTGACCCTTCTCTGAAAGTCTCATTTTACTAAAATAAGATTATTCTGACTTTTACACCCCGATAGGTCACTGTTACTTACTTTTTTAGAGCTGCATACTTCATACCGGAGAATGATGGTGGAAAGGCAGACACACAAACACACACACACACACACACACACACACACATACAGTACACACACGCACACACACACCGAACGGATAAATTGTGTTGTGCTGCCTGTCACAATGGTGATATGGTTCGGTACCTCGAGCTGATATTTATACAAGTCTGTTATTGTTATCCTGCCCCGGATCCAAAGATCAAATGGCAGCCTCCTACACACACACACACACACACACACACACACACACACACACACACACACACACACACACACACACACAAATGCAAACACACACAGAGATGTAACATACACACACACACATACACTATGCCTTCCCAGCTGTGGCATACTTTACAGTGTGGTGTTCCACATGAACGCCCCATTCGCCCAACAACTATTCACAAAAACACACAGACACACACACACAGACACACAGACACACACACACACACACACACACACACACACACACACACACACACACACACACACACAATCAAACATGCAAGGTAGATATTTTTCAATTACTGAGTATTGACTTTTTAAACATTCAGTTGTGAGAAAGATTACATGCCAATGCTAAATGGCTCATTTACCTCCCTGTCTCTCTCACGCCC
>JAODXP020000017.1:32327913-32330413 GCA_027497455.2 Sardinella longiceps | reverse complement strand
CTCTCCCAGCGCCTCATTCATCCCCACAGGCTATTTAGCAGGACCAAGCTGCCCGCCGCAGAGCTGTGGCTTGGTCCAGAGCAATGCAGTGTGGCGTGGTGCGGTGTGGAGCAACAGTGGAGGCTGCTGTCTTCTCTCAGCAGAGGGGAGCTGCTCTGGTTACAGTCCAGCTCCCGCTGTCCCAGAGGAGCGCGGAGAAGACGGGCCACAGACGTCGGCAAAACCAACATGGCTTCTTGGGTCAGCGAACGCTAACCTGACTTAAGTCGTTTGTAATACATGTATATAATTATAGCTCTTGCTTTATATTTGGATTCATTTGAACGTGCATTTCTTTGGGTCACTTTTCCTTTCAATTTGGATTATTATTATGAGGAGATGGAGGTTGGAGGGGACCCGACTGGTGTGGTGGATTCTGTGTCACTTGTTACGAGACAGCCTTATAGTGGGTCAGGGTTTGTTTGCATTGCGTTGTTTAAGCTCTGAGGAGATGAGCCTGGAACTGAAGTGTGTGTTATGGATGACACGCTGTGACTTGTGTCCCATTTCTCTCTCTCTCTCTCTCTCTCTCTCTCTCTCTCTCTCTCTCACTTCTTCTGTCCATCCGTCCTCACTGACCCCACACACTGTGACACCTCCCATCTGAAAACCATCACCCCGTCACTCTGTCATCCCCTCTCTCTTCTTCCGTCCGTCTCCTCATTCATCCATCACTTCCTTGTTATCTCTTCTCCTCCACTTCACCTTCAATTCACATCTCCACCATCCCCCCCCCCCACACACACACATACACACACCTCTCCCTCTATTTCTCTTACTTCCTCTGTTTTTCTCATTAAGTACCCACTGTGTGTGTGGTCTGTGGACTGTTACTGTTACTAGTTTGTGTGTATGTGTGTGTGTGTGTGTGTGTGTGTGTGTGTGGTTAGGGGCAATGCACAAAGAATATTGAAAGTGATATTGCCAAACCAGAGTAAATAATGACAGTAGAGCAGGTTTATTTGAGATTTGGACGCTTGACTGGCGAGAGAGCTGGTTGTTGGTGTTTATGTTGTTGTTGTTGCTGATGGTGGTGGAGGTGGTTGCATTTAAATAACCCCCCCCCCCCCCAACAACACTATATTATATTGTGTCCACTCCTCTCCCTCTTCACAGGTCTCCCATCGTCAGTTACAGACGCAGCATTGTTCCCTGGTAACCACAGTCGTGACACCAACGCCAGGCATGAATTTCACACTCGCTGGTAACAACAGAAAAAAAAGACACGGCTGTGTTAGAAAGAAAAAAAAAAAACATCTACGCCTCAGGCGCTGTCTCTTGTTTCATACGGAATATATGTAACCCTCCGGCAAAACGGTGAACAGTATCTGTGCGTTTTTATTTTCTTCTAAAAGTTACTGGATACCTTTCATCATGAATAAAAAAGGTTTCAGGGTAGCCTTTTGTCTGTACTCGGTGTACAGTGTGGGCTATTTGATGTACTGTTTGATGGACTCATCACGCAGACATACTTTTTTTTTCTTGCGTGACCTTCTTGAAGTGGGGAGAATGTTACACAATGGCCTCTCTGAGCGCTGGAGCGAAGTACAGTATAGAGAGATAGAGGAGAGCTTCAGGGGATGGTGCGTTAGAACACTCGTTCTTGGTGCTACGCTTTCTGAGAATCGCCCCCTCTGATGTCAGCCTGATCAGGTGGTCTGTGGATGGCGACGGCTTATCACGGCATCAGACGGCGGGGCTAGTCATGAAGAGGCCATGGCGCGGTGGTTGTTGCTACTGCTAGGAAATGGGTCAGCGCTAATTGCTAATCGGCGTGGTGGTACGGATGCCGATGAGCGCCGTGCAGAGAGCAGGCAGGGCACAGTGTCCTTTGACTGGCGGTTTGTGCCTGTGTAAGTGTGTGTGTGTGTGTGTGTGTGTGTGTGTGTGTGTGTGTGTGTGTGTTAGCAGAGGGGGTAGTGGGTTTAAGGAGGTCTGAGAATCTCGAGTCTAAACGATCGTCATGGCCAATGGGGATGGACACATGAGATCAGACCTTCTGCAACATGTCTGCTAAGACAAACAAAGACACACAAACAAACATGCACGCAAGAGCACTCTTGCAAAAGTTTTCACAGTAATCTCTGGAACATGCAGCGAAAACACACAGACACATGTATCCACATCTGACTAACACACAAACACACACACACACACACACACATTCACGTTGGAGGGCAGTTCCCAGAGACAACATCACATGGAGACAGAGCTGGAAGGAAAAAGGCCATGTTTACGTTGACGGAACAAGCATATGGCGTTCCAGCTTGTTAGAGAGCCATCACTCGGAGGGCTTGTAGCGCTGTATTTATTTGACTTTGATTGGTATTGAAATGGCATTCCTCTGTCGGCGCCAGAACAAACTTTGAAACAAACCTATTTTGAAGTGCACAGTGTGCAAAGGCCAAGGCTTGCTTTTTCATCTCGTTATTTCCTTATTTGATTGTAATGATGTTCACAC
>JAODXP020000017.1:32320413-32322913 GCA_027497455.2 Sardinella longiceps | reverse complement strand
CTTTATTTTTTATATAACATGACATGTTTAAGTTTGCAGCCTGTGTCTGCGAACAACGCAGATGGGTGTGTTTACCCAGGGAGAAGTGTAAATCGGTCTGTTATCCTTGCGGATCTTGTCAACGCTGTGTGTGTGTGTGTGTGTGTGTGTGTGTGTGTGTGTGTGTGTGTGTGGGGTGGGGGAAGCCATGGCTTAGCAGGAGGGATCTAGTATGGGATCTGTTCCTGTCCCTTTAGGCTCCTGAGATGGTACCGCCTTTGGATTTCTCATGAAAGCTCCTCAACCAGGAAGAGTTCTTTTTTGTTGTTTTTATTATTTTTTTTTGTGACTCCCATAAACTTTTCATGCCACAACACAGACACGAGCGGGCAGTGCAGTATTTATGAGGCGACCAAGTCGCCGTGTTGTGTTCCCTCTCTCTCTCTCACTCTCTCTCTCTTTCTCTCCCTCTCTCTCTCTCTCTCACTCTCCTGAGCTCAGTTAAAAATGGATGGTGGAATAAAGTGGAAAAACCACGCAGCGATGAATAAATTACTGGAGAACAATGCGCCCCGTGCATCCCGGAGGTACCGCCCTTGCCCACAATTACAACGGTGACGGCTGTATATCAGTCACTCAGAGGCACATGCTGACTGCAAATGCCCCGCAAACAATTTTCTATGTGTGATTTATCACTGTGGAAGATTACTGAAGCACCACTCAGGAGTGTCTGACAGTATAATTGAGGAGTGTTCCAAATCCTGGAGCCATGGAACATGTCATGAGAAAGAGAGAGAGAGAGAGAGAGAGAGAGAGAGAGAGAGAGAGAGAGAGAGAGAGAGAGAGAGGGGGGGGGGTAAGTTGTGTCTAATCATCTCTGCATTAATTTATGTGTTCTGTACAACCAATCAATTATTCGAGACATATAATTGACAAAGGCAGGCCATAATTAAGCATAAATGCATAAATATAACAATTAACCTATTCAATCTTGCAGAGGTAGCAGACAAGACAAAAAGCCTCTGTGTATTAAATATTCCTGTTTCCTGCAGCTCTTCACACACCAAGCCAAGATTTTTTTTTTCTTTTTTTCTTTTTTTTGTAGCCCTCGCTCTCTAAACAATGACAAGTTTCCATGGTTTTGGAGAGGCTGTGAAGAGATGGGCAAACACATTCATTTTCAGCACCCAGTGCGATTATTGTCTGCCACATCACATGATTGTAGTCCATTGCCATTGTTCAGTAGCACCCTAATGACAGCTAATTAAATAAAGCTTTGATGTGTATATTTGTCTGGCTCTCCAAGCGTGTGTGTGCTCAAGTGTACTGTAAGTGTGTGTGCGCGTGTGTGTGTGTGTGTGTGTGTGTGTGTGTGTGTGTGTGTGTGTGTGTGTGCGCGCGCTTGTCAGTGTACACAGCAATAGGAATAATAATTTTTCTAGACTGAAAAAAAAATTCTAAAGCATACCCACACTGCAGTTTATCTACCACAGCCAATAGATTTTTTTTTATCTATTTTCTAAGCAATTCTGCTCTCTGCTCTTTTTCAAAAACCCTTTATTCTGGCTGTTTCAATTAAATTGATTTAATGAAGACCCCCCCCCCCCCCCTTACCTTCAACACCAGAGTGGACAAACATATACTGACAGCAAAGTTCCCCTTAAATCTCCCCCTAAACCCAAGTGAAAAGAGCCCACCTGGAAGTGAATTCCTGTTGGTTGTAGGTCTGTGGAGCCAGGTAAGGTAGGGTAGAGTAGGGTAGGGTAGAGTAGGGTAGGGTAGGATGTGCATGCCCACAGGAGGTCCTCTGAAGAGGGATTAGCCAAATACCTCTGAGCCTCTCAGCACCACACAAAGGCAGGACCCAAAGAGCCAGAGACCCAAAAGCCCACCACAGTCAGAGCTAATTACCCCTCCATACATGCACACACACACACACACACACACATGGCCGAGTGACACACACACACACACACACACACACACACACACACACACACACAAGCCTAGTGAAACACACACATGCAGAGTGACACATACACACACACAAGCATAGTGACACACACACACACACACACACACACACACACACACACACACACACACACAAGCATAGTGACACACACACATGCACAGTGACACAAACACACACATACATTTTTCCATACTCTCTAGGTCACACACACACACACACACACACACACACACACACACACACTCTCTCTTTTACACACACACACACACACACACACACACACACACACACACACACACACACACACATAGAAAGAAAAAGGAGCTTGGGTATATGAAGAGAAGAAGCCCTGTCTATGTTGAGTCAGAGGACAGTAGGGGGTTGGCTAGTGTCTGGGAGATGGTGTGGAGGCTTACAGCCATGTCTGTGCCTGGGTGATTTAAAGTATGCAAAGCCTACCTGCTCCATCAGTGACAAATCTCCACTCCCATGAAAGACTGAAAGCAGACCTCTCTGCTCCAAATCCTCTCCTTTTCAACTCACATT
>JAODXP020000017.1:32252913-32315413 GCA_027497455.2 Sardinella longiceps | reverse complement strand
TTAGAGGACACCTCTCACACCTCTCTCTTTCTCTGTGTGAGCAAAGCCACGAGCGTCAAAGACGTCTCTTAATATTTATTCTTTTGGTCTGGTATAAATAGCAGGGAGGAACAGAGCTCTTTTTTTGGGCCCAATGTGTGGCAGCTGGTTTCCATTTGCCATCCTCAGCCAAACTATACAGTATTTGAACATTCACTCAAAACTCTCTGTCTCGGTTTCTCTCTCTCTTTCACACACACACACACACACACACACACACACGTAGGCACCCGCATACACGCACAACTATTTCCTCTGTAGAGCCCACACTGTTACATGCAGAGCTGTTCATTTCTCTGTCTGGGTATGAATGAATGTCTGACTGTGTGTTCGCTTCAGTGCTCCTTTGCTCCTATAAACAGATCGGGTCATACTGTCTGACAGACAGACACACACACACACACACACACACTGCCATGTTGAGTGATCACATTCCCAGCCATTTCACCCAGATCTCTCAAAAAATCACTATTCCATACCACCAACATTAATGACATCAGCTGCTAAAACTTGTCACTGCAAGTAATCACAGGCAGTTCAGATATGACCTATATCTGTTTCAAAGATGTAATATATGCATAGGGTTAAAAGATGAGAAAAAATAAATTATGCATGCTTTTTTGTTACCTCCATTCTTGTACAGTATATGCTGACAAATGCAGCATGGTGGCCAAAAAAAAGACCTTATATGTTTGTGTGATGTAGTACACAGCAAAATTAGTAAAAATATATGCTTGACAAAATATAATGTTAATCCTTCTGCAATAACTTCTTGCAAATGAAGCAATGCAGTGCAAAACAATCTTAGGATCATATTTACTCTTACAGTTTCATGCATGCTGCTAACAACAAAAAATGTTTTAACACTTACTATCCAAGCAGGAATGTCAAAAAGAGGGTTGTAAATGCTTTTATTTTACTGCATTCATTTCATGTTGTTTGTGACTGTGTGTAGAACGTGCTGAAATCCCAGTCTCACAATCTCCCACCCACCCCGCCCCCACTGATCTTAACACAGACATTTTTCACCATGTTGATTTGGGCAGAGTTAGCAGCTAGCTGCTCCCCTCTTGCCCTGGGGAAGCTGATGGAACAGACACTACCAATTTACAGCTAATTGAACAGCAGGAAATTGCACCTCGTTTTAATTTACTGCTCGTCACTGGCAGACATCTGACACAACATGCCCGCTCCCTATTTCTCTCTCCTCTTTTTTTCCTCCCTCTTTCTTTTTCACTCCTTCCTCACTTGGCAGACCAATCCAGGTGTGGACTCCAAGAAATCTCGAGGAAAAACTCACTTTGTTGAGCACAGGACTTTCAGCTGGCGCAGAGAAAAAAGAGTTTATTTCTGAGGAAAACACACACACACACACACACACACACACACACACACACCCACACATGTACACAATCCAAAAGTTTCCCAACCTCTGTAATCAAACAGGTGCGGTCTTATCAGCCTGCAAGCTTCATCAGCAGGGCCAGTTTACAAAGCTTCTTACCACAGCAAACATCTGCTTCTGGGTAGGCTGTTCATGTGAAGACACAAACCCAAGCTATATTTCAAAATAATCACCTCTCTTATCTAAACAGAGACCTCTCTGGGAACTAGTCATAGTGCCAATAGTTCTTTGAGGACGTCATTTTAAAACATAATATACGTACGAGAAAAGAAGAGGTAGGGGAAACTGGTCCTTGTAGACGCTGTGTGCTATGTTTGGAAATGTACAGTACGCTCACTAAAGTAACCTTTTCATGACGAGGAAAGCTAAGAAGCAGGTCCCCATTCCCCAAACTCAATTTTCGACCAGAAAACCCTCTCTGCTTAAATGCCAACCAAATATTATGAGGGGCTTAACCAGGAGCAGAAGAAAGACAGAAAGAAAGCGAATGCTGGAATGTGACCTGAAAGAAAACAATAACATTCAGCGAGAGAGAGAGAGAGAGAGAGAGAGAGAGAGAGAGAGAGAGAGAGAGAGAGAGAGGTGGGATCAGAGGGGTCGTCAGCATACTGCATCAGTGGGGGGGGGGGGGGGGGGGGTGTCTCTCTCACCTGCACGTGAAGGACTGTGAGCATTAGCAAGGCGGAGGTGCTCTTCTCTCTGATTACCTTGGAGATAAGAGCGGGCAGGAAGGGCCCACCCTCTCTCTTTTTCTCTCTCTCTCTCTCTCTCTCTCTCTCTCTCTCTCTCTCTGCCTTCCTTTCCTCCCAAGGCCTCGTGGGTACTTGAGAGAGAGCCGCAAACACTCACAAGGGACGGGGAGAAAGGAATGCTCTGGCCAGGCAACGGAGCAGAGCTGTGGTCGAGAGAGACACTAGCTGCCCCTCCTGTGGCTTTTCACCAAAAAAAGAACAGGGAAGAGAGAAAAAAACAACAAAAACAAAAACTAATGCCATGTCGTTAGCGGTGGCACGGTGGCATGGCAGTGGCTGCCAAGCGCAGCCCAGTAGTGGCCTGGGAAAGGCCTCGTCCGCCACATAAAAACAGAGAGGGAATCCTCCATGCGGAACAGTTGCCCTTCTCCATCCACTGACCCGACGAGGCCCGCGCCTCTGCGCCCATCCCGACATTGCCAAATTGATTAATCGTTTTGTTGAGGGGCCCATGTTTTATCTCCTTTACCCATTCCCTCCCTCTTTCTCTCTCTCTTTCTCTCCCTCTCTCTTATTCGGTTGGCTTATTTGCCTCCTCTTAACTAGCCCCTCTCTTGCCCCTCCCTCCCTCCCTCCCTCTCTCCACTTGTCTCCCTCCGCTCTCTGGCCATTTTGGATTTGTTGCTGGCGGCCGTACGTGGCTCTGTTTAAATGTCTTGTGATGCCTCTCTATAGGAGGACCTGAACCAGGGCTCTCAGCGGCTTCTTTTTGTCCATGGGGGAAACGTGTGAACGGAGAGAGAGAACGAGGGGGGATAGGGGGGGGGGGGGGTTGTTGCGTTTGAAGAGGGGCTCTGTTCACACCCGCACCCCTGCACCAAACAGCCATGGCTGCCGCAGACAAAGAGCTGTCACCCCCACGACACTCTTTCACAGAATGATAGAATGAGAGAGAGAGAGAGAGAGAGAGAGAGAGAGAGAGAGAGAGAGAGAGAGGAGAGGGGAGAGAGAGAGAGAGAGAGGAGAGTGAGTTTGGGAAGAGCAAGTAAGAGAGAGAGAGAGAGAGAGAGAGAGAGAGAGAGAGAAAGAGTGAGATGGGGAGGAGAGAGAGAGAGAGGAGAGTGAGTTTGGGAAGAGCAAGTAAGAGAGAGAGAGAGAGAGAGAGAGAGAGAGAGAGAGAGAGATGGATAGAGAGAGGTAATGAGACAAATACACAGCAAACGGACACACAGAGTGTTTTAATCAGTCACAGGAGACAGCAATTGTGCGCAGGCTTCTTTGATGGCTTCATTTTGTTGCAGGAGAGCGAGCCAAAAGAACTCCAAACTGTCACAACAAGGCATGCCTGTTATTACTCCATCCTTGATGGCTTGCACAGCGTTCCATTGCTCAAATCAATCTTGATTGAATGCAAAAATAAACACCTAACCCCTCTCCCAGAGCAAAAAAAAAAAAAAAACACAGCTTCAACATCTGCTGCAACGTTCTGGAAAAAGTAACCCTCGACACGACTGGCGGGCCCATGCACGTCTGCACCAAACGGCCGAAGACCTGGGATGTTCTGCAGTGCTGTTGCATAATGCATTTGAGAGTTTCTGTCTTTTTTTTTAATTCCCTGGAGCACTGATTGTGTTTACTGTGCCTGTTTGCCACAGTCTAATGAATTTCGCTGCGAGAGCTCCGACCTGGGCCAGCGTTAAATGGGTCATGTTCAATGTCTATTGTCTTTGAGGACAAGTTGAGGTTCAGCCGATGAAGGGGCTGGTGGCGATATCCATTCGGGTGTGTGCACTCATTTGTGTGAGCCTGTTTGTGTGTGTGTGTGTGTGTGTGTGTGTGTGTGTGTGTGTAAGGATTTGAAAGTGCATGTTACTCACGCAATGGGACTCGAGCACAGCTTCAGAGGAGTGTCAGACACGCAGCATGACAGACCGTTCAGTCATGAACTTCCAGTGCTCTGTCTCGGGCAGAGCATTTTTCATGTTAGACTAACGAACTGACGAGGCTACATGGTGAGATTAATGTTAACGGTTTTCTTCTATGCAAGACATTTTAATTATACGTTGCTTAATCTTCAAGAGCTATTACAACTGCAGGAATGTTCAGAGAGGAAATTGTTCTATGATTATAATAGCATATGGTGGTTGATGGAATGCAATGTTTTATTGACGATAATTAAAAAATACAGTTCGAAACAAATGTTTACTCTCTGTGTGGCAAACCTCTGCCAGCACTTTTCTTCTTATTTTCAAGTGATTTAACCAAAGTATTAACATGGGCCATAATCTCACCACAAGGCTTATGGTGGGTTTTCTTGCACTAAATGAAAGAATTCCTTGACTTAAGAGGCATACTAAGACCACCCTAAGAGGGCTCAGTAAATTATGCTGGCAGAGGCTTCTATTGAGTCAAAGACAATTCATTGGTGAATCACATCAGAGTACACGCTTTCAAAAGCAAACAGTCAAAAAAAAACAGCGTGCTTACAACTTGGATGCCATCAGAACAAGGACATTTGGAAATGGCTTGCTTTATCAGTTTGAAGATGTACTCCCAAGCTCACGGTTGTTCATCAAAAGAAGCGGAACCGTTTTTCAGTTGATTTCCGCCTCATGTAAAAAGGCTGAGGTGGGAACTGGGAACACAAGGATGATTTAAAGCCCTCCGCGATGCCAGCAGCACTTGGAACAAGTTTTAAACACTGTGTTGCCGGTTTGTGTTGTTCCAGATAAGACAGACAAAAAAGTGACAAGATTTCATTAAGCGAGGAACGACGTTGTAATGAGTTTATCTCAGGAGTAGGTGATTCATATCTTAATTAATTTTTGCATTCATTACTGTTATCTTAATTAGCACTCCTTGCGTTTTTACAAGTTGATACTGCACCATATGCCCAGAAGAATAGCTAATTCACTGAAATTAGATTGAGTCTTCTATTTTAAGTTGGATGGCACTTTACTTCTAAAGTTTGTATGTAGATGTATATGTGCTGAACAGGAGAAACTTGACAGAGACTTCTACAGAGTCAAATACTGTATGTTACGTAAAACAGACCTTATTTTCCTCACGCTTATACTTTCAACATGTATCACCCAGTAACATTCACCCGCCTCTCTGAAAAAGTCTCTTTAGGACACAGATAGATGGATTTATTCAATATCTACTGAGTGCATCAGCAAATAAGTCATTCTGAAGGCCAGCAGGAAACAGGACCTGCATTACCCAGTCAGCAGCCACTTAGAGGCAAACTTGTCACATCAATGTTTCAGTTTTAAAACAAAAACACAAACACATCCATCAGACAATCAATCATTCAATCAATCAATCAGTGTCTGCTTTTATCAGTGCCCTTCAAGGCCATTAGTGGGACAGTCAGGAGGGGAAACAATGGTTTAAGTAGCTGGCTCTGCTGAAAGGCAAAGGGGAGCCATACTCCTTGGCTTGCCCTTGACAAAACCAGGTGATGACATGTCTGTCATGCCACACGGAGATCCCCCCTCCCCAATTACAGTTCAGGATCAGTGAGTGAGGGCAAAGGGGGCGGGAGGTGGACATCATTCAGAGCGGTGTGAGTGGCTGGGTGGGTGAGGTAGAAGTGGGGGTGGGGAGGCCATAGCCATACTTCCCTTTCTCGCTCAACTCCCCCACCTTACCTTCCACCCAGCCAGCCAGTGACCCAGGCATTGGGGGGCACTCACCCAGAGCCTGACCCTCCCTGAGCCGGATGCGGGAGCTGCCGCGGCAGTGGGCTCCCCTCCCCGCTCGGCCTCCTCGACTCCCACAAACCTGCTGCCTGTCTCCACGCTGGGCTGCACTCGCTCAAAAAGAGGAAACGTGATACTCCGCCACAGTTTGCAAACAAAGCAACGCCCAGAACCGGGTCCACCTGAGGGGTCACATTGCTCAAATGGAATCATGCTGTGTCTTTATGGTTCTATAATGTGTGTGTGTGTGTGTGTGTGTGTGTGTGTGTGTGTGTGCGTGCACGCATGTGTGTGTGTGTGTATGCAATTCATTGTATGTGCAGCCGGGGGATGTGGGTGGATAGTTTCCTGAGTATGTTTGATATTATAGAGGGATAAAACAAGGCTGTGGCAAATAAAGGCCCAATTGAGGAATTGAAAGAGTGGGGTTATGTGGATGAGAGGGGGCAAATGAGTAACGGATGAGATAATTTTATTTATTTATTTATTAATTTTTTTTGTTCTTGAGAAATACAGCCTGGGGACTAAAGCATTTAAGCAGGCACAGAAACAGATAACAAAACCTCTTCTCTATCACTTTTCTCTCTCTCTCTCTCTCTCTCTCTCTCTCTCTCTCTCTCTCTCTCTCTCTCTCTCTCTCTCTCTCTCTCGTGAGCAGGGCCAGGATGTCTCATTGAAATAAAAGCCAGATAACCCCTTTTGATGGCTTTGTCAGGGATTTAGTCCTGGGTGAGCGCATCAGTGAGTGTTTTTGTCAAACACACACAGGATTCACGTTGTCCTGATAAGGAACAGCAGAAGGCAAGAAGCGCTGGGAAGGAATGTTAAAAGGATGTCATTTGTTCGGCTAGTTTGGCAAGCGCCAGCAATGCAACACAAAACACCTTTTTTCGCGATGGCCAGATAAGGACAGTGTCATTCCTGCGATGACCTCCCCCACGGATAAAATTACACCCTGGAGGTCAGTAACGGTGACAAGTGTATGACAGGTGTATATGCACACCCATTATAATCCATCACTCTGACTAGTCGTTGAAAATGTGTCTTTGATGCTGATGAAGAGCAGTATTTTACTCTATGGAACGAGCAAAGTAATATAGCTGTCACACTTAGTGTCATACTTAATACTTAATATAGCTGTCATTGACTTAGTCTTGACTTTGGTGTCTGGCAAAAGCTTGGAAAGGACTAATGAATAATAGTCTTTCAAGTCAAGTCAACTTCTTCTGAATGACTTGACATAATAAGGAAATGAATATGTTGATTGTTTTTGTATAACATTTATATATCAACACTTGTGAATATCAAACAAGAAAAAAACTGAATATTATGCATCCAGACCAAACAACTAAGATCAACTATTCCCTGTGACTTTGAACATAATGTTCTCTTGCATTGCCCATTTCTAGTTTGCTGACTATAATTAATTTTTTTGCCAGCAGGTCCCAACTAGACAACAGAGTACAAACACAGACTGTGCTGATCAGAGTCTTCTGAACAGAGTCTTCACACAAACTCTATAGACATGAGCTATTGCTTCACATGGGCCCTTCTCATAAGCCATGTCTTCACATGGGCCATGCACATAAGCCATATGAGAAGCGTTTCACTCTGCAGTTCACTCTGCTCTGAAATCTGATCCACATGGCCTGATATGTATCAGAAAAAAAATGCATTTCACAAACAGAACGAACCCAATGAGCCGCCTGCAGCCCCGAGGCTTGCGTTGACTCTGGAGGAAAGATGTGGCTTGACTGATGCCCTTGTCAACCCAACGCCTCGGCGCCCAGTTTATCTCACGACCTCCGACCTAGCACTGACCTCTCTCAGGTGACATCAACACCTCTGAGGAATCTCAAGGAAGTCACAGCGGTGTTGGGGGGCTCAGTCAGAAAGCATGTGGCAATATTTTCCCCCAGTTTAGAACCGTTCTGCACACCCATACAGGTCTATTCTGCAGCAGCGTGCAATTGCATGCTGTGTGTGGACAAACACTCAAGAGCTTTGTAAGGACAAATAGCTTTCTTAAAAGGCTTCGGCTATTTTTCAGCACTCTACCACTGACCAGTCTGGCCAGCCATCCAATGGCGTTTCAAAGTGCCTCGGTTTCTCCTGACAGAAACCATGACAACCCATTTAGCTTCTGTTTAGCTACACAGTTGACAGGCCTTGGTATATAGTGCAAAAGTAGCAGCACATTTGGTGCAAGCATTCAGCTTTCAATTACCCCCTCACGGCAATTGCCCTCACACCATTTCCACAGAAGTGGAAGCAATTACCTAAAATACCATAAGTGCCTCCATGCATGCCACCTACATCATTTATATTAATAAAGAGAGCGAAAATGTGCACGTTTCCTTCGCTCGAAAATAAGGCCCACAACATCTTGGCGGCAGGCTGTGGTAAAAAATGGCCGTTTGCATGCTCAGAGATGTGGGAATTCACATTGTCCGGCTAAACGAGGGAGATATGTGAATGTGTTAGAGCCAGTGAAATGAGATGGTAAACATGTTGCAGATGTGTGTAGGGATGTTTATAGAGGTGTGTCAGAAGGACTTTCCGTGGGAGTCGCATATGACGGCTCTTGGGCAAGGCAGGCGGAAGGCACAAATGAACATTGTGAGACAGCCTGCATGGCTGGCTGGGAATCAAAAGACAGACAATGTTCGGGCTGGGATTTTATCTCAGCCATTTTCAGTTGGCTCCCTCATCGGAGACAGTTTGAAGGTTGTTTAGACAGTGGTGAACATTGCTTATCCATGTCTGAGTATTTGTGTGTGTGTGAGTGTGTGTGTGTGTGTGTGTGTGTGTGTGTGTGTGTGTGTGTGTGTGTGTATGTGAGAGAGAGAGAGAGAGAGAGAGAGAGAGAGAGAGAGAGAGAGAGAGAGAGAGAGAGAGAGAGAGATATGCAATATTTAAAAAAAAAATCGAAAATGAAGTAAGATTAAGTAAGATTAAAAAAGTACAACATAGACAAAATGGTGAAACAGCCGCAAACTGATATGGGAGTAGAAGATGATACTTGACCTGTCTTGTCAGTGGTAGCTGCTATATGACTATTCAGTCTATTGCTTTACCATTTTTTTTCTCATTCAGCACTCAATTCCTCCAACAACAGTTGCTGTGGGTTAAAATGTGAAATAGTATCGCTTTAATAATAATTGATTAGCATTAATGTTATGATTCTAATTGTTACTAATCGTCAATTCAGTTAATAGCAGCCACAACAGCATTTCAACCTGAATATGACTTTTGTCCTCTCTTATTTCCTTGGATTAAAATTCAGAAAAAGATATGGTAAGTATTAAGTAATATTATAGTTTTTTTTTATTATTATTATTTATTTATTTATGATTAAGATAAGTGTCCACTGTGTAGATGTTTCTACATATTGCAAAGTTACTATTGTCCAGATTTAGGCGTGGAGGTAGCTAGCGTGGAGGTAAAATTAAGCAAGATAATATTTTTTGTTGGCCCTCAGGGATGCATGCCATGGCTATAATATAGCTGTGCAATAGTAGGCTACACAGGAGGACATACTGAATTCCAGGCCTATTAGAAGTCAAAGTTGGAGTAAGAGTTTTTAGTTGCATGTGCATGGTCTCACAGACAGTAGACCTCAAACTAGAAAGTAGAAAGTGGAAAATATGATACTCCCAGGGACCGAAATTAAAGTTTCTGGAATAAAATGTACTATTAAATTATGCATAATCAGAGTATGAATAATGTACTTTGACATTTTGAATTGTCATTATGAACAAAGTATTTTCCACGATTCCAGACAAATATATATTTATAACTTTATACTGTGCATATTAGTGGTAGTGAACCGGGTGTGGAATACCTCATTGTGAATCCACAATCTTCCTTAATCCTGTGAAATCAATTTAGACATAGCTAATAAGTCTCTTTTTTCAGTTTTCTTCTTTACTTTATATATTTTTATCACCTTATGATTTCACTAAAAATGTTAGTAATAGAAGCTATAGATGTATAAAAGTGTTACAAATGAATCTAAGGCCAAAATAGGAACCAGACCTCCAGATGAATGTCATGTATTGTAGCCTGTGCGGTGAATGTACCCACAGGAGACGCACAGAGGAAGCGAGAGAGAGAGCGAGAGGGAGCAGAAGCGTGGGCCCCCTTTTCTAGCATGATTGTGTTTTATGAGCGATCGGAGCGACTGGTGCCGCTGTGAGTGGTTCTACACCTACACAGCACATGCTTGCGGTGAGCGCCGGCCAGTGAAAGGTGTAGCTTTGCATCATAAAGGACTCCGTGGAGACAAAGCGACCGAGGCCACCACTTCGGCCAACGCACGGGGGTAAAATCGTGCTGGTGAGAGGTGTGTAAATACTGAATGGGAGACGGAAATGAATGCGCCAAAGACGGTGCAACCTTCAGCCACACTGGCACTGAAAGGAAAATAAATTCAACAAAACCTTAAAAATCAACGCACTGAAATTCTTTGTGCCACCTTGTGTAATATAATCCTATGGGCAAGCTGCAATAACAAAATTCACAGTTTTGTTTTATTGACGCTCCTAACGAATGTGTGTTTTGAGGACGGAAAGAGCGCGGTTGGCTCTCCAGAAACCTGGCCGTTCCACTCCATATAGCTTTTATAAAGGCCCTCAAAGTATTTGAAGTCAAGAACTGGTAAATCCACTGGTGTAATGACGACCTTTCTTCTCCCTGTTCATAATGACAGCGGGTGAAACGTAATACCGCTTCTCGGATGGAAAGAGGGGAAGGGAAATTTGTCAGCATTATTGTAATGGCAGCCAGGGTCAGCATGCCGAGGTCTGGAGTCAGAGAATGGAGCGCGTTGCTTTCTACCACCACTGCTAATTAATGGGAAAAACACACCGGGGAGGCCAAATTACAGCAGCGGAAAGGATACTGCAAAATGTGACACAAACATGGAAACGTGCACACACGTCTCGCACACACACACACTTATTCACTCTCTCACATACACATACACACACAGCTGAAAACACAGACAGTTGTCCCTTGTGAATTATCAACTGGATGTTTACGGAAAAAGATGACTATCTTTGACACACGGATGCACTAAAAAGCAGATAAAGGCAGTGTTCATGTGTAAGGGAGAGAGAAGCAGAGGACCAAGGACATTCAGGCAAGGAAAGTGAGAAAGAGAGAGGGAGAGAGAAATGAACAGCTGGATGATATCTATTTCCCTGGTAATGGCCAGACAGAGGCATAGACACACATGGCTGACTGTCTTCAGTTCCAGTCTCTCTCTCTCTCTCTCTCTCTCTCTCTCTCTCTCTCTCTCTCTCTCTCTCTCACACACACACACACACACACACACACACACACACTAGCCTCCTCTCTGTGTCAGCCAACATGACGCTCCTTTTAGGTAATTACCTCCGAGAGTCAAACAGTAATTAAAAATGTACGGCGAGCGCGCACAGCATGAACATCCCGCGTAGGGCCGTCTGCTCGCTCAAGGAACGCTGTCGCCTCGGCTTCACTTCGCGCAGAGCAGCCATTTGGAAAACACGAGTGTTGCGCGCAGGGTGCCATTTGAGAGCAGATACACACTGATTGATTGGTACAATAAGAGCAGCTGTCGAAAGTTAGTTTGGAGGCAGCAGCCGGGGCATTTCATTTAGCGAGGATAGAATGGCCCCGCTCGACGATCTCGGAGACACCGGGGCCTCACCGTCTAATTTGCCGGCTCACGGGGAGGATAGTGAGAATAGCGATCACTAGATGAGTATCAACTGTTTGTAATCTAATTAAGCTAGTAATCATTATACTGCTATGACAGACAGTTTGCAGACACTGCTCTGACATAAAAGGAAATGAATGAATTAAATATGAAATAATAATATCTTCTTGCATATGCCAACATGTCTCTCTGGTCTGTACAGTACATTCAAGATAGTTCTCACTCACTCTAAACTCCGAACCACTTGCTGTCCTTTTTGAGTCTAAAAACAACGGCACTTCAGAAATGAAATACTACACTGAAATGTTGATATCATTGTAAAATTATAAAGCAACCTTAATCATAATTTTTTTTTACAAAGAATGCATAACTAAAGAAATTCTTCTTTCTATCAGGTTTTGAAATAGCAAAATTTGTATAGAGTAAATAAATAATCTGTATAATTTTTGTTATGTGTCTTTGACTACAGAATACGTGACTGCTTGTCTCATCTCTTGGCTTATCATGCATATCTGCCATCACACCCACAATGTCACTAAATAATTACTATACCCAAATAACAAGCTCCAGCCTAGCTAGGCGTAACAGACAGTGCTGGATGTGAGCAAGAGGGAGGATAAAATAAGCAGAACCATTCAGACAACCAACATTAAACTTCTCTCAGTATGACAAAACCACCAAATAGTGACTCCAGAGGAAGACGAGGCGTGTTCACTTACTTTGGGGAGCGTGGGTGAGCCCTGGTTCCTGGTTCACATGAGCCCTGGTTCCTGGTTCACGGGTGTGCGGTTTCTCTCCCAGGCGCTGCAAGACGAGAACAATGGGCAATGAACGGCGTGTGTGTGTGCCGCAGAAGAAGAGCCAAGCCAAGCGAGTTTGTGCTGTGCCGTGCCGTTCTGCGCCACGCCGAGTGGAGTCGAATGGAGCTTCCCTCCACATGTCACACATCATGCCTCACATTCTGCTGCGGATTTATCGGGGTGTCTTGATGGCAGCTCATCGCACTGTGACAAACACACATGCGCAAGCAGACACACACGTTAATACACACACACACACACACACACACACACACACACACAGGGACGTGCCATACACACATAGACACATGCATGTACGCCTCAACATGGAAAACACATGGGCACCTAGGATATACTCAAGACACAAAAAGACACACTGAAGCACACACAACGAAACACAGGGAGTGTGTACTCTCCTGGTTACGGAGCTAAATTAGCAGGCAGAATGGTTCCCCAGGAGAATTTCATAACTGGGCAACACCTGAGTACGGCAGCGCTATGTCATATCACACTGACACCTACCTGTCCACTGAGAATCTCTGTGCACCTCGACTCATCTCCGGGAGAACGAGAGAGAAAACATTCTACACTAGTGACATGTGTTAGTGTAGTCCACTGAGAGATAGATAGATAGAGAGACACACAGAGAGTAGTGTGTGTTAATGGCCTTCACTGCATATCTGTGTGTGCCTTTGTGTATGCTGGTGCACTTGTGTGAGACATTCATGCTGCAATACAGCAGAAAAAAAAGATGTGAATTGCACCCAGAGGAGATTGGGTGATCACAAATAATACACTGTGAAGCTCATCTCATTCACACAGAGATGTATATCTTTCTACGAAAGGGACACATTCCGTTTCAGAAAAAGAAAATCTGAGAACTGAGAGACAGATTGGGGGAGAGAGTGGGGAGAGAGAGAGAGAGAGAGAGAGAGAGAGAGAGAGAGAGAGAGAGAGAGAGAGAGAGAGAGAGATGGGGGGAGGGATATGGAAAGAGAAATTAATGTTCTGTGGTATCTGGTGGCTCCTAGCAGACCAAATTCTATCATGGCGGTAGACCTGCTTTCAGCGGCTTTGGGAAATAACCCACAAAGAACGGTGGGAAAGTTACACCCCCCCCCCCCCCTTCCACCCATAACTCTTTAACTAGCACATCAAGTCGAGCACACACAATACATGCATTAAGCAAATACTCTCTCTCTCTCTCTCTCTCTCTCTCTCTCTCTCTCTCTCTCACACACACACACACACACACACACACACACACACACACACACACACACACACAGAAAGACATGCCCATATGGTGTATGTAGCCAGGCACCATTGTAACCATTGTGGCATGGCTGTGAAACAGTCACTTCAAGAACTATTTCCCCTCCTGCTTTATGAAAGCACATACACATATACACAAACCAGATGTACATGTGGACCACACTGTTTGGGAAAGACACATCAACATAGAGAGAGAGAGAGAGAGAGAGAGAGAGAGAGAGAGAGAGAGAGAGAGAGAGAGAGAGAGAGAGAGAGAGAGAGGACGGAGTGGGGGATAGAGAGAGAGAGAGAGAGAGAGGATGGAGTGGGGGATAGAGAGAGAGAGAGAGATTTCACAGACTCTTCCTGCAGGTGACCACATGTCCTTTCCTCTCAGACTTGAAGAAGTGTGGCTGATTCTGAGAATTTGAATGAAACCAAAGCTCCCAGGGTGCATGGGAATGCCGGGGAGGGCGTGTGTGCACATATGCGTGCGTGTGTGCGCAAAACCATTAAGTGTGAAATCACTTGACCCTCTTGATGGCATACGCAGGGAACACTCACACTCATGCTGTCCAGCCTGACACTGACAACATACATAAGCCGCTGGCTCGTGCACAAATTACTGTACACCGCACCAGTTCACACACATATAGCAAGGGAAAGAATACCAATGAGTTCATAATTAGAGCATGCCATTCAATGCACTGCCCAGCCTGGCAAACACTGATGAATGTCAGACTTTTACGTCATCATTATCAGGTTATTTCCATATCTTTCCAATTAAAGCGAGCTGCTATGAAACACTTGGCCTCTTTCACCGATGGGTGATCCCCAGAGAGAATCCAGTTTGCATTCCTAAGGAACTCTGCATTGCCTGAACAGGTATGAATGTGAATCAGATGTCAAAGCCTTGTCTTCTCATCACAGTGCAGTGAGTCCCATGTGTTCATATGCATAACCTACTCTCTGGCTCTCCCACTCACACACAAGCACACACACATAAAAAATGAAATAAGATTTAATGTAAGGTTCTAAGTCTTCCAAAAATGACTCACGGTGTGACTCAGAGGAGTGTGTCAGGAATGACTCCACTGGAACAAGTAATGTCTTTGTACTCACGTTGTGCCAACTGTTTGCTCGTTTCACTGTGAGATTGTTAGGCCTACTGATGATCTAAATTCTCTTGGTTAATGGAAAGACCACTAAAAGACTCCCCAGCCACAAAGTCCATTTCCTCTTCTGAATGTCAGAATGACTGTCAAGAGAATGTCCCTGGTTTAGGCTATAGAAGAGCATGTTTCACTGTTTGTTGTTTTCTCAAAAAAAAAAAAAAAAAACTACCCATGCAAGCTCAGTAGGCTTTGAGTGAGAGAGAAAAAATAAATTGGTTGATAAATAAATACATAGAACCCATTAAGCCAAATTATGAGGCAGAGAGAGAATGTCAGTGCATCTGTCTACTGTTACTCCGCATTGCACAACACAATTTGGCATCACAATAGCCTAAGCCATTTGCTGACTGACTGACAGACTGTCCGACAAGTAGGTCTAGGCTGACAGCTGTTACCCTTGATGTAGGCATGTGAACTCTGCGGTTGGTAAGTAGCCTTGCTGTATGAAGGAAGTTCAATAATATTCCACAATTAAGAAAAATTGAACATTGAAGAAAAACCGAACTTCGTAGCCTTCTTGTCAGATGCAACTGTCGAGCCTACAAATGATATTTAAGTAGCAAATAAATGATACACTTCAGCTAACCCCGCCTAGCGAAGGGTAGCCTATAGCTTGACCTAACTACTATCCTCATCTACAAATTGATTTCTGTCTTGCGTCTTTAATACTGTCTAAAATAAAACTGTAGACCACTTCTTTGCCATTGTTAAAGCGCACTTTATTCTCTTTCTCCTAATAATAAACTCTTAGCCTACCTTGTTCACCACCTCACGTTCTTCAGGATATAGCAAAGCAACAAGCCACCGTCAAGCTAGTCATGCGCATCCTTTTCATGAGCAGAAAAGGGACACTTTATTTAGGTTTCTCCTACCATTTTCCATAACATGAAACACACTTTCCGCTGTAGCAGCTAATGTTAAACTAGTCCTTCTCTGCTTCCTAATGAAGACCAAAACTATTATCCATACAGACTTTATGTCCAATGTATCCTAATGTAGGCCTATGCCACAAAGTAATCCTCTAATATCTTAAAGGGACAACAGGCAGTTTTTTTTTTCCTGCCATTATTTGAGGTAGCCTATCCTTTTTTGTTTTGGCACCATCTCCAAATTAATTTGGATGACATGGATGACAACGGTGGATAAATGCAAGTTTCATTCCCACTAGCCATTTGGAAAAGTTGGCCTACAGTTCTGGTTCAGTTCAGTTAGGAAACCACCTCAACCTTGATACAGCATGACATTTTTTTTTTTTTTTTTTTTGCTGTCAGGCATGCTCTAGCAATGGTAGTAAGACTCTGGTAAATGTTTAGAGGCCTTTTATGTAGCTAGTTTTACTCAAAAAGTTGTCTAGTGTCCCTTTAATGTAGAGAGATTGAATTAAAGAGAGATTGAATTACATACATGTAATATAATCGGACTGAATGAGATTAAAATTGGGCTCTGTTTGACTTTCAAAAAACTTTTTCTATTCAGGTTGGCATGACGAGCCAGACTAGAACATAATGTATAGTCTGGCAATGATAGATAGACCAGAGCTCAATCCTATTGGGGCAGAATCTTTCAATCTGCCCCTGCACACAATAGCTCTACAACCAGACCCAGAGAAAGCCCTTTCTATGACTCTGGCTATGGCCAATCAGAGCAACAAATAAGGCGATTCAAACAATGCTAAGCCCGCCCAAAGACTGTGATTTGTCCCCCACCACCAAACGCTCGTGCTCCGAGATCTCTTTATGGCTCATCTCTAGGCATACTGGCTGAGCAAAACTATTTGCTACCACGAGGGCAGGCTACGTCTAGATATTCTGGCTAGAGTACAGGATTGATGTGTAGCCTACTACTGAGGTGACAGATTTAGAATAGATTTATATTCATGTCTCCTTTTATCTGTCAATTATGCAATGATTACTCAGGGCTATGCATGCTTGAATATGTTTATTCAAAGGCTATTATGACACTAAAAGGTTCCCACTCTTGTTGTACTAGAAAAAAAAAAAAAAAGGGCCCATGTGATTGATGGATGCACTGGCACGCAGCCCTTTTAATCAACACAAACTAATCAAAAACTGTACAACGCTCTCAGTAAAAATGAGACAATTTCATACAAGTCAGAGGTTCGTTTGCCGCTGATTTACACCAGGGGAATAAGCAAGGAACGACGGTTCCTCAGTAGGAAATGTTGCCTACTACATTAATTACAAACGCAGAACAAAATGACGACAACTGCAGTTTGCAGGGTAAACAAACATTGCTCCGTTCTCCATCTTCTTTATGAAGCTGTCACAGGAGGGGCAGTCAACAGTAACAGTTTACAAGATCGAAACCAACATTTAATGATTCAAAATCAAAACCAGCCCTCTAGGCAAAACAGAGATGGCTAAAGTTCATTAAAGCTGCATTGTGCAAATTGCCATGAAAAACAACGTAAAAAGAAAATTGCAATGAAAGTCCCTGCTCCCCCTCCACCCTCACCCCTTTCTTTTACTGAGGTTGGAGTTATACAGTTTTCACTGGCTTCATTTTTTGACTAATAATAAATGGCGCTTTAATAAAGAAATACCCATGCAACTCCAAAATTGCTCTGGCTTGATTGCCCTCCTACACAGAGAGAGTATGAGCTCGCTACTGTTCGTCTGTCAAGGTTGTGTAACATAACATCATGCTGACACACACACACACACACACACACACACACACACACACACACACACACACACAGCAATGCCAGTGACCTTTTCCCCTGGCCGTGTGTGTGTGTGTGTGTGTGTGTGTGTGTGTGTGTGTGCTTTTTGTGGTGTGGCGAACACGGGGAATGATACAGGGGTAGGAAATGAGGCTGATGAGAGAAAAGCTCATAATTCGACTTGCTTATCCTTCACCATCCATTCATTTTAATGCGGGCGATTAGACCCGCAGTGAGCAGAGCAAAGTCTTGGTTGTGCCCCTAGTCTAGTCGTCCCCTGTGGTTTCTGTGGTGAGGCTCATAACCTTGACTCAAATAAATGAAAGGGAGGATAATAAAATGGTTTGAAAAACTCTTCCATCATCATTTCTGAGGTGCTGAGCGATCAGTAAGTGGAAAGAATGAATTTGGTGTACAAAAATTAGCTGTCATGCAGTTTGTTTAGATATTTTTCTTTAAAAAGTCAAGCAAAGCAGGTACAAGCCGATGTCACCTTGCTATGTGACAGCTGCGCACCTCTGAGGCCACTGCTGGCAAATATGATTTGAAGATTGGGGCAACAAAGCCAAACAACCTTGAAAACACAGTCAGCAGACTTCTCGGAATTTCATTTAATCGCCAAGGTTACGTTTTACTCTTGTGATTATCTTTTTTAAGGGGGTGGGGGGTCTTTTTCTTGCCCCTGGCAGAAAAGTGCTTCAAAGTTGATGTCTTCAAACAGTGAATTTATTTAGATATCTTACAAATGAAAAAGCCATTTGTTTTGTCAAAAGGTTTTTGCTCCCGAATAAAAGCAAACGATAATCAAGGTGAAGACCAAGGGTCAGACACATCAAAGGTCCTTGTCCACAGAAAGGCTGCTTTCTTCAGCTCGGCTCCTCCATCTGCGAGTCATTATAGCTGAACCTTATGGCCGAAAAAAAGCAGATCCATCCAACAGCATCCCATCTGAATAAGCCCTCTCTGTGTTTATTGTTGGAGGAAGCAGGGCAATCAATGGGGGGAAATTGGAACTGGTTCATTGCAGTGGCAGCGTTCTGAAAGAACAGGGTGTAATGAATGTTTGATGGATTTCTTCTCTTTGGTTGCTCTCTCCCCGTGTGTGTGTGTGTGTGTGTGTGTGTGTGTGTGTGTGTGTGTGTGTGTGTGTGTGTGTGTGTGTGTGTCTAAGCACAGAGCGAGAGAACATTAAAGGGTAAATGGTCACTATTTTTACGGTCTGTATGGTGTAAGGCATACACACACAGTAATAAATCAAACACTGGTCTCGTAAGAGTGATGTTGAGTCAGTGGCCGTCCTTGACCAATCTAAAACACAGGCATCAGTAAACGGACATATCGCAGGATATCCCCTTAGCTCAGGATGGACCACTCCTAAGCTCTCACGTCACCATGACAACATTGACCTATATGTCACCACTGGTGTTTGTGTGTTCTTGCACCTTTGAATGATTAATAGTAGAGCAAGGTGTAGCATGAACCATCATCAATGACTAGAACAACATATTTCACATGACAGCATAATCAGTCTGTTTCATGTGACCCTAAATCTTTTGGGTTGGCCTCAGCTGAAACAGGGAGTTATTGCACAGCCATGAAATAAGACTGATAGGTTGATGGCTACTGACTGAACTTCTGCCCACACAGATTATGTGGAAGTTGACCTTGGAAAGATGACACAGCTGAGTAGTGGTCACAGGAAGCGGATCGTATCAGGATGGCAATGAAGACCGGAAAGCGAGCGATGGAAATCCAGAGGTAAGGGAGTGAGTGGTGACGGACATCCGGAGCTGAGGTAGCAATTAGACAGGAGATGGGAAGAACTGGGAGTAACAGGGAGTGAGCGAGTGATGATATCAGTGTAGGTGTGTACTGACAATGGTGCATTTGGCACTATCCTTTTCGTGTGCCGTGAAGTTACGTAAGTTAATAGCCGGACAGAACAGGACTTGGGGTCATAACAGCTTGTCTTGGCAGTACAAACTCCCTCAGTGCTATTTCAACCATATCCTGCTGTACACAAGTAGGAGAACAATTCTGTATTTCAACTGTTTCACTTTCATTTATTATGACATAAAAGGCATTCCCTTTGAGAACTCTACTATGGACCTCTGACTGACACCTCAAAAGGTGTCATGCAAGTTGTATCAGGTGATTGTGTCTTAAAGAATGATTCAAAAGGTTAAAGGTCTCTTTAGGCCTTCCTGATATACCGCTTCTTCCTGAGCACTCTGATCTGCCATTACACCCTTGGTGATCGGAGGTGATCAATCACCGTTAGAGAGGCCACTGAGAGAGGCCAGCAGAGCTATGGGTGGGCACCTGAGGATAGAGAAAACACATGGGGGCCTGCAGAGAAGAGAGAGAGGCAGGGGAGGAGGAGGAGAAAAAGAAGAGGAGAAGGAGGAGGAGGAGGAATAGAAAAGCGACAGTGAGGGAGGTCTGCCTGGTTGAGATCAGACACAGCCTATGGCCGTGGTGGCCTTAGACCCCCAGAGCTAAGGGCAGGGCAGGGTTGGGCTGGGCTGGGTTTGGGTGGACAGGGCTGGGCTAATGTCACAACCAGCTGATGGTGATCTAACCAGCACTAAACGCAGCTGGCGTGGACATATAGCCAGTCACACAGATGGCAGAGGGAGGTCAGCTCGCTCTCAACAGTTGGTCCTGCTGCAAGAATCAAAAATAGCACAGCGAGACCCGTGGAAACTGCTTGATGAGATGAATGGAATACCTGAATCTATGCTTAACAGTTTTACAAGAAGCCCACCAAACAAGCAACTGTTGTGAAAAATGTGAAATATTATAGGCAACTGTTATTGAAAGGTATGGAATTGTAATAGACTTTGGATTTAACAATCCAGTCGGACAGTTTTACAGCTCGTATTTATGGTTTATTCTAGCAATTTCTGAAATATCTCTCAGTTTGAAAAATCAGATTACACATGAGGCCGTTTTGTTACAAAACAGACCATCAGGCTCCACAAAGAGTCGTTTTTCAGCCAGCCCCCAGCATGGGAGACCCCTGAGCCCCCCCTTTTTTAAGGTCCTATGCACGCCACTGGCTACTGTTAGAGAGGGCAGGAAATGGCCCATTCAGTGTGTGAATAATGGAGGTTTTTCCCCCAGAAGACTACTGCTCCCAGACTTCTGACCCTGACCAAGTGCGGAGAGTAAACCACTGCAAGGTCAGTGAGGGAAAGAGCCGTAAGTTCTAAGAGGGGTTTGGAAAACTCTCTTCCCAATGCGTCTGTCATCGATGCAGGTGACAAAGATCAATAGTCAAAATAGAGGATGAAATTGTAGAAGAGGAGGAAATAAGAGGAGAGGGGAGAAAGGGAAAGGAAATATGGAGTGAGGAAGGAGAGAGGGGAAGACACCACACGCAGAATGGAAAATGGTGGAACGAGCTTTGGGAGTTGGAAAATATGTATCCATGGATAGTGTTATTGTTTTTTAACTCATGGTGCAGTGAACTGTGCAAACAGGGGGTTGTGGGAGAATCTCTCATCCAGTACACACACCCACCCTTCCACACACACACACACACACACAAACACACACATAGACACTTTCCCTGGGTGCCTCGTGGGATCGTTGCTTGTTTGAGCACAGGTGGCCGTGGTTAGCAGCAGGGGACCACTCGGGAGCTGTTTTTACTCCCCTCTCCTTTACTTAAGCCACACATGTGCTCTCCGTCTGACCTCATTATTGGCTGACCCCAGTCCAGGGGCGAGAGAGAGAGAGAGAGAGAGAGAGAGAGAGAGAGAGGGAGTCCGCTCTGGGCAAGTCACCTCTGTGAATCACTGCCTGCAGCCATGCACACGATTGAGATTTACAAAGGTAGGGCCAGCTGTAAATCACACGCGATAAATGAAGCGAGAAGGCGACGTCTAATTTACGACGTCCAATTTGCAGGGACGGGGGGGAAAACTTCACGCCTGCCGCTACCAGACCCAGCGCGGTCACACGCACTGCGTCGGTGAGTGTTATGCTTCACCTGCTCCACAGAGAGCGAGGGTGGAGAGAGAAAGAAAAAGGAAAAAGAGATGGAGCGAGAAAGAATGAGAGCAAGAGAGAGAGAAAAAAGAGAAAAATGAGAGTGACAAGTGTTGAGGTGATTGCTTGAAAAGCTAGCTCCATAGCGACAGTTTACTCAAGCCTTGGAACAGTGGCTTCTCTGTCGTTCAGCTGGACACAGAGCCTCTAAAGTGAAACTAGCACAAGTGGTAAAACTATTATCCCCTGTGTGTGTGTGTGGGTGGGTGGGTAGGTGGAAGGAGGGGGACGTTATTCTAACTGGCTCTGGGTCATTAGCACTCACTGGGAAAGCCAGCAGGACGGCCATTTTGGGAGCTCGATCTGGCTAAAGATATCTGAACTATGCTCTTTGGCCCCAGCGGACAAAGGAGGGGACACAAATGGAATAACAGGCAGTAGGGGAGATAGCGAGCGAGAGAGCAAGGCCACTGCCAGGTTTCCGTCAGTGATCCTTTTTCAGGGGGCCAGATAGTGAGTGGGCCTGACCGGGCTTGTTTGAAAGTGAATGGGGCCAATGACATGATGGTCCTTTCCAGCAAGAGCACTACCAAAGCGAGAGGCCGCTTTTGGCTGCGAATTGACCAGTGTTTCAGCTGCCATTTGTGTCCAGGAGGACAGAGCAGACTGACAGAGGAAACCCTCTCAGGCCTTGTTTCTCCCGCTGGAAAATTGACTGTGTGTGTGTGTGTGTGTGTGTGTGTCTGTCTGTGTGTGTGTGTGTGTGTGTGTGTGTGTGTGTGTGTGTGTGTGTGTGTGTGTGTGTGTGAATTGTGAGTTGTTAAAGCTCTTGTGCACATTGCCAGCAGCATGTATAAATCAAACGAGACATATATATTTTTTTGAAATATGCATTATTCAACATCTCTGATCCATACGTGCCCTTTCCGGCAGGAAAAATGGTCATCTGGTTGAATTTGAGAAGCAACCCAGACATCTTGTTACGTTCAAGTCAGGGTGGGGATGTCATTTTGGAGCAAAAGAGCACTTCCTGAGGCAGGCAGGCAGGGCGGAGGAGTGGTGTTGAAGCATAAGTCCCAGCTAAAGCAGAGCCGAGAGAGAGAGCTGAGATAAGCCACAGGTGCGGGGCGCAGAAAATGGAGCAAGGGGGTCTGTTGTGTTTCCCAAACACCATGTGCACAGGCTGTGTCTGTGTGAAAGCATCACCGCACTGGGAGGAAATGACCAGGAAACGTAACAATGGCGAGGCAAGACTGGGCTATTGTGAGCCAAAACAAAATGTTTGTGAGCGCTTTTTTATTTGTCAGTGTCCCTTAAGCGATTGGGAGGCTGTGTTGCTGGTAGAGAGGAAAGAACTAGAGGAGGAGGAGGAGAGGCTCTTTGTTACCGTGAAGGGGAGCAAACTCAGTGTACCATCACAAAGCCCATTCAAGGTGGGCAAAACAAAACAAAACATCAAACATGGACTCATCATTCATCACACCAAACTTGGTAACCTCCAAACATCTATAGATGCACAACAGAGAGGCGATTTTCACTCTGAGTGTTGTTTAATGTTTGCCTGTACTGTTTTGGAATGGCTTCTGAGAACATGTGTGATGTTTGGAGCCTGGTTAAATCCCTAAGGATTGGAAGCAATTTGTGTATTGAAGCCTCAAGAACACTTCACACATTATTATGGAAACTTTTCATGGCCTCAAAAATTCTACAGAATCAGGCTAAACACCTTTCATTCACATGCAGTTCTCTTGACAGATGGATTCACATATATAGCAAGACAGTTATTTACAGACACACAAACAAAGCGAAAACCATCGAGGAACACAGGCTAATCTTTCTGATGGGAGCATATTTATTAAATCATTTTAAGGTAGGTAGGATATCTGATCCGTTCATCAGCGAAATTATCAGCTCTTTGATACTGTAATAAAAGACGAACATTGAATTCCGATACTTCAGAAGAATGTGCAATGCTTTGAGATTTTTTTTTTTTTTTTTAACAGTTAGCCTCACTTACTCTAGACCAGTGCAGATATATATATATATATATATAAATAGGATGGGATCCACTCCAATCAGATTTTACCAACGTCAGAACATCTAATCATCTGAAACTGTTTGTACTGAACACAATTCCATGAAAGAGGAACAATGTAGCCCGTAACCTGAGACCATTACAGAGTTGGAGTGTAATGCAGAGAATCAGATCGACTGAAAGACAAACGGACAGAGCGAGGGACAGAGGGACAGGCAGCATTATGTTGCACTGTTCCTGTGACATTGTCCATTCTCCACATTTCCTGTTGACAGAGCGCTCTGTGTGGCGTGCTTTTCATCAGTCAGGCACCAACTCAGCCACCAACATCTGCAGTCGCCAGGGACCTCACAGCAGCCACACAATAAAGCGCCTGCTCCGAGCGCAGCCCCATCGGGAACCCGGGGTAACAGGGGAACACCTTTGTCCGTCAGCCCCGCTTTCCGGTGCGAGGATGTGAACCACTGCAGAGCCGAACGGCGATGCAGAGCAGCCGGGCGTGTCCGAGGCAGCCCCAGACGAAATCCAGACAGTCCACCTCGCCTGGTGGGATCCCTTGCGCCGCGCTGCACTGTGCAAGAGACACTTCCCAGAGCCGGACCAAAAAAGGTGATGAATAGGGCCTTCAACATCCAGTGGAGCAGGGGAGAGAGAGAATCCAAGGACGACGGGGCAGAGGACTCTCGGCAGGCCCATACACAGATATTGATCGTGGGAGAGATGAGAACAATGGGCTGCGTATTCCCTCAA
The DNA here is from genome assembly GCA_027497455.2 of Sardinella longiceps. Classification (NCBI taxonomy): domain Eukaryota; kingdom Metazoa; phylum Chordata; class Actinopteri; order Clupeiformes; family Clupeidae; genus Sardinella; species Sardinella longiceps. Next base: position 32,291,173 of record JAODXP020000017.1, on the reverse strand, counting down.
GCACCTCACAGGTCGACGGTCACAATTGATTACCTGCACCTTGATTAATTTCGGTCCCTTAAATGGGAGGCATCGGGCGGGGAGGGTGGGGGGAATCCCCACTGGATTGCTGGTTAGGCGAGAACTGGGCTTAATCCATTCGGCACTGACAGATAGTGTTTACTGTACGCCGATCATTTGGGAGCTCAAACTGTACAGGCATACAAGATCTTGGTTAGGACCTTCTTCAATCGCTTTCCGCCATAACTTGCATAACTCATCGTAGTCATGTGTATATTTCATTATGCATTTCATAGCCATCAACACTGCATGGTTACAACTATTCTAAAATGCCCGTAAGCCAGGACACCAAGTAGATGACACACAACAATAAATAGATTTATAAATAAATAAATATTGCATGTAAAAAAAAAAATAAAACAGACTCGTAAATATTATTTGTAACTACAGGATCAGCCTCTCAGTAATCTCTGCTGCCAGACGCCATTCTAGCCGAGCGCCTGAGACGTGAATAGCCCCTGTCAGAGTGGTGAGAATTTACGAGCCAGGGTTGGGTTTCTGTCTAACAGCCATTTCTGCCTGGTAATAGCACAACCGCAATTACTCCATCAGCACCACCAGGGAGCTGAACTACAGTACACGCGCCAGTCAATTACTACATCACAGGAACTATCTTTTGTTGTGGACTGCATTAAAATATTGGTAGAGCTATCCACGGTAGTAGCATTATATCCCTCTGTGTGTGGGGATATAATGGTTAAGCTAATCAAAGGGATGCCACTTAAAGTAATGTAGTCATTGCGGTCATGTAGTGATGATAAAGCAAAGCTGAAGATTGCAGCGAGATAACCTTTATGAGCTAATGAAAAGTAATACGTGGCTAAAATGATTGTGAGGCACAACAAGATAATTCATGTAGCAATCGATAAACAGAGACCTTTAGAAGCTCAGGAATGAAGAGAGGAGGGGTGGTTCACACACGGGTCTCCAGTAGCTGGAAGAAATGAGCTCGGCATTGACCAGCCCCAGGCACCGCCACACACACACACCTACACACACACACATACACACACCACCGTGCCGCTTCTAGTGATTTTTTGGCCGCCGGCCGCTCCGTCTCGAGTTAAAAACATATTCATTATCGTTCCACTGTCAGGACCTGGAGGCTCTGGGTCATCTTACAGACTGTATCTGTCAGTGCTTTGCATTCTGAAGCATTGGGGTGTGTGTGTGTGTGTGTGTGTGTGTGTGTGTGTGTGTGTGTGTGCTGTTATGCAGTGCTGGGGGGACAGAAGCTTAGCAGTTCAGCAGTCTCTCTAAATATCATCCGCATCAACACACAGCCACTGAGGCCATTATGCAGTATCACACACACACACACATACACACACCAAAAGAACTACGACACATAAGGAGTTTTATAAACATCCACGGATGAAAAAAAAAATCCCTAAAAGCATTAGAGTAGACAGTAATGGAGACATCAAGGCGTCCAATGTTCTGTCTGGTTTTACAATGTCAAACAAGGGTAAAATCACCCAGAGCCACAAGCTACCAGAGAGCGCTTTCATATTTCCGTCCTCCCCTCCCCACACCGACACACATATACACACACACACACACACACACCTCCACACTCCATCTCCCCTCAGTAAAACAGATCTAGTTGAGGGGACGGCGGGTGCCCAATACAAACAGGACATCTCTCTCTCTTTGCTTCTCTCTGGTTCTACTCTGGGATACTTTACTGTGAACTGCGACTGGATGCCTCAAAGCATCGTCTCATTACAGCCTGCTCCTACTTTCACACGCTTGTGTGTGCCAAACCTTGCCGCGCCTCCGTGCTCTGAGGGAGATGAAACCACAAGAGAAGTTGAGTGATGATAGAAGATGAGACAGAGACAGATAGAGGGAAAGAAAGAGAGATTCAATCTTTTTTTTTTTTTTTGGTCAATGATGCAACTGTATCCATTTTGCCCCCTTCACCTCCCTCATTTCATGGCATGCAGAGACAAGATAACAGGAAGCAGTGAGTACTCACAAAAAAAATTGTCATGATGGCCCAACATCTCAAGTCTCCCTTATGCTTTGATGCCCCCATGAACCCATCCGTTCGCACCCCAACCCTGTCACACCCCAGCCCAGAGTCCCTCTACCACCCGGGCCACCCTCATGCCAGAACACGCAAGGCCAGACGGAGCATCTTCAACCAGGGGGAAGGAAAGTGAGAGTTTAGATAGATAAGTATCAGCGCCAGGAGTAATATGAGATGCCGAATTGCCCTGTGTGTGTAGAAAAGGGTAAAGGCTACTTTGTAGTCTTGTTGTCGGTGTGTGAGAACCTCCGGTCTGCACACTCCTCTCTCTCTCTCTCTCTCTCTCTCTCTCTCTCTCTCTCTCTCTCTCTCTCTTTCTCTCGGCGAAGGATGACCCAGCTTGCCAAAGGAAGAGGGGGAGAAGTGTTTATCTAAACTCAGGAAATGTTCTGGTTAGGGTTGCGTTGGCCGTACTTTTGCCATCCCAGTCTAGTCATACTGAGAGCGGTACCTTTTTATGTGTCTTTTGTTGATCCTTTCTTCTTCCTTTATGTCTGCCTCTGTGTCTGTCTCCATGGTTTGCCGTGTTGTTTACACCAGTGACCTTTGTACAGATATGTATAACATTGAGGCAGTCAAAAATCATGCGGTTATGTTTTCGCAGTTGCTTTATGATGAATAGTGGCACAAAAACAAGTCTGAAGTCAAACGAGGTACTCATGAGTGACAGGCTGAATTCCACGACGAGATGCAGGGTCAAAAGTATAACGGAGCTCTTTCAAACAACTCTACAAGCCCCCTTTTATGACATGTGCTCTGGCAAACAACCCCCAAACAACTGCAGCGCTCAGGCATCCATATCTTCATCACACACACTCACACACACACACAACACACACACACACACACACACACACACACACACACACACACACACACACACACACACACACACACATGGCCCTTATGCCCCAGATTTCTTACAGGGAAATGTGGTAAGACACACGCCTGGGGGATTAGGAAGGTGCCTGCTCTCCGTGTGGTCTGTAACGCAAGCCTGCTGTTGTGCTGCGCTACGTGCCAGCGCTCCGTTGCCTCGGCTTTGGGTACGGCAGTGACAGCCTCAAGGGTAGTAAATCGCTAATGAATGATCCCCGCTCTTTGCTAATACTGTAACCGTTAAAAAAAAAGATCCATGCAAAACGTGGGTCATAAAAGCTTATTAAAGCCACCCACATCATGGCCGAGTTGGAGCTTAGGTTACAACTGTTGAGCGAGGCGGGTCGATTTAGCATCAATCACTGAGGTAATGCTCATGTCAGTGTGTCAGTTAAGGACAGAAAGTCATGGACAACCAGGGCATATTGTTTATAGACAAAAAGGAACATGAACCGGATCTGATATGCTTGATTTCGCTTTCGGTAAGCGAGAAAGAAAACCATTGTTGGGGGAACTGTGTGTCACCGGTACAGCAACTGACTCGCCGGCTTGCATGACAAACGCGCTTCGCTGGTCTTTAATCATCATATCCCTTTCTGTGGAATAACAAATACACAATGCATTTATGCTAAAATACACACTAGTCAAAGACAGGAGAGCAGAGGAAAATGTTTCTTCTGGACTCGCACATATTTCAGTATCCCCTCATCTGAGACCACATGGAGGCCTGCCCAGAACGAGCATGGCTGTCTCCGAGCCGAGCTAATAGAGTGCTCTGTATTCCATGGCTTTTTGAGAGTTCCCGACTCAGCAGGAATGTCTGCAAATAGTTTCACCCCTCACCAGCGTTTATAACGCCCCGATTGAGCCATCCCGGGAAGTGATAAAGGCCGGCGGCGGCTACGGCTACATGCACACGCCCGTCACTAGACCCAAATGACCCACCTCGTCAAGCCAACACCCTTTCCAAAGCCCCTGGAGGGGTCGGTTATAAATAGCCCTGCCCTGAACTTAGCCCCATTGCAGCCACCCCACCCCTTGGAGCCTCCCCACCCCCGACAGCTCTCCGTCCCGGCGCCCTTAAGCCTCTGGACGCGGGCACTGGGTGATAACCAGCCGACAAACGGTGCCTCGGTCCGCTGGAGTGGACGTCTTCATAAACGGACATGTTCCTGGTGTCTCCGTTTACCCTGGGAATGCCAGAGCCCTGGATGTTTGTGCTCAGAGGGCTATTTTGAGCCCGAGTAAACAGTGCCATGGGAGTGGGGCGCATCAGTCATCGGCACAGAGCTGGTTGGGTTAATTGGCCAGGGTCAAGGCCGTTCATCAGCTTTGTGCAGTGGAAATACAGCTGTATGCCACGCATTGTTGACAGTCATCGATAAAGCTGTCTTGAAAAGAGTGGCACCAGTCCACTTTGGTGTGATATCGGGATGTGTGTGTGTGTGTGTGTGGGATGTGTGTGAGTGTATGTGTGTATCCGTGCGAGGGATTTACTGTCACTCAAGTTTTACTGGGATGTGTACAGAGTTAGACTGGAGTTGTGCAATGGTCGGGTTTCAGCTGATGCTTTTCATCTTGACCTGTCACCTGATGGCTCTATTTCTCTCTCGGCCTGCTGGTGACCACTGATCTGAGAATTTGTACCCAGCTCACACACACACACGCACACACACTCACACACACACACACACACACACACACACACACACACACACACACACACACACTTACACACACACACACACACACACACACAATGCACTAAACACTTGTACTCACAACCATCAGTAAGGATAAATAAACGGCACATTCCTTCATCAGGATTTGGGTGCAAAATCTCCATTAAAGTTACATTAACTACCAAATTGTGCTTGATCCTTCTCCAGCATAAACATAGAAAAGGAAAGTAAAAGCAGGCCATGATTACTTGAACTTGTTGACTTGTCTTAAGAATGGGAAGTGTGTCAGTCATCTCGATCCCAACTTTTTTTGGAATTTTGGGGAATAAAAGATTACTTTCCTGTGCCTCACAGATCGCTGTTCGCCCTCCCTCAGCCAGGGCTGCTTTTCTCGTGCACGATATATGAGGCCACCAGTAAGTGGTTCGCTGGTTCAGGCGAGCTAATCTATGAAAGCCCCCTTCAATGAGCGCTAAGAAATCTTTGAGTTTTAATAAGCTGTGCCTCTCTGTGGTCTCCTATTCGGCGTGAGGTGCTTATCTCCCCCTTATCAGACAGACTGAGGCTCCATTATAAAAGCCGCAGAGCCGGAGAGTGGAAAGGGAGGAAAGTAATCCTTCCTGCAGGGACAGGCTCCAGGGTCATACTCACAGACTTCATAATTACGGCATATAGAGAAGATAATGTAAGGGGAGTCGTTGACAGGATGGTGTAGAGCAAAAAAAAAAATAGGTATATCATTTCCAGACTCTCTCTCACACACACATATTCTTGTTCTCTGAATATGTGCTCTGTACACTGTGTGTGTGTGTGTGTGTGTGTGTGTGTGTGTATATGCGTGTGTGCGCGTGCATGTGTGTATTGACAGTGTATATGTATGTGTACTGAAAGTGTGTGTCTGTGTGTGCATACATGTGTATTGACAGTGTGTATGTATGTGCACTGAAAGTGTGTGTGTGTGTGTGTGTGTGTGTGTGTGTGTGTGTGTGCCTGGTGCATTAGCCCTGAGAGCTCTTGAAGTGGGTGATGTGCCGGTGCATTGATGTGATAGAGTGCTGGAACGGTGGACTGACAGATTCTTCACACAAAATGGAAAATGAGCCCCAGCACTATCAGCTCTCCAAGTGGACACCTCTAACAGTACCTCAAACCATCACATACCAATGTGTGTGTGGGTGTGTGTAGGCATGCATGTGTGTGTGTGTTTGTGAGTGAGGGAGAGAGACTGTGTGTCAAGGAAAGCAGTGGTGATCTGACCTATTCTATAATTGATTCTCTTTCTTGTCTTTCTCACGTCTCAAACACAGGTGTGTGTATATGCACAAGAACGCACACACACACACACATAGTCCTGTATCAGACACCCCGTGTTTGTAGAAGCACAAGAACACACACACACACACACACACACACACACACACACACACAGTCCTGTCTCAAACATAGACATATATATGCTCAAGAACACACACACACACACACACACACACAGTCCTGTCTCAAACACAGACGTACTGTATATATGCTCAAGAACATACACACACACAGTCCTGTCATTCCAGTCAACCTCCTATCCATCTCACCCATGAAAGTAAAAAGCCACATAGACTCAGACTTATGCTCATATATTTTGGAGTCTGACCTCTGAACACATTAGCAGTGTGTGTGTGTGTGTGTGTGTAGCGTCCAAGCCAGAGCTGCTAGCTAACATCAGTTTGCCTCTAATGTCCATTCAGAGGAAAATGGCCCATCGATACAGTGATTATATGTGATGAGTCTATCAGCCTGTGAGCCAGTCTGCGCCTCCTGACAGCTGTGACCTTCACTATGTGATTGCTGCTGGAGCTGGCTGCACACTTATTTGTGGCTAGCTATTGACTAATAGTGTGGCCCATGGGCACACACATTCAGAGACACAGAAACACACACAGAGAGAGAGAGAGAGAGAGAAGCAAAATTGTGAGCACATGAATGCATGTGAACCCACACACACACAGACACACACACACACACACACACACACGTATGTACTTTACAACCTGTATGACCCATCATTGGTCCATTCACATAGAAAAGCCATAGATGCTTGGTTGCATTTCCAACTTTTTGGATAGACAGGATTTAAAGGTACATATCCAATTCAGTTAGTGACCAATATAAGGATTACAAGACAAGGGAAGAGTTAAAACCCCCTATGTACGAGTGTTTTCTCCTTTCCCCTGTTGCTTTATTTTTAAAGAAGGGATATGAACTTACATTGATAATGTCCAAAGGATCATGCTGACTAGTATTGTAATAAGAGTGACGTAATGTGTCAGGATGTTGACTGAAGTTTTTGTTTTGTTTCCAGAATTAAATTCAGGCACTGGTAATTACTTCCAGTTATCTGTCAATATCTCATTAATGCTGTTATGATTAAAAAAAAAAAAAAAAAACTTTCATAAGATGTCTTTCAGTACTTAATGGAATGATGTAGTTTGCAAAGCATCATCCCATAGCATTACAAGCTCTACTGTAAACTTAAACCAATTATTGAACCAGCAATAGAATGATATTTCAGCAGTTTAGGGGTCAAATGGGCAGACTGCAGCTCGAACCGTGATGACCATCAGGTCTTCCTGGGGATTATTGAATGACCTTGCTCCGAGATGAGAATGTTTGTATGTTTAAACGGCGGCTGGTAATGGTTGTCAGACTCTGTTTGCCACAATATCAACAACGTGATCTTGTCTAGCTGAATAAAACCACTGACAGGGATTACAGCTCCTGACAATGCCGGTAACTGACTCCAGCTGTGTGTCACATTTAGAATGCACCGTAGTATGAGTAATGATTCAGGATATCACACACGCCCACAACACACACACACATACACCGGCACTTCACCTTCATTTGTTCAGATAATGAGCCTGTTAAGCTCAACACAGACAGTGCTTCATTTGCATAATTTTTGCATAAGATATGCGGAGCACACACTCGGGAGTTCGTGTGCTGTGTACAGAACGTTTCGGCTTTTGGAAAGATGACACAAATATTGATTTTCGCCCCTCCCTGAGGACCTATTAGTGTCTGTTCAGGCTTCGCTAACAAGGCTCCCAGCAAGTCAATCCCTCCATTAAAACCCAGGCAAGGCAGGGAGAAAATAGAACAGTCAATACAGTATGAGCCATGGTCTGTTTTGTCTTGTTGTTATGTTTCGATAATAGGATAGCTATCCAATGCTGGAAGTGAATTCAAAAAGCATAGCTTCCTGTAGTGTTGCTAGCCATAGGTGTTCTTCTTTGTTTTGCGGAATGCGGCGGCTTTCTGCCAAGACTGTTGAGAGAGGAGAAAGTTTGAACTTTTTTGTGGGGAGCATCCCACGGATCTAATGAAATAATAATTTCTAGCTCACAAACCCCCCTCCTTCCTTTCTACTCAGGAAGCTGTCTTTCATTTCACCTTCTCTTTGTCTTCACATAGTCATCTACAAAAGAAGAAAAATGAAAAGCGAATGAGTGGGGGGAAAAAAAGAAAAGAGAAAGAAAGAAAAAAATCACTTAAGCATCTAAATGAGACGCGCTCTGTCTCTCCAAGCTGTTCCCAAGCAGACATGATCCAACGGCTGTGATGTCGTTCAGCCATTTGCACCCATCAATCCATCACTGTGGCCATTATCATAAAGCTGCATAGCGCTAGTGTTGGCCTGCCTGCAGCTCGAGCCAGGCTGCCCAGCCAGCGTAGCCACTCTCTGGGACGGATGCTGGCACAGAGACGGCATTACCCTTCATGCTTTCCTGAGTATGAAATGACTTTTTTGTGTCATGTCCGCTTTCAATTGCCAAATGAAAGCCTTCACTTTCATAGAGAAACACACACACTTACACACACACACACACACACACACACACACACACACACACACACACTCACACACACACACACCTGTGTGCCGTGTCAGAGTGTATGCCAGCAAAGCTGAACGACAAACTGCATTTTATGAGGTATCTGCCTCACAAATGACTATACTTAAGGTGTGTTTCTTTTTATGATGGAAAACCACCTGTCTGAAACACACAGACCCACCATAGAGACATGAAAGGTATTTTTGGTGAAATCATTTACATTTTTATAAGTGAGTTGTGCATTTAGTCTTTTACAAGACGTTGTTCCCTCAAGCCACTTAGAGTCGATGCCGTGAAAGCACACATTGATATTTTGGATCGTCAGGAACCCACCAACACTGGCATGGCTTGTAGCATGTTCTGCAAAAAGACCATAATTTTCCAATGACTGACAACATATTTCATATTTTCCTGGAACAGCCTCACGTTGTGTGTAAGCTAGTTATTCCTAGTTGCTGTAACCATAGCTTATAAGTAAACAAAGTTCTATTGTACCCATCATACTTAATTAGTCTCTATTCAGACATCAGACAGTGAGGACTTGTCTTAATGGGCACAGGCCCACTCAAACATCATACAGTATTTTGTAAAGTAGAAATTTTTCTCTTTTGTCTGTTAAGTTTTGTCTGTTCTGAACTCACTGCACACACACAGCTTGTGTGCATCTGTCTACCCTTACATGCCAGAGCCAGTACTTGGTAAGATTATGAGCTGTCAGGCCATCAGACATTAAAGGGAGAACCTATCAGAGAGAGAGACCAGGTGTCTTTCGTTGTACTGAGAAAAGCACAACATCGCCTCAGTAACCGTACCTCAGTGCAGATGGAACAGCCTTTATAGCAAGACTCTCAAACTCAATGAAAAAGTACCTCTCTTGCAAAAAAAAGGACAAAAAAAAGCCTGTTTCTTTTGTGAGTTTCGAACATTAACCCGTGACATCTAAGTGCAGTTCTTCAGCAGAAGGCTTGCAATTTTAACAGCTTGTGGAACAGCAACACTTAAACCACAGGTCAAGAGTGTGATTTGAATTGCCAATAATTGCAGGTAGTGAGAAGCTAGAGAGAGAGAGAGAGGAAAGAGATCAGTGATGAAGTCTGGGAGCCAGGCGCAGGCACACAGGTTTTTTGGCAGAAGCGTTCGCAGGTTGCAGCGTGCATTGCTCAGCTTAGGTGTCTGTGAGACGTCTGGTCGTCTGTGGGCTCAAGTTCAGCGGCAGGGTAGACTAACGGGCATCAGGCGGCACTTCAAACGCAACTACCATCTGCTTCAGATTACTGCAACCAAAGCAGCATTCACTCACCCAGCACAGAGAGAGAGAGAGAGAGAGAGAGAGACGACGAAAGAGATAGAGAGAGGGTTTACTCATATGCCTGCGTAAATCACTGTGACTGTTACAGGCTCACGTAAGGCTTCGCAGAGATCAGACCTGCCAGCAGGGAAACTTGTGACACTTCAGACTACTGTAGTGTAATTCATATGCGGACTGTGCTGCATTCTTCACTTGTTTGGGTGTTTGCAGATTTATATGGGCATGCCATTGATATGAGGTGGACATTTTGCAAGGCAAAAAGAAACCAAGCGTTGCTGTTCATTAAAGATATACAGTGGAAAAAAAGCAACTACTGTGTTATTTCTTTGGCTAATCATAAATCTGTGGCAGTAGTAGCCAGACAATTTTGAGTAAAGTTAAAAGGAAACACATGTTTTATCTTGAAGAGCAATAATGTCTGACAAATCTACAGTGTGACAGCAATGATACGTCCTTCAAGACACTTTCACAATTTCTTTCTGTGCTAGGACCTCCGTGTCAGTTATTCGCACAAAAGACACCGCCCTACTGTTTGGGATGATTTCACGAAATATAAATTCAAGATGGTCTTAAGCATTGCCAGTAAATGCTCATGACAGCAGTATTTAAACTGTCATTTCCTCCTCTGCTCTCTGCTTTTGTCACATTCTTGTCAGTGTGTCTGTGTTGTGGTTGGAGAAATCAAATAGTTATGCAGTACTGCTACAATGCAGCCTTGTTTGGATTCCAGTGTTTTTTCTTTGTTTATTCTGGGTTTTTTTTGTTTGTTTTTTTGCTATCGTAACTTCAATACCATCACTTTGTTTCTGATTTAATTTCTTTTCAATGTCAAAAGCAGTGGAAGATGTTAGATCACTCAGACCAAGTCCAACACTTTCCTTTCATGGTAAACTGCACTTTTGCTCAAATCATTCTCATATTATCTATTCAAGTTTGTGTGAACTTGTTAGTTCTGCTTGCTCTTTTTTTTCCTCTGGTCTTTCTAAGGCTTTGGTTGAAGATATGTCATCTCATCATTGAGGGAGATAGTCATTCGTCAGCTGGAGGCCCATTTAAAGGAAATGAGTCGATCCGAAAAGCTTCGCGACCGAAGACAGGCCTGAAATCAAGCTCATCGGGGGTCTGACCCTCGCACAAAAGCCGTCTGAACCCTGCTAAACATCGTGGCTCGCACTGTGGAGTGCTGCTTTGCATTACAAAAGCCACTCAGGACAGCGTCATCTCGCTGTGAATACGGTTCAAAATCTAATGGGGGAAAATGGAGCACACGTTGGATGATGCAATATTATCCTAAGTGGAAAATACTTTTAGTTTCCAAAGAAAAGTCTCGAAATCCCATTACACGCTATCAGCGGTCCAACTATAGATACTTTTTTGGTGGCAGAGAAAAGGAACAAAAAGACAATTTAAGCAACAACAAAAAAAAAAGCTTTGGGGTCTTTTCTCTGCACAGTCCGTATGTTCGACAGTTTAACTTTCATTCTGCGCCTGTCTCCTATGTCTCAGACGTCTGGCAAGGCCTGCAGTGACAGAGAAAGAGAAGGAGTGCTGTTTAAAAGCAAGTAGATGGAGAGCTGGAGACAGACAAATGTAAACACATATACGAAAGCCAACAAATCCTTTCGCTTGAGAGGTTTTGGGGAACCTCTGGTTGGAGCCTCTCAAGAACTAAGAGTAAGCTAATATGTGAAATGTATGAGTTGAACCTCATAATCTGATGCATGGGTCCTATATTATGCATATGTGTGTGTGTGTGTGTGTGTGTGTGTGTGTGTGTGTGAGTGAGAGAACGAGCGAGAGAGAAATGGAGAGGGGGGGAGGATAAAATATGTCTGTACTTGAGGTTGTGTAAGCAAGAGGAGAAGAATAACGCACAGTGTCTATGTGCCTGCACACTGGAGGTAACACAGGGCAGACCAAACTAAAACACCTGTGCAGAAAGTCTCTGTTCAAAGTGTTATTTACAGGGCAGAAAATCACATTCACTGCTCTTTCCCTGAATGAAACAGAAGGTCATCATCCTTACTGAACCTCGGTCAAATGCATTCATACAGTTGGTAAAATATAGCCTCTCTGCCTCGGTCTGTTGGACACATATACAGCGCTCCAGATGTTCACCATGAAGCTCTGCAATCCCCTTCAGTGGGACAGAATGGAACTGCAGCTACCATAACTAGCGTTCATTGAGATATTACACTCAGCTTAATCAGTGTTTGCTGTTGGGAAGTAATAAAAAGAACGAGAAAACCTTTCAAATAGTTGGTGATGACGCAGTAACTCCCTGGGGAAACCACCTTGCATTATGCATAGCATACTAACAATTAAAAAAAGCCACATTTAGACATAATGCTATTTGAGTCATAATCCAATAAGCTCAGCCCCAAATAGGCAAATGAAATCTGCCCAAAACAAATCTGTAGAACAGGCCTTTGAAATATCCAACCCCACCCTCTTCAGCCAGCTCCACCCATCCTCACCTGCTGTCTACCACGGTGCCAGCTGCCTCACCAGGGAGCATTTACCTGGGTAAACATGACGCTTCCAGCTTCCTGCAGAGGCATTGTTTGCTGCTCTTTGCTGTTTATTCAGCTGTGTTGTGGAGTCTTATATAAGTTTCTCCCAAATTCCAGCACGCAAAGAGACTTACAACCAATTAGCATTTTGCTTGGAGAGATTTCTTGGAGTCTTTCCCAATCACAGTAGAATGGAGCTTTGTGCGTGGTAGGCATGGTTTTGGGAGGGGGGGGGGGGGGGAGAAAAATGTGGGTAATTCAGTTTAACAATTTTTGAATTATTTTTTTGACTTATCTTCATCAGCTGATGTTATTAGAGGAAGCAAGAAGAAAGTAGGCAAAAATGAGGATAAGGAAGAAAAAGATGGGCTCGAAACGAGTCAAGATCAGTGAGGTGACGTTAATTCTTCCCCTCTGACAGTCTGTATATTATTGTCATGGTTGTAACTTGTGGTCATCAGCAAATCTATCTTGATAAGTATCAGCCTTCTAATGCTAAACTCACATGCAATTTCAGAAGCCCATATCGCTTCTTAATCACGGCACCTCATATGTGAATGAATGGTTTCTAAACATAAACCAATGTACGTCAGTGGAGAGTTAATAGTGTTATGGTGTTGAAGCTCTTGTTTTGTTTTGTTTTGTTTTTTTCTCCTAGGGGTCTCTGTGTGTCTTGGGGGTTATGTGTGTACCGGTGTGTGTGTGGGGGGGGTGGCATTTGGCACTTGGTATGCCCCTGAGGAGATCAAAGATCTTGCTGAAATGCTCCTACTGTGACAAGCGAGCCACGTCTTTCTCAGCTGAGAGCTCTCGCCCCTCTAACTCTCTCTCTCGGTGCAAACACATAAATACCTTGCATTTCAGGCTGCTTTTCGCACATTTCCACATCTGGCCACATTTAAATGTTCTACAGATCAGGAATTTGGACTAAACGGAGGGACATGGTTGCAAACTCCAAAGGTTTGATCTAATGCCCAGCCGCTGGGGATCCTGTCAAATAGAACTCCCCAAAATCTAAGCATTCTACTTGTAATATCAAGCATATTGAGCATGTATGCCCCTTTGTGTATATCCTGAAAATTTCTAACCATACTTGATGTCGAACATTAGCACCTTTAACTCCATTTGCATTTGTTTTTAAGTAAAATGGGCCTCTTACCATCAATAGGCAGGTCTCCTGGAGTGACATCAGCAACACCTAAGGTGTGAAGCAGAGGAACCCCATCTGGCAGTCTTTTGACCCAACCCAAGAGCTGTTAGTGTCTTGTCACAAGATCTGATGGTGTCTCCACCGGTGTTCACCGGTTCCCTCTTTGTGTAGGGAGTATGAGATTACCTAGGCTGATACTGACCGTGCAAAGCATTCACAGCCAGCAGCCAAAGCACAGTCTTTATATGAGTCTCTTGTGCCTTAACAAAAGACCATGTGTGTCGCTAGATTCAAACACATTAAGTACTTCTCTCACTGGCAAGGACACTTTAAAGTCACACTGTTCAAAGTCACAGGAAGGTCACTGACAAAATGAAAGAGCTTGAACAAAAGGCAGCTTTAACCTCTAATGCAAAACATAGGTTGCTAAGATCAATCCATTGTGAACTGTGATGGTTACCACTGACATTGGTAGTTCAAACAGACATTGTGTTCAGGTTGATTCAGGTGTCCAACATTAATAAGCATCTCAAGCTAAAACAAGCTAGCCCACTCACCATATCCAGTAAAAACAGATCTCCTCGGGGGAAAGGCATGTCTCGATGACGCAGTTTCCGATGTTCATAACGCACATGCACCTTCTGGAGGATGCAAGCAATCCAGACAGCTTAAAACCCACTTTCCTTATCTGATCCTAGATACTATTTTTCCTCCAGAACTTTTAGTTAAACTGCTATAAGGTTTTATTTCCATAAGGGCTATCTTTTTCACTCCTGACAGTTCAAGAGAAGGGTAGAAGGAGAGAGAGAGGGTGAAAAGATTGTGATTGAAAGACGGGGTGGGAGGGAGGGGGAATGAAAGAGTGAGAGAGACGGAGAAAGAGAGAAGTGAGAAGAGGGACGAGATTCTAAGGACCTTAAGTGATAGCATCTGACACCGACTCTGCGGTCTTTTCCAGAACAAGCTGCCAGGGCTATGGCGTGATACTCTTCCCCCCTTGCTGAGTAAACTTGATAGCCTTGCCAAGCCCTGCACTCAACCTTTCAGCCGGTACGCAGAAGAAATGTATCTGTGATCAATAGGACACAAGTGCTCTCTAACCCCTTCGTCCCATCTCATCTTATGAACTCTCTCTCTCTTTCTCTCTTTCTCTTGTTCTGTCTCTGTCACTCTCTCCCCCTCTCTCTCTGGCTGTCCAGTATATAATGTGATAACAGCATTCAGCTCCAGCACACATTCAAAACAGTAAAACTATTTGAATAGAGTGTTATGGCTAGCTTGGTCATTTACGCCGACAGACAAGCTTACTTACTGGCTATTTCTGTAGCCACTTCTCACAGTGTCAAACCAAGCAGTTTGAGGGAATCCAGAAAATGTTCGATGTCAGGGATACCACTTTCTAAACTGAGAATAATGAACGTCTTTATATGAAAGCTGAAAGGGTGTCGTTAACTCACAAGATATTTTGAAAGGCACTGTGTTGGCCAATAAACTCGTTTTGTTCCCTAGTAAAGTCATATTTTGCTAAATCCCATCCAGGCACATTAACCGCGAGGTCCTTCCCGGCACACGGCCCCATCTCGACTTCGCTCAGCCTCAGCTCACAATGTCCTCAAAACCCCAAATGACTGCCTCCGTCTGACCGAAAAACCCCAAAGCCAAACCAGCACCTTGACCTTCGTCTCTAATCCTGGTCTAATCACTCAGCGTAGTGTGCCGACCATGTCAGTCAGTCTGGGAGTTTCCACATCCAAAATCAACTCAGTGTGCTCTCCAAAAGAGGGCCTGAGACCACCACGGTCTCCAGAAGGAAAGTGAGAGGCCTCTGAACATTGATGCATAAGACCAATACTCAAAGCTATAGTATATGTTGGCAACAAGGAGGAATAAATGTTTTCGGAAAGAACAGGGAAGGGCAAGGAGTCACAAGTGAAATATGGAAAGACACACCGTATACTTTTTTTAACCCTAATATTAAGAGTGGAGACACATTGTTCATGCATGATCTGGCTGCTTTACCAGTTCAATGATATGTTTAGAGTATAAAGGATGTAGTCATGCTTGGTGCCCCTTTTGTATTAATGAATGAAATACTTTGTAAAACACTTAGGACCCTATCTTGCAGGCGGCGCACCATGCCTTCGCGACTCGCGCAAGCTGTCATTGCTATTTTGCATGGTTCGTTTTTCTGTCAAGTAATTCACGTCTAACTAGCAAGTGACTTTGCGTGGTGTGTCGGAGGTGTGTCGAAGGTGTGGCTAGGCGCAAAGCGCAAAAGATGCTATTATACAGACGTGTGAGCTTGCTCGGTATTCAATATTTTAATATCTTTAAATGCACAAGGAGGAGATCAGCTGGTGTGATAGCAATTCACCAGGCACTTTGCGCTGTTCGTTCTTAAAGGCAATGAGAGATTGATCTGTCATTGGTTATGCCTGTGTTACACCCATAACACACCCATGATTAATTAGGCATCCTAAGTCCAACCTTTTTGGACTTTGCGCCGGCGCAAAGTTCATTTTCTGCGCTGTGAAAATAGCAAAAAGCCGCCGACACGCCCCCAAAACCATATGCGCCATCCGCCAAACAACAGTTGACTTTGCATCGTCAAAATAGGGCCCTTAGGTAGTTTTAAGTAAGAGTGCACCTCTCAGCACCTGATTATGTTGATACTGACAGCAGTTAGCTATTAGGGCATGTGAAGACTATATAAGGGTTATAGATGTGTACAGCAGTGCATCTTAATTGGTACACAGGTAATGCAAATGCATTAATGCGTCTAAATGCGTTAATGCACATTTCCAAAGGTTAGAGTGTTTTCAACTCAGTTCAGCATAGCTGCAGATTGTGGAAATTGCCCTGCATGTGGTGTCGTTTTGTGTAGTAGTACTGACTCAGGTAGTTTTGTATTGCATTTGAGCAATGTTTGAAAGTTACAGCTAAAGTACAGTAGGTCATGAATTAATGCTGATTCTGTATGTTGATGTACTGTAGCTTCAGGCAAGGTTAGGTGTCTTTGGCATCACAGTATTCATTTATGGAAGCTGTGGTAGTAGCCCAAAGGTTTGAGACTCTTTAGGCAAGACTTCCATCTCTACACCACAAGTCATTACTCGTGTCTTGAGCCATTGTGAGGTAGTGCCGCATATGAGGACTGTTCCTCTCACACAGGGTGTTTGGGCATGAGTGTGTGGGTGTGTGTGTGTGTGTGTGTGTCAGAGAGTGAAAGTGCGTGTGTGTGAGTGTGTGTGTGTGAGTGGGGGAATGGAGTGGGCAGTGAAATAGGAGAGCAGATGGACCCACTCAGCCTCTCAGCCTTGCCTGGCAGCCCTGAGTCTGCGGGGAGACTCTGCCTCTCCCTGCCAATAACCCAAAGGCCAGCACCACAGCGAGCGCACTACAGAGACAGGGGCGAGGGCCGAGTACAGTTGTTGCTGTAGCAATCAATACAACTTTTTATAGCCCGTCTTGATATGCAGTAAGTGCACAAACGCTTCCTTTCATCTCCTTCTGTTTGCTTGAAATAAACCTGTTTTTTTCCGCCCCGTATAAATCTTAACAAGTTGTTTTTTGTGCACTGTAATTGCACTTTTTCTCATGAAAGTAAGCTGCAGTTTGAATAGAACACCTTATAAATTGAAATTGTTATGAGTGGGAATGAAAAACAATTGGAGAAAAATCAAGAGCAGTAAGAAAATCTTGACTTGAAAAAGGGAAAAAAAAATACATGGGGGTTTACGCTTCACTTACTTTCATGCCGTACATGACTCTTGCGTAAATTTATGTTCCCATTTCCTGGATACAAAACATATCGTGTGTCTCCATATCATGTCTCTTCTCTACTGGCATGTGAGCCAACAGAATCCCACCGTAAACATGGCTCAATACCTCAGACATTTTATGAGTCATATATTCCACGAGTGGTGCGTGGATTACCCAGGGTGCAGCACACATGGCCCAGGCTGTCGGCATCTATGGTTCCCCAAGATGCACTTGTGTAAAAACCGATATGATGTGACCAATCAGGGTCTATTAGAATTACTTGCGGTCAGTTATGTCTCATTCCAGAGTGGAGGGAAAGTGGTGTGAATTACAAGTCACACACACACACACACACACACACACACACACACACACATGCCATTGAACTACAAACACACACTCTCTCACACACAGAACTATTCTCCCACCCAGGACTGCACATTCTTCTAGGACCAATTCCAATCCAGACTGGGTTGGCTGAGAGAAAGAGAGCATGAGCCTTATTGAACACAAGAGAGAGTGACAGTGAGAGAGAGAGAGAGAGAGAGAGAGAGAGAGAGAGAGAGCACTCAGGAGAGAAATAGAGAGAATACGTGAAAGAGGCTAAGAATATGTGAGTGAGAGGAGAGAAAACTCATTTGAGCTGTAATAGTAGCTCGATGTGAGGGTGGGTGACATCACGCCAGGTCTAGCCAACATTTTGCTCCCTCATCCTCTGCAGGGCTGTCAAACGCAGAGGAGAAGACCAGGCCTCTCTCTCTCTCTCTCTCTCTCTCTCTGTCTCTCTTCGTCACTGGGGTCTCTGACGATGTGGGGATTTCTGTCTGCCCACAGCTGCCTCTCCTCCATCAATGACACACTCGCTGTCTGTGGTTTCAGCTGAGAAAATGCTCAGTGCAGTTGGACAACTGGACTTGACGAACAGACAGTAAAAATCTGCTTTATGAAATAGTTACAAAGCCTTTTGATCCCACATTAAAAAGGTTATCTGCTGTTTCTTACCCCTTGAAGAGATTGAATGTCAAAAACCACCATCGATCATGGTGCTGTTAAATGAAGCTTTCACAGACCCAGCAAAAATCATCCCATCCATGAAGTTTGATGTTGACACGCACAACCGGTCCGGGCACTATAGATGAGGGCCTTCGCTGATTAACGAGAACGGGAGGATGCCAAGCCTGGGAAAATCAGACCTGCTGCGTTGATTTCCAACTCTTCCAATTAAATACCGCAAAGCATGGCACCAAGCTGAGCCAACATAAACTCCACTCCCATCGAGACTGACAGAGAAAGAGAGAGAGAAGAAAAGAGGCATGGGCTTCAACTGTTCCACGCCTTGCTGAGATTATCATCCATCTCGAGGATGTTAACACTGTTGTTTGCTTCCTGTCCAACAGAGTATAATGTAAATCCTCAACCTGTATGTATGTTTTTAGGAATCAACTTGCATGTTTGTGTGTTTTTGTGATCCAGTATAAAAAAGTACAATAAATTTGTGAAGTCCTGTTATATATGTGCACATGTTTGCTGTATTTGTTAGCTAGGAGTTTTTTCACACCATGCTACATTTAATCTGCATGAATACTGGCCACCCATGTGTGTGAGAGTGTGTGTGTGTGTGTGAGAGAGAGTGTGTGTGTGTGTGAGTGCATACATGTCGGTATGGACTGATTTGGATTCTGGTCAGGATGAAGCCCTAGGGGAAGTTCTACGAGTTGTGTCCTGTCCTACACATAATTACTCACAGTCATCCTCAAAACACACACACACACACACACACACACATATATACTCACACATACACACACACACTTAGACACATACACAAAGTGCTGAGGGCATCCAAGTCCACTCATAGGGCAACAACTAACCCTTTGCACATGGAGAGAGACCACATGCCAGGATGGGACCAGATGAACCTCAAAGCCCTCGCAACGAGCAGCCCCATAGGCATCCCGCTCGCTGCCAAAGCCAGAGTTTCGCATCACTGGGCCTCGTGCTCAAGGCCATTCTCGCATACCCAACCAACTCCCACCCGAGGAGCAAAACAAACCACAACACTGCATCAAGGCCCCATTATACAGCCAGAGCGAATCACCAAACCAAAAAAGCTTTCACACGTTAGCGAATATCAAAACACCAGTACGAATATCATGGACACCAGATAAGTCTTAATGATATTCACATACACACTCTCACACAAAAACACACACACAGACACACACACACACACACACACACACAAATTCAGCCAAGGTCACTGAATTTCCAGAGGGAATGTAGAGAGAAGCCAATCCAAACATGGTGTAGCGTGGGGAGTCCTGTCCCAGCCCTCCATGTGTACCGTCTCAGTTTACCGCATCTTTATTTGTTGCCTTAATAAATTACCCAATTTGATTAGATGTTGAAGGAAAACCTAAAAGCTTGTAATTGTCCTGTGATTTCATGCCAGCGTAAGCTGAGATATGAGATTAATTAAATCCAATCATAAAGTGGCTCACACGAGTTTTCCTTTTTCATACATTCGGTTCCACAGTCAAATCAGGACATGGCACCATGCCCCGTTTGCCCTGGGAAGGAAGTCAACTGCCCAAATTTCACAGAGATTTCCCCCTGAGTCCGCTTAATTTTGCAATATGGCTCTCGTCAGACAGCACTGAGAATGACATCCACAGAAGAGCAGAGGATTTCACGCAGATCCAGCCATCTCAGTGGCTGCCAGAGTGGCATAAGCAAAGAGACAGATTGCTATACACAAGTCAGAACCGCTAACCTTTCACCGAATCACTGCAAACCTGACTGCGGTCATATGACGTGTTGCTTTTTTATTTCAATATGAACCATATGAGCGAGGTGGAAGGTCTTGCCCTTGTTTTTTGGATTTGTTTGGACATAATCACCTTCCAATTGAGGCAGACTGCCAGCCAACTAGAGGTCAGCTTGGGATGGACGTGTATCTGGGGAGAGCCGTGGAATACAGCCCATGTTGCTCTCTGCCTTCCTTTCAGCTGAATGGAAAAGAGAGAGAGAGAGAGCTAGGGGTGCATATTACAACAGTAACATGAATCAGCTTAGGGGCAGTGCTCCCAAAACAGCTCTTCTGACCTCTCCTGAGTTGTGTTTAATTTTCTAACCTTCACTGATCCTCAGTGAACTCTGCCTCTCCTCCTCCTCATTTCCCCCTTCTGCCTTTCTTGCCCTCTCTGTGAGTCTCTTTCAAACTCTCTTTCCTTTCCTTTTTTTCAGTCTGCTGTGCATTTAAACAACCTCGAAGAAGCATTTTACAGACATCTGTCTGTAAACCTATTTTCAAGGCTTTCAGACTTCACTAAGACCATTTTCTATGCACATACATTATGTTTCAATTTCAAAACAATTTCCTGGATGCCTGGGTCTCTCAAACCATTTGTCTTGTCTGTGGCCTCCATAGATTATTCTCCCTGCTTACCACACTGCCTCTGAGCGTAGCTTTTGCAATGCCATAAAAACAGAGCAGCACTGAGTTCAAAGCCAGGGGAAGCTGTGAAAACAGCCACCGAAAGGTAACGCACCCAAGACTCCCCTTATTCATACCAGGAACTTTTTGAGTGACCGCCACCATAATGGAGCTGATGAAGAAATCACTCACCTCCCCTGATGGACGCAACCAGGCAGAGCGAAAGAGCCCTTGATGCCGCATAATGAGAGGCCCCACCGCCTTGCATACATTTCAACTGGTGATGCGTAGAGGTGAGGGGTCAAGCTGTCAGTTAGAAGAGTGAACTGCCCTGACATGTCGAATTTCACTGACACCAAGAGCTAATTTCAATAATGGGCAGAATTAATTAATGATTGATAATATCAACTACAACCGAATGCAGTTATACTGCCGATAGCAGTCATTATGCAAAAGATTACTGTTGTGAACAAATTTGTTGTGGTTTAGTGTTGCATAATGGGAGCACGTCAGACCAGCTTTAGTGAATGTTGTTTGTGAAATCACCTCAGCAGTAACTCAGCCACAACAGCAGGGCTTTATCAGGCATTCGCTCTGCCGAAGAGGAAACCCTGGCGAAGGCGGTTATAAGGCTCGCCGGGGCCAAGTAGCTCGGCGAAGAGATGGCATGTGGCAGCCCGAAGCCAGGGGGCATTTTCCAGATGCTTTGATGTGCGTGACACATGTGCCTCGCCCACACGCCCCTCTGACCCCGGATCAGGAGAGTTTACCCATGATCCATGATCACGTCCTCCAGAGTGCAACTCGATCTGGATCAAGCCCCCTCGCCCTGATGGAAACCCGATATGCAATCAGCACTGACCCCGAAGGCTTTAGCGGGACTTTCAGGCAGACAGTTTAACCTGATGAAACACACCCAATCACACGCTAATGGCGAGAGCTTCTCTGAAGGGTTTCCTCCAACTCTGCGTGGGTTCTGCCCTTAAAGCTCCAAAATGACGACTGTAAAGACATATATTTGGGTGCCTGACATTCATCGTCATTTTGGTTTCTGGGGAAGCCATGGTGAAGAGAATCATACCAGTCTCCTTAATCATCACAGCTTCCTGCGCATCTGGAGCATAGCTATAGCTTATTTCCTTTCCCCTGCTTAGGACTGAACAAAGCTGCGTCTATACAGTAGATCTGGAGTGTGTCAGGGGTGCTTGGGGAGTATCAAGGCTACAAGGAGTGCATGTATTTCCTTAAGTCATTGAGGTATACCTATAACACAGCAGGTATAGAGAGAGATTGTTGCAAAACAAAATGATTCAACACACACACACACACGCAATTCTGTGAATGAAGCCATCACTCAGAGGCTTCAGTGCACAGTCACACATACACATGTTGTGGCAGACCTCAGGTGGGTTGCAGCTCAGCCATAAATCAGCGGTGTGAAGCACAGGTAGTCATTACCCTCTCTGGGACAACAACTGTTTCCCTCACACTCCCCTGCATTCCTCCAGTCTCATCTCCTCCCCGGGGGCCACCATCAATAGCCCTGCGCCTGTCATCTCTCCTGAAGCGTCCCCCTTCTCCATCGCCTCTCCTTCCTCCTCTCTCTCTCTCTCTCTCTCTCTCTCTCCTCTGAGCCAGACTGAAGTTCACTGTCAACACAGCGGCCTCACAAAACATCTGTACCGGAGTAATTGCCCTGTAATATTCTGCCAGATGCACACCTTTCCTTCAGCTTGATATTTCAATTCAACCGAGTGTCTGAACGCCTTCCCCTGTCGTCCACACCGGAATGGCTTTTGATATCTTCATGAGGCTCTGAACTCGTTCACCTTCCAGCACAAAAGTGAAGGGTAAAACACAGGCATGGATCATTCTTCAAAGCCCAACACAACCCAGATACCAGATCTACAAAAGAGAATGTGGTTCAGTGTTTACAACTGTAGCCGAGTACAGTGGAGTTGCCATAACATTGTTAGACAAACAGAGTTTCTCTTTCCTGACATGTTGATGACGATACTTGATGTGGTAATAGGTAATAAATAAAGGTTTGGGTCCATCAGTCTGATGAGATGTTGATATTTGAACGCAATAGCCAATCAAATTCAGCTCCCCAGGTCCATTTTGCTTGGGATTGTGTATACTCTAGCTCCGTCCAAGCCACTTGGTCTCCCATTAACCCACCCACGGCAGCTTATGCACACCAGACATTTCTGAGTGTAGAAAGAATAGACAGCTTGAGGACCGTGGGAAGTGAAAATGTCCCAAATGTGTACCGAAAATGTTTGGATCAGAATCACTCACCATTATTTCATAATTCTAATTCTTTGAAATGTGGGATGCAGGGCACGGTCGTCTCTATGATTGTCAGTCTGAACCAGTCTGTTTTGTTTTCTTTTCCTTCTCTTTTTAACTCAGTAAATATGATGGTAACACCCTGTGTGTGGTGTGTGGTGTATGTGTGGGGAACTGAATGATGATGGGAGAGGCTGTGTGGTCTCCTGGAGCTTGGTTCCTTTCTACACTAATCTCTCGACAAGAGGACAAGCTGTGTCCCTCTCATTAGACCAATCACATCAAACTCAACACCTCCAACCAGGTCACACACACACACACATGCTCTCTCTCTCTCTCTCTCTCTCTCTCTCTCTCTCTCTCTCTCTCTCTCTCTCTCTCTCAATCTATTTTGCTCTCTCTCCCACACACCCATATACACACTCCCAAACACACTTGCATGCACGTGCAGGCATGTATTCCTCACCATGTAAAATCTTATCCTAAAATACCCTCAGAATGGTGACAATCTTTTTCCCTCTCTTTTTTTTCCAGCAGCAGCAGCAGTCATGGCGCCCTGTTGGTCACCAAGTGGAAGTGTCCAAGGGGCGGAGGGCTGCACTGGGTGCTGCACCCTGACTGATTGGATGACGTCCTTCGCATGCAGCTTCAAAGGAGGACAGAAGGACACGAGGAGAGCAATTGGACACACTTCACGCATGGAGCTGCGCTGATAGTCTTCTTCTGCCACTCTGTCTGGCCACTCTGCACCTTCTGACCCACTCTCATATTATTTATCCAGTCATATGCTCCTGTTTTGCACTTCATGATTCATGAATTCTTCCTTTGGCTATTTTTTTTTTCTGTCCTTTATATTCTTATTTTAGGATTCTTTCAAACCATGGTCAGATGTTTCCCATTCCCAAGTTCCATTAGTTAATGCAATACAGTTACGCAATGGGTGTTTTACACTGAAATGCAGCATGTCAAAACTTCTTAGAAGTTATGATGCTGACATCGCTGAGTTCCATTCCATTTTTTTTCTCCCACCACCGAGGTAGATTCCCATCACTGACGATTTCCACGAAATGCTGCGATTTTGCTGGTGTCTCCCACTATGGAATTTGTGAGCTGACACTCTGAATAACAAGAATGGTTGAAGCACTCCTGATGTACAGCAAGATAATGCCTAAGCCAATTTCTTATTGATGTGTAATTGGTGGATATTTGCATAAAGTGTCTCTTTTTTAATCTGTTTTGGAATTGTCTAATAATACCGCCCCTTTTTCCTAAGACAGTCATCAGTGTACAGATACGGATATGGCTACCTCTCACATGACTGTGGTGTGGTGAGTACTGGGTCAAGCGTTTGCTATAACTGAGGAACTCCCCTAATCTAGGTTACAGGCCATGGCCACAGGCGCACAGCTTTTGTTACACAGGGAAGTATGCAATTGTGAAGCAACAGCTTTTTTTACACCCACTGGCATGCCATTCAAAAGCAGCAGCTTTTGTTACACATGTAGGTAAGCTATTTGACGTTGCACAGTAGGTTTGGAAAGGCACACTACAATTTAAACCCCAGAGGTTCACTCTTTAAAAAAAAGGGGGGGAAAAACCTGACAAGCCTGGAAGACTTTTAGTCTACAGTCAATATTCTCTGCAAACTGTTCAGCATATTTTCCAAACCCAAAGCATTTTGTGCTTTTCGGTGTGGACATTTTAAATAATGACTTTTGGCTCGGTAAGCAGGGAGAGACTAGTTGAGAGGTCTTGCTCCATCTTCTGTTAGACAGACAGACAGACAGACACCTTGCAAAATGGATTCTAAACATGTCTCACAAACTCACAGTCTGTCTATCCTCTCTTTCTCCTCTTTCCTGCCAACCTAACTGTCTGTGTGTGTCTTTGCAGGCCTCACATTTGGAGAGAGGTAGTTTGTACTGTGCGGCTGGCAATAAATAAACAATGTCCCCCTCAAGAGCTCTGAAATGCAAAGCCTGAAATATTTATTGCCTTTGTTAACGGACAGGAAAAGGAAAGGGGAGAGGGGGATTAAAAAAAAAAAAAATAGAAAGCAACACATGAAAAATCACAGTTGAGGAACATCCCTACACTTTTCACACAAATCAAGGCTAAAATTGACATTAAGGAAAAATCAACTTTCGCCCCAAGCCAAAAAGGCCAAGAATGAAGTTGCATGTGGAAGGGGAAAAAAAAACAATCCCAGCACTTGGAATTCAGCAGCACATCACCGCCCCTTGACGACTGTGTAATTACTGTGTAATTATGGGCAGGAGAGGAGAGCATCACTGTTTTAAGGTCCCTCAATCATTCCCCTGGCTGGGGGTTTGGGTGGGATGGAGCTATGTGTCTGTGCGGTGGGTGTAGCAGAGATGTGCTGGGCTCAGCTAAAGAATGCATGAAGGAGCAGAAACCGGATGCACACCAGAGATCTCACATCCTTCACACACACATACACCCTCATCAGTCTCTCTCTCTCTCTCTCTCTCTCTCTCTCTCTCTCTCTCTCTCTCGTCTGTCTGTCTGTCTTGCACTCTCTTTCTTTCTGACCGTGCATGGCCAAAGGGGGATCACGCTGTCCATGCTTTGGTCTACATTACAAAGCACCCTCCAAAGAGGCCAGGAGGAGAGAGATCACAACATCCAAGCAGAGCAGAGGGAGGGAGGGTAAATGATGGATGGGGTCTGGCACTTACAGAACTCTTCACCCCAGCCAGCATGCAGTCTCTGTGGGGCTAGGGGGCACAAGGTGCCTGGTGTCAGGTGGTGAGCACCACACATAGGAGAAATGTTCAGTGTGTGTGTGTGTGTGTGTGTGAGAGAGAGAGTGTGTGTGTGTGTGTGTGTTGGGGGGAAGAGGGTCTGGCAGGTTGGCAGAATCCAAAAGTGTAGCGGCAGAGGAAGACTGAGTTGGGAGATCAGGAGGGGACAAAACTGTGATTACAGTAAAAGTGATGATAATGATGGTGATTTTAGTAATGATCATGAGGATCATAGCAGCCAGAGGTAATTATGGCAATAACCACCATCTGTCCTCAAAGGATATCAAAGAGCATTATGTTGGCCAGGTCGTAATCACCTACTAATAACTCCAAGCCTTTTTATTTCATCCAGGTTCGGCTGGGCTGTAGGGGTTTTAGAGAGGTCTGTTTTTGTGAGCACTAAATTGCTGATAGAATAATCAGACGTGGAAAACTAGATTGAGAGCTGTTTTTTCATCAGATTTGAAACACGAGAAAGACCTTTTTGTCCAGTTGTCATTATGTTTCCTGAAAAACATTATGTTGCCATACCTTCCATGGCACATGTTGCCCCCCAATGTTGACATGGTTATTGGATTTTCACACAATTTTCTCCTGAACCTTGAAGGTAAATTTCGATGCAAATGCAAAAGTAGGGTAAATTACAAGTCTATAGCTGTAATGTCCTTTACATGTGTAGAGCTCTTAACAGTATGAAGTCATGCCTCAGCAGTTTCATCAAGTGGCTTTTATCTGATGCTTCACCATGGTGACAAGAGACTTGCAGCATAATCAAATTGAGCCCGCAACCTCCTAAAAATGAATCAATGAATGCATATGTCAGGTAAGATACAGAATTACCATACACACATTTACATCAAATGGAAGCATACTTTTAGAGCTCATGAATATGTTAATTACATTGAAAGAACATGCATTTATTCAACAAATTGCATCTATCATTAAGTTAACCTAAAGCTCAAGGCTCAAGGTTGGCAATTTGTTGGCATCACGTTTTTGGACAAAAATAGGATACAGGAAATATAAACATTTCCAGCAGTCTTTTTCAATATGACATTGTACTGAATTTGCTTCTATATCTGCTCTGAATAACGTTAGTAGTTTAATGTATCAATGTCTATGTTTTTGTCTTAACTCTCAAATGCGTGTGTTGCACACATTCTGATGCAGATTTTACTACTTAATTATCAGTTGGCTAAGTTCAGGCACTGGCACTGGTTCTGACCCTTGTGGACGGTAAATGTGCTGTTTTGAAAACGTCGTTTTTTTGTGAGGGCATAATTAGAGTTTTTGCCTCAGTAATCTAGCGTCTAGACCACTCCACAGCCAGAGGAACAGCGGGATAGACTCCACAGTAGCCTCAACCTCAGCCAGCGAGCTCCGAAATCTTCAGTGAACCAGCAAACACACAACTATGGAAAACATCTCATCCTCTTTACCAGACACCAACAGCACCAACCACAACAGATATACGAGCCCTTTTTTAAGGCAACAGTGGCCATACGGCTAGCAAAAATACATCAACCCTTTTATCGACCGTAAGCCAAAATACAACACTATAATAACCTTTCAAAAGTCATATTTGGCCTAGGAACGGCAAAGTGCCCCACATACAGAAAATGAGCACACAATCTCACACACATTTCACATTTTTGTCTGCATACACACTGTAATTAAAAATGGTGGACAGGCCCCCATTTGGCAGTGAGAGGAAGTGGGCTGCTATGTGACAACTGAAGGGTTCTCTTGTGAGTCACAGCTGATTGATGAGAATTCCCCTGCTGCCTTACTAATACACGCGTCCCCCGCTGGCCTTGTGGTTTTCATAGCTTTCTACAGCCTCATCCTGACTCAGATAGGAAGAGAGGAAATGGGAGGAAGTAGAGAGAGAGAGAGAGAGAGAAAGAGATAGATAGATAGATAGATACACACATACATATATACATTCATAGAATGATGCATACATAGATACATAGACAGTGAGAGTTGCAGACTGATTAGGTTGAGTGTCGATTGAGGTCAGCCCACACTAAAAGACATGCACACACAAAGCTGCGGGGCGAGATGGATGTTTGTGGGTGGTGAAAAGGTCAGTCACTAATCACATCTGCGGCCGCTTTAACACACTGGCAAAAGGGCACATGCAGCGCTGTGTCTGTCAATTACAATATTACTTAAATCAATCATGCAACACTTCACAGCAGCACACTTTGTTCAGCCTGGTAATGGAGTCATGAGATGAGAGAACTTCTGCGGCTCTGCTCTCAGTCTGTGTGTGTGTGTGTGTGTGTGTGTGTGTGTGTGTGTGTGTGCATATGCAAGAAGTTAACTTACTGTACATACTTTCATCCACCTCTTACATTCTTTAGATAGCCAAAGACTGAGTCAAAATTGACATGAATACCCTTCAAAAGAATGCAAAAAAAGCCAACATTCCTTTTGCTGGGTTCAACGACCATTCACATACCAAACTACACATAAAGCATGGGACAACATGTTAACAAGGGGGGGAAAAAAGTTTTATTACATATCTAAGTCACCATTGGAAATTTAAATAATGTCAAGAGCAGCTTACCTACAAAACAGAAACATCATTGTCAATATACAAAAAAAATAATATATTTGATATTTTGCACCACCTAAATCTATGCATGTTGTCCAGCGATGGGAGGTGAATGTCCATTGTCATTAAAGCAATTTAGCCATTGAGGTGGAATTTAAATTGACTGCTTGGACCGATGCCCGTTTCATAAACACAAAGTCTCGTGCTCTGCTTCTCCGTTTCAATCTGCAGTCCTGAATAACCAGAGTCCAGATGGACTCCCTGACCATCTCTGCTGCTGTCATGATGCTTAAATAGATCCCTACATGTATGCAAGTCAGAACAATAGCATGCAATTTCTCCTGTACAAGTGGTATAAATATTTACAGACATTCAACATGAATGTGTTTGCATTGCGCGTGACAGAGGAGGGTTGAGGCTGTCTGTTTTTCATTTAAAAAGGAAAATAAAACACTTTTTTTGCCTTTTGTTTTGATGGAAACATTAAGACAAAGAAGAACTGGCGAACAACTGAAAAAACAAAAAATTAGTCCTAATCACGGACACAAAAATGCATACGATCGTCCTGAAAGGTTTACGACTTGTTAGTTTTCTCTAATTTGTGCACCCAACTCCTCACTGTGCAAAGCTTACAATGACAAAAGGGGTTAAACAACATACAGGCATTTGCACATTTGCAACAACCTGACAGCTTTCATTACAATATAAAGAAACAGCTTTTTTATCTAAATAATGAGATTCCTCAACACATACCCTCAGATCCATCTCTCTGAAAAGACCCTTCCCCCTTCAAATCAGTCTGTAGTTCCCCCCGGGGCATTTGTCTTCACTAACCCTCACTCTGTGCTGAGACTGTGGTCCTCCAAAACCCCATAGTGCATGCTAATTTTAGGTCCGTTATAACCCAGGGGAAGCAGACTGTTATCCTAGAGGGCTGTGGGTCTTTTTTTTCATGCAGTCAAAAATACATTCAAAGCTCAGACTCTTGGCTGAAAATGATCTACTGTATGCGTTCTCACTCTACAAATGAACTGAAAATGGAAGTCTAGTAATCTGTCAGAACAGACATCCCATGAGATTCTCCATGGGGTACATTATTACCTGGTAAAAGTTCACATTAGCATATGACAAATAGCTTAGCTATCTAAACAAAACTTAGGCACTCAAAGGCACTGTATATACCAGAGTGTAAGAAATTAAACTATATATACGACAGAGGCAATATGTTACAAACAGAAAAGAAGCTAACTGTGGTCCACAACAAACAGATTTTTTTTGTTTTCCTTTTGAAGCATTGGTAGGATTGTTTATTATTAGCTCACCCTCCTTACATTGTAACTACATTTTGAAATAGCATGTAACATACAGACTTAAAGTGAGTAACAGAACTCTTATGTTTTGCACTTACACAAACTAGAGCTAGAGCTAGTGATAAATATAGAGCTATGTAAGCACAATCACATATTTGTGGTCAATGTTTTCTTGTAGTTACAATGCAATAGGGGATCTACTGTGCGTAGCGTAACATAAGGTAGAACGTTTCTTTTTTTTTTGCTTTAGAAGGCTGAAATGTGTGATAGTCTGTAGGAGGCAAGTTTGAACTCTCTTTCTGCTGCTCCCTAGTAGTCCTTTGGACTCAGTGGTGGTGCCGCCTGTTGCGACTTTTGCGAATCTCCTGCATGTGCTTCCACTTGCCCCGGAGGCGTGTGCGCTTCTCACGGAACCACAGCGCCTCGCAGTACTCATCCACTGAGCGTGCCGGCCCGCTCAGCACACGCAGGAAGTCCTTGTAGCGTTGGCGGGCCTCGGCGGCCATAGCTGCGGAGGCGGTGGGGTCCTCGATGGGGCCTCTCTGGGGCGGCAGAGGTGACGGGTGGCCATCGAGCTGACCCTGTTGGACGACGCGGACGGAGAAACGCAGGAGGGTGCGGGTGAAGCGCTGCTCCTGCGAGATGCAGTGGTAGGAGCCCGCGTCGCTCTTCTGTAGCCAGCGAATCAGTAGCCCTCGCTCCGTCACCAGCACGCGATCATCTGCCTTAACCTACAACAAACACACACAAACATAAACACAACCACATTCATCAGGCATCAACTATCCCAACACATTCAAATCATTCAACATATTGTGCTTAGCAGAAAAATAATCGTAGAGGAAATCCAGTTTGTTGTCTTGACTTCATACAACTCAAGAGGGAATTTCTTGGGATAAAGTCATATCTGGGTTGGCATTTGAGCCAGAACATTTAAAAAAATAATAATAATAAAAATATAGACAATACTCTTGAGACATATTCCAAAACAAGACAGCGCCAATGACAACAGCAAGGTCAAAATATCTCCAGAAGCACACTCTAGAGGCTACTGGGATTGCTGATGTGAAAAACAAGTCCGACTGGGGCAGCGGGGGCCGAGAACGCCTTGGCATGCTTTTGTTAAAGGCTGGTGCCCTCAATGGGAAACCCAGCAGTCACCTGTTGAGTTTGGCCTCATAAATCACCCGGCTACAATGACACAGCAAATTAGGACGGGACAAAAAAAAGGTTTCCCAGCCAAGGTCAGAGGTCAGATGAATGGTCGAAGGGTCGCCTGGGTGACCTCGGAGTTTGGGGAAAGTGCCAGTGGATAATTGTCGCTAACTACTATATGACTGCTCATTAAGCTGTGGTTAGATCAACAAGCCTACTGTTTTAGGAAAAAAGGAACAGCGAGTGAGAGCAAGAGAGAGGGAGGGATGGAGGGAGGGAGGAGGTGAAAGAGAAAGTTAGAAGGGAAACAGGGGCATTCCTGAAGCCAAATAATGAGTTGACCTGCCCTTGTTTTGGAGTGCTCCGTGACTTCACAAGCACTAACCATCACATGGAGAACAATCCCCCCTAGTCTAATCTATCTGCAAGGTGTGTGTGTGTGAGTCTGTTTGTGTGTGTGTGTGTGTGCATGGGGTACATGTGCGTGTATTTGTATTTATGTCTTGTGGTTAAGGACACAAGGGTGGCTCTAATCTATATACAAGCTGTGTGTCCGTCATGCTAATGACTTCTGGAAGAGGAAGGATGTTGAGCGATCAGGGTCAAAGGTCAAAAAGGAAAGATGCTGAGCGCAGGAGGAGCGCAGGGCAAGGTGAACGCAGCAGCGCCAGGGTCCTGCTGACGGCCACATAAAAAATAAAAAAATAAAAAAACCCTGATCGATCGATCTTCCTCTCGTCTCACAGACGCCGCCCGCCGCCGCCTCTCCTCCCTGTTCTTTTCCCCGGCTCCATCTATCTTTCCCGCTCGTACAAACTGACTGGGCTCGGAGGCGTTTGTCCTGCTCCCCTCGGTCGGCCTTCGTCCCGGACTGTAAGCTATTCTGAGAGAGCCCAGCCAGGGCACGGCTCCAAGAAAGTTTAGCTATTTCTCTTGTCCTTAATTTCAAACTTTGGGAGCAAAGTTGGATTTCAAACTTCTTTGGCCTCATCCCTGGGGAATGTCTGCTGATACATAAAATGAATTACTAGTATTTTTGTGGCTGTTCCTACTGAGAAGGTACTCAAATTAGTATTACTGAAACATACTGAAGGCTACACTGATAAATATTTGGACCTCTGGTTTTGCAATGCACAGCTCTTTGTCTCATTTTTTCCCTTTGTCTGTTCATCTATCTCTCTCTTTCTCTCCTTCTATCTGTCTATCTGTCTCTTGCTTTCTCTCTCTCTCTCTCTCCCCTTGATTCTTCTGATGTATCACAAGTCACGCTGTTGTCAGAGGATAAAACAATACAGCTGGGCACTGGAGAGTGTGAGGGAGGGGGCTTCAAAGCATACCTAACCCCGACCCACCCACCCACGCACACACACACATACACACACACACACACACACACACACACACACACACACACACACACACACACACAGTTATTATAAAAAACAAAGACACACACTGGGCAATAGCTTGTGAATAGGGGCTGTTGTAAGATAGCCAGGGGGTGGATTGGATTTGCATGCACCCTTCTCCTCAGCAGCGCTCGCTGTCTCAAAGGCACATCACGCACAGGAAATATATTATATCAGAGCCTGACATATTCTTACACAACGGCAATCACCTGTAAAACGCAGCTTAAACAAGGATCTGTAATTGACAGTGGCATAAATCTGGTGGATGGGAGGTTTATTTTTGCTTGAGTAGAAACCCGGGTTTCTCAATATCCAGGCTGTTCCACTCATCAGAGGAAGCATGCATACGGACCTGCATACAGACATTTGCTTGTAATTCCCACAAACACAAACCATATGAGCCACCAGCTCTCTCTCTCTCTCGTGGTGGGCTAAATTACATCTCACACCTTTAAGACTTCAGCCACTCAAAGTCAGCCCAAATCCACTTTAAGTTTTTTTCTAATATTGCAGTCTCTGTTGAAAGCCTGCTGACTGAATAAGGAAATGAGTGTGAGCATTGGGGAAAATTAAAAGTCCCAGACAACAGTCTCTAGTGTCATATGGGCACAATCTCTCTCTCTCTCTCTCTCTCTCTCTCTCTCTCTCTCTCTCTCTCTCTCTCTCTCTCTCTCTCTCTCTCTCTCTGCTTCTCTCTAGCTTTCTTTCTGAAGGTATCTGTCTAAGTATACTATACTGAACTATACTAACTATACTCACATGCCATAGAAACACATACCTATACTATACCTATCATTATAGCAGTGCATCATAATATTTGAATAGTGTACAAAATTAAATGCATCATTGGGAAACTTGTAGGACATGTTGTTATTTTGTGTGTGTGTGTGTGTGTGTGTGTGTGTGTGTGTGTGTGTGTGTGTGTGTGTGTGTGTGTGTGCTATGTGTCTGAGAGAGTCTTTGTCCATGCATTTGTATTCATCTATATAAAAATGTGCCGGTGCAGGTACGGCCATGACTCATTGTAAATCATATTGTGCGCATTGGATGCGCTCCCCACCCCCTACTCTCTCCCGTCTCTTTGTTCAAACCACACAGCCCCGACTGCACCTGAGCGCTCCATCAAAGCACATCACACACACACACACACACACACACACACACACACTGAGAGGCCCTTCAGAGCCATCGCCCCGTGAAAAGCCGCCACACCGACAATAAAACCCATCACTGCCACATAAACGCCGCACATCAAACAGGTTCCAGAAGGAGGAGGGGGTCGGGGGTGTGGTTGGGGGACGTTACAGCCCTGACGCAGGATCCCTCACATTGACCTGTGCGGTGGACAGGGGCCGGCTGTAACAGTCAGCCAATGCTGGGATTAATGCTTTAACAGACCCTCTGGGTTCCCGGTGACCATGACTGGGGCCACAGGAGGAGCCCTGCTGCGGAGGAGATGAGCTGCTCACTTGTGGTCTCATGTCAACTTGTCGATAAATAGAGGATGAATGGAATACACATGCTACGTACCATTCATAAATATGACAGATCACTACAGCATGGGATGTTAAATATGGCCCCATGCTAGGCATTAGTTTCCAACTGAAGGTCCTTTTTTTAGTTTCAAGTAAGGATGTAGTGTAATGTGTTCTAAAGGACTGTTTCATGCTTTTCTGTGCAGTGTAACAGGAAGGGTACACTGGCTGCGTTAAGTCAAAGATTAATTACTATTAGCTTCCATCATAAACAATAAAACTGGCTAAACCAGACACCGCAGCACAGCCAACATTATATATACTGTATGTAAAAAAAAACATTCATTTCAATGTATTTTTAACAAAACTTGAGTTAACTTCCATAATACATCCAGTGTAACTCTGGAGTAAGTTTGAAGAAACTATTTCTCACTATTTTCCTGTTCCTATAGCTATTATAGCCCAAAGTCATTTTCGCCACACTCCAACACACTGGCATCAACTCAATCTTACCACCGGCTAAAACTTCCAACGCTAATTAAATTCCAACTTGTTGCCAAGAGAAAATGATAAAATTGTGTGTGAAAACCAAAAATTTAATCAACAGCTCTTGACCCAAAGAGAAACGAGAATTCTGACTAGACAACTTTGGAGCGGCTCATTCATCAGACTGCAATAGTTGGTGGCAGTAAATGGAAGCATGCGTATTGTGTTGACAGGAATGTAATGAGAAAATAATGAAAATAGGAATGGAATGGAGACACCAGATGAAAATGAAGTGGGTGAGCTGAGAGCACCCCTTCCGTCTCTTTCATTATGCCTTTCTCAAGTGTGTTTGTTTGTGTGTGTGTGTGTGTGTGTGTGTGTGTGTGTGTGTGTGTGTGTGTTTGGGGTCGTTGACGGTAGAATGACGGCCCGGAAGGAAGCTGCTCTAAATAAGGACAGACAGAGCCAATACTCACTCGCGTGCACACACACATAAACACACACACACACACACACACACACATGGGCTAAATCTGGCCATCTCATCCCAAACATCCTCTAATGCAATAGTAGTGGTGATGGAGCTCTGGGAGAGCTGGCATTGTCATTTAAAACAAAGGAAACCTCTGCTCTGCTGTCTAGCACTGAATGAACATGCTCAATGCCAATACACAGGCCACAAGGCTCAAAGTGGAATCTATGTACTGTATGTGTGTGTGTGTGTGTGTGTGTGTGTGTGCGTGTGTGTGTGTGTGTGTGTGTGTGTGTGTGTGTGTGTGTGTGTGTGTGTGTGTGTGTGTGTGCGCGCGCATGTGTGTGTGTGTGTGTGTGTGTGTGTCAATATTTTTAGCCGGTTGCAGGTGTTAAATGCAGCTGGTGGATACTACGTGTACAGAGAGGGCAAGAGAGAGAGAGAGAGAGAGAGAGAGGAGATTAAAATAAACACACCGGCTAAGAATGTGCTCTACATTATGAAGCAAATGCTTTGTGACCGAATGTTATCCCAACCTTTTAACACATACGACAACCCCAAATAAATGGTCTGATACCACGTCTCTCTCTGTCTCTCATCCAAATAGTGGTCTCTCTCTCTCTCTCTCTCTCTCTCTCTCTCTCTCTCTCTCTCTCTCTCTCTCTCTCTCTCTCTCTCTCATCCAAACAGTGGTCCCTCTCTCCCTCTCTCTCTCCCCCTGTTCTCCACCCACAGGCTGATAGCGAGGAGTGTGAATGTATTAATGACAGGCCCTCTGTCTCTGTGGGACATCACTCTGTGCCTGCTTAGTCACTGCTCAACCACTGGCCTAACATCCCATTATACCGGGCATACTTATAAACCCACAAAACCGCTCTGACCCGCATACTCTACTTGCATGCACACACACACACACACACACACACACACACACACACACACACATACACACAAGGTAGCATTTTTGCTAAAAACAAAACAACAAACAGTGTTGTTTGAGTGTAAAGGTGACTGAGAATCTATTGTATATATATATATATATATATATATATATGTATATATATGTATATGTATGTGTGTGATTGTGTGTGTGTGTGTGTGTGTGTGTGTGTGTGTGTGTGTGTGTGTGTACACGTGCGTGTGTACATGTCTTTTGTCAAGGTATTTGCAGACAGACAGGATATGCTAGGACATTACTGGAAAGGATGTCCAAGCAGATTTGGAGCCCACTGTAAGATTGCACATGTCCGAGAGTGTGCGGGAACACGCCTGGCCACAAGCAAGGGCCAGCAGGAGGAAAAGGATGTGTGTGTGTGTGTGTGTGTGTGTGTGTGTGTGTGTGTGTGTGTGTGTGTGTGTGTGAGCTGTGTGTGTGTGAGCTTGTGTGTGTGTGTGTGTATGTGTGAGCTTGAGTGTGTGTGTGTGTGTGTGAGTGTGTGTTTGGGCGTGATCGTAGCAGTGTGGGTGTGTTTACGGGGAGCTGCTCAGTGTTAGTGTCTGATTTAAAGAGAGGAGGAAGAGAGGAAGAAGGGATAGCAGGAGAAACAGAAGGGAGAAAAAGGAGTGAGGACAGGCGTGCGGATCTGCGTCACAGGAGGTGCTGAGTAGCGCCGCCTTCCCATCATCCCCTTCATGCAGACGAGTGCCATCCTGCCTCTGCCCCGCCAAACACAAACACACATGTGCCACCCCCCCCCCCCCACCACCACACACCACCACCACACACACACACACACACACACACACACACACACACACACCCTACCCCACCCCTTCTCTCTCCTCCCCTAACCTCCACTCAAGTCCTTCTGTGACGTGCGGCTCTGTTGTCTTTCTTTCAGTAACTCTAATGAAAACAAAGGACCTCATGGGCCTTTCAGCTCCTCATAAAATAGAGTCATGATGAAAAGAGGGAGTGAGATAAGACAGAGGGAGAGAGAGAAAGAGAGAGAGAGAGAGAGATGGGTGGGGGTGCCACAGAAGGAATGAGAGGGATTTGTTGGTAAGTAATGAGTAAGAATGTGACAATAGGGGGAGAGAGAGAGAAGAGAAGGAGTGAAAGAGTATAGGTACAGGAATCCTATTCTAGGATAGAGAAAAGAGAGAGAGAGAGTTTGATAAAAGTCGGATGATCACAAAAGGAGAGAGGGAGAGGCAGATTATTAAAGCTGTAGGTCACAAAGGAAGGGAGAGGCAGAATGAAAAGAACAGAGAATGTGGTAAAAAAAAAACGCTGGCAAACACCAACTTTGCTCTGTTATTTTTGACTCAGGTTTCCTCATCTACCAGTGCGACAGGCCACCTCTCTGCTGTGTTTACCTTGGACATAATCAGCTCTACTGGACTTTTCACTGTTCCTCAAACAAACAGCCTTCCCCCCTCTCCGAGCCTGTCTGTCTGTCTGTTATGGGCAAAGGGAATCCAATCCAATAACTCTGTACCACCACCACCACCGAGCCTCCCTGCCTGACCTCCCAGCTCCTCCAACTACAACTCTAGTGGTCTTCACACAAGAATGAGAGGAACGAGATTTTGTTTTTGTTTTTCCTCACAGTCCTTTGCAACCCCCAGCCCCACCCCACCCCACCCCAATCCAACCCCCCACCCCCCTCCTTCCTCACCCCAAAACTGACCCTCCAAAGGCAGCCCCAGAGGCAGGGAGGACAGAGTAAGAGAAGAGAGAAGCAGAGGGAGGGAAGTGAGCAAGAAGAGAGACAGGATGTTATCTGGGCTGGAGATCGGGATTGGGGATGGGGCACATGTGCGCGCCAGGCTCTCTCTTTTGAGTTGGGACTGACCCGGCCTGTGGGATCACTTCCAAAACAACAGCCCTGTGTGTGTGTGTGTGTGTGTGTGTGTGTGTGTGTGTGTGTGTGTGTGTGTGTGTGTGTGTGTGTGTGTGTGTGTGTTGTGTGTGTGTGTGTGTGTGTGTGTGTGTGTGTGTGTGTGTGTGTGTGTGTGTGTGTGTGTGTGTGTGTGTGTGTGTGTGTGTGTGTGTGTGTGTGTGTGTGTCTGGGGGCCTGTTACATAAGAGAACTTCAGAGGCTTATGCAAGTCCGGCTGCAGTAAAAGTGACACAGAGCTGATACAGGTGACAAAGCGCTACTGCGGGAACTTCTGTTTCCACGGAGGGGAAGAAATATTTGACAGCGGTCCTCCCATCTGGCCTGTAAAGTGTGTTTGGTGTGTGTGTGTGTCTCTCTCTCTCTCTCTCTGTGTGTGTGTGTGTGTGTGTGTGTGTGTGTGTGTGTGTGTGTGTGTTTCAGAGAAAGACAGATGGATAGCATTCAGTACTGTCCACCTTGTTATCAGTTTCCTTGCAAAACACACACACACACACACACACTCACCTTGAGAACTTCAAAGCTCTGGAGTATATAGGGCAGAGAGAGAGAGAGACTTTAGGCTTCACACTAAGCACTGTGGGGTGTTTTTGTTCTTTTTTGCGAGTGACTAAAAGTTAGATTTATCTCCCGAAATTGCCGACAAACTCCCAAGTAACTTAAGTGCTGCACTCAAACCATCTACCATTAGAGTGATGAATAGTCCACACGCATGCACTCTAACATCAAGGAAATATGTCAGCAGCACAGAAACTTATTTCTGTTCTTTGCTTCCAACTC
>JAODXP020000017.1:32237913-32240413 GCA_027497455.2 Sardinella longiceps | reverse complement strand
GCGAGGACAGGCTGACAACGTACAGAAGAAGGGATGAGTGAAAGTAGAAGGCCAGATGACAGTTGGAAGAGTGCCGTGCTTGAGAGACATCAAGAAACTAGGGCAGAGGACGAGAGGACGAGGAGGATAGCTCGACCACACCAGCGTCTCGGCGGGCCAAAAAAACTCCAAATAATAATTCCAAGAAGGATTTGAAAAAAAAAGAAAATAATAATTAAATAAAATAATAGTGGAAAGCGTGTGTCATCATTTAAGGCGGCGTGACAAACACTGAAGCACAGCAGTCCTCCCTTTTACTTGGCCACTGCTAGCAGTCTGGCTCGTCCTCCGGCGCCTTCCAAAGAACACAGCGCAGGAGAGCCCAGGTCTGCCTTTAAAAACACTTGTGTGACCCGCCATAGACTTCCCCAGGACTTACTGAATGCCTGCACACCATTAATTCACAGATGAAAGAGTCCAGAGAATCTATTAAATTACCCTGATGATCTAAATATACTGTTGCAGGACCATTAAATAAGTCACATTCTATTAGGTGATATTTTAAACAGTGGTGAGTTGTCTCTACTGTTTTGGATGGGGGTGGGGGTGAGGGGGGTGTATGCATGGGTTATTTTACATGGGCAAGCAACCATGGTACCATTATAAATTTGTCAATAAGCATGACTGTTTTTCTTCACTCTACTTTTTTTCTCTCTGTTTCTTTCTCCTTGCCCCCCCCCCTCTCTCTCTCTCTCTCTCTCTCTCCCTCTCTCTCTCTCTCTCTCTCTCTCTCTCTCTCTCTCTCTGTATGTACATTTACTGTATGGGAGTATGTATGTGAACATGTGAGGGTCTTTTTTTTGGAAAGCCATCAGTGAACCGCTATATTTCTTTTTTTCTCTGCAGGCAAGCAGGAAGCAGCTAACCTACTGCCCTCTTCTGCCCTTTCCACTGTACATAAAGTAGCATTTTGTGACGACAACCAATACTGGAAAATTCTCCCATCCCCAGTTAAAAAAAGAAGGTTAAAAAAAACATGGAAAACCCTCACAGTGACGAGCAACACCTGGGGTAAAAAAAAAAAAAAAAAAAAATGCCCTGGCCCTGGGCATGACGCGGCCTGTAGAGAGACATCCGACGTAAACAAATGAGGGCTCATGGATGGAGGCCATTGTCCCGCTTAGCCACTTCCAGCCAGAGCTCCTTGTCCAGACGCTGACCGGCGCCCTGAGCCCTCAGGCCCGGGGAGAGGAGGGGAAAAGTCAGGGTGAGCTGGGGAAGCGGGGTTGTGGGGGGGTGGGGGGGTGAACACGCTGGGCCGCTCGGCGAAAAGCCCCTTCTCACCGGGGGAGTCGGTTAGCGGATGTCCCTGCGGGGTCAGGGCTCTGACTCTTTCATCAGATTACACTGTAATCCTTCACTCGGCCCTCCGGGGCGCTCCTCTGATTTATTCATTTGTTAATAAATTCTGCCTCGACCCAAGGGGTCGGATTGGGTGTCTACAATGAATCAGTCGGCCCAAGAAACACACTGGCTATTGTGGAGCGAACCAGCGTGGACTGTTTACACTGCTCTCGGCTGTTTTAAAAGGACAAGAGCATATTTACACACACACACACACACACACACACACACACACACACACACACACACACACACACACACACACACACACACACACACACACACACACAGACACAGTGCACTGAGGGAACCTCTGTGGGGCCTAAAGCAAAAGCCAAAAAAAAAAAAAAAAAAAAAGTTATCAGGGAAGCCATTCCGTCATATCGTACCAGAACAGATGGGGCAAGATAGAACTGGGTTTCCATGGGGGAAGAATGTTGGCTTCCTTCAGCTGGTAGGTAGGCCCCCAGGGGTAAGATTAGAAAATGAGTTTGGTTTCAAAGAGCCCATCCATTTGTGTCTTAATTACCTTCTTCCCACTTCTGGCACAGTCGCATCACTATTGCAGCCAAGCAATGAGAAGCCCCACAGGTGGAGAATTACACCACCACCATAGGCAGCAAAACCATCATTGCGCCTTTGATCATCAGTAGCAAAGCTGGAAACCCCACCTCAATATGTGTGAGTACAGCTGGATGCTTCTTCCTATCTCTTTTTCTCTCTGTCTGTTTCTCTCTCTCTCTCTCTCTCTCTCTCTCTCTCTCTCTCTCTCTCTCTCTCTCTCTCTCTCTCTCTCTCTGTCTCACTCATTCTTTCCAAGCCTTCCAAGCCCAACAGCAGCACTCATCTGCACACTTGGCCAGGGAGCAGTGCACCCCACCCCTCCCCACCCCCCCTTTCCCCCTTCCCTCCTTCCCCCCTTCCCTATCCGCCCTGCAGCGAGTGTGTGAGTCGTAAAAAAAAGGCTTTTATGGGCCCAACACGCGCTTGGCTGGACACATCCTCGGCGTGATTCAGCAGGAGAGGCCTGGGTGTGGGGCCACAACAGGTCCCATCCAGCCCACAAGAGGAACTTTTAGGAAGATTTTACTCACCAGAAAAATAGAAATGGGAACAC
>JAODXP020000017.1:32222913-32227913 GCA_027497455.2 Sardinella longiceps | reverse complement strand
ACACACACACACACACACACACACACACACACACACACACACACACACACACACACACATACAGACAAACACACACTCACGCACACAGATACACACTCTGTTTATCTTATATCTATTTATCTCTGCCATCCATCTGTGGTATAGTCAGCTTTTGTTCATTTCCCCCTAACCACACACCATCTGCAGTCTTGCTACACCTCCATTAGGTAGGCTTTGCACAGGCAGCCATTGGATAGCTTCTTCCCCAAAGGGCTCTCTCTCATTGGCCAATCTAGTCTGATGGTTTCCCGCCATTTCCCCACCTGATTTTAGGTGGGTATGGATTAGACATGAATGGTTTACACACAGGGGGAAGTCTCTATGATTGGAGTACGCCTAGTTCTAGTCCAAAAGAGAACGAAAATGTGGATTTCCATTCAGAAAAAAGTCTTTTAGTCTAGGGCTAGCCTTACTCCATGGATGGGAATCTGGCTCGGATGGTTTGGATCATGAGTTGGAGGTGAAGTCAGGCAGAAAAAGAGAGAGAGAGAGACAGACAGACAGAGAGAGAGAGAGAGAGAGAGAGAGAGAGAGAGAGAGAGAGAGAGAGAGAGAGAGAGAGAGAGAGAGAGGGGGGGGGGAGTTAGATGTGAGCTCCTGGGATTGTGGGCACCACATATATGCTACAGGGGGTGATGACTGCATTACAGCTGGCTGTCAAACATCACCACACATTCTTCCAAACCCAATTATTCAACATCATCCCCCTCTCCCTGTCTTTTCCCCCCCAAAGGGATTTTGTTTTCATTCTCAGCCAGATTATTCATTGTAATGCATACTTTCTCAATCCAGTCACCACCCTCCAAAAAGCATTATGTAGAAGCCATTCAGTCTGTTGGCCTGGGCCAGGGTAATACACACTGCTAGCTGCTCCCCAGAGAAGCGCTAATCTGCCAGCGAAACAAACACCAAGCGCGGCGGCATAATCAGCGGTTTGGCAACGCACGGTCGGCAACACCAGACGCTGATCCTTTACAGCGGCGGACGGCTCCAACATGTTCATTAGTGACCAGACATGAGACAAGGCCATTTTCTCTTTATCCTCAGTTTTTGGCCTTTTCTTGTGTCTGTCTCTCTCTTTCTTCATCTACAACCTCCCCTCCCCCCCGCTTTCACTCTGCTGCCAACACATACAGGAACACACACACACACACACTAATTTACATTCAGACACACACAAAAATCCACAGCCACCCACCCACGAACACACACACACACACACCCATTCTGTTCAAACATCCGCATTAATAGAGAGGTCACTGGGAAGAAAAGGCTGGGGTTTTGTAAATGTGTGTGTGTGTCAGTCAGTGTGTGAGCTGCGACAGAGGCAAGGGGCTTATGCTTGCACTAATCTCCATTAAGATTGACACCCCAATTGGTCTTGTGGTATGTGAGGCAAAGGGTGTGAGGCGCTTAGTTATGATCAATATTAGCGGCCACCCTCTGACACACACACACACACACTCACACACACACACACACACACACACCGTCTTCTTCTCCTAAGACCTCCATTGTTAGCACCCTGGATCAGCCAGGACCAGACCAAGGGCTTATCTGCTCCACAAACAGCCTGAGGCAAAAGAGAGCTTATGAAAAACTTGCTCCTCAGCAACTTAGCCCCCGTTATTTTATCTGCAGGGTCAGCCCTTGAGACACGACCTCTCACACCTCTCTCAACAGCCCTGCCATTTGCTCTTAGCAGCTAGCAGTGTGGTGTGTAATCCTCTCATTTGTTTTTGCTTTTTCTCTTTTTTCCTTTTTTTTGGTTAGCCTAGCCTGGCTGCTGTGCGTTTTTTGTGCTTAGCGCCTAGCTAGCGCTTAGCCTTTGGTTCACCTCAGAGAAGCACTATCGAGATATTAAAAAAAAATGGTCTTAGGGACTTGGCAACGGTGCCAGCGACTCACTGTAGCGTGTGTTTTCTTAGCCATGACTTAAGTGGCTTGTTCAACATTCAACTTCACTGTCAACTAGAGGGAATTAACACTGACGGGACAGGAGGTTGAAAAAATGTCATTATTACCAAACCCAGATGTTTTAGCGCAACGGTAAAGGTAAACACTGGCCTATTGTTATAAGGTTGAGTTGATATTTTGGAAGAGATTAACCTGTGAGAGGGCTCATGTCAAATGGAGAAGGCAGCAGCATTGCTACGGGGAGTTTGAGACATAGGGGTATGAGTTTATACTTGGACCACAAGGAAAACATGACACCTCACATCATTTCTCAAACAATAAACAACTCTTGCTTTTGTATAGCTGACAGCTTACATCAATATTTGTCACGCTGTTTTCTTTTCACGTATTTTTTCACTGATTCTCATAATCCGCTGTTGTGAATCTATCAGGCGCATGATGTTTCAAGACGCTTGCGCGACTAACAAAAATCCCATATATTTACAAAGAAACTGAATTTGAGGAAACACGCTAAAAGGCCAAATTGACAGTAGAACTAAAAGCCATATCTCTTGCCGTTCCCCAGAGAGAAATAGAAGCCCTGTTTGGCAACAGCGCTGAACCCGAGAGCCAAGACCCTGTGTGTTTAGAGCGGAGAGACCTGTCTACCAGTGCGAGATAAATTAGTGATTTACAGCATGTGCCGTGGAGAAAGTTCATTAAGATGATGTAGAGCCTTGTTTTATTTACAAAGCGTTTTACGCTGGTTTACTTGGTCAGGTTCAGGAAGGGCTCCTTTAATAGTAAATTAGCAACGGTTATTTTTCAACTGCTTCACTGAGTGAGTGCTAATTTGTAGGCACGTTCATGTGTGCCTGAGAGTAAGTGTGTGTGTGTGTGTGTGTGTGTGTGTGTGTGTGTGTGTTTTGTCTAACACACACTATGCAGTGCATATACACACACTGGCACCATCATCCACAGTCACCTCGTTCTGTCAGCCTCTCTATGATGAACAATCTATGGATAAT
Source organism: Sardinella longiceps (assembly GCA_027497455.2). Classification (NCBI taxonomy): domain Eukaryota; kingdom Metazoa; phylum Chordata; class Actinopteri; order Clupeiformes; family Clupeidae; genus Sardinella; species Sardinella longiceps. The sequence goes on along the minus strand of JAODXP020000017.1, from coordinate 32,224,950 downwards.
AAAAATAAAAACAATAACGATAGATGGATGGGGCAGGTCCCCTGGCTGTACCCTGCTGGAATGTTTACACCAAGCAGGGGGGGTATTTGGATCCGTGTGACTGGAAAAAGCACAGCGCTGGATGTCAAAGCGGGACTGATGGGATGTGGCAACATTACTGATGTTTGGTCATGCCTGCAGGTGAATCATGGGAAGGGGGGGGGGGGGGTTGTTTGGAAGTCCGTGGTTTCCTTTTTTGTGCGGTTTTTAATCCATTCTTGGAGAGCTCCGTCAAAGCCACGCATGACTCACTGACATCTCAAGGCTGAGATTCAAAGCTGTGGAATGGGCTTTGGGGAGGGGATCTGCTTTGTTTTAAGCATGTCTGTATTATATTGTCTATATGGATGAATAGGCTTTAGGCAGTACACATATGCATGTCTAAATACAAACGCATGCATATACAAGCATAGACACATACAAATGTATATACACACTTCTAAAGAAACACACACATGTAGGCTACATGTACGCGTTCCACACACCCACAAAGCATCACACATGTACACAAGTTACCACTCAGGCCTACCCACCTACACACATACACACATGCACAAAGACACACTCTTTTAGATGTGCTCTGAGTCATAAAAGGCTTAGCTCCGATTTCACAGCTCGCAGCTCCTCTCCAACTTGAGGGAGATTTTACACCTCATATCTCCTCTTCATCTCGTTGCTCCCAAACCAAAAATGGTGAAGGAGCAAAAGCCTGATCTAAACACAGAAGATCCAGGCCTGACTGCACACACACACACACACACACACACACACACACACACACACACACACACACACACACACACACACACACACACACACACACACACACACACACACACACACACACACACACACACACACACACACATAAAGCATATAAGAGAGTGACCTGACCTAGTTCTGTGATGGAGGTGCATCCAGTCTAATAGCCTCTATCACAGGATGGAGTTTCCCTAAGCCAACCAGCCAGCCAGGGATCTCTGGGAGAAACGCCACTAATGGAAGGAACTGAGGTTTGGCCGAATCACCAAGAATTAGGCCGTCACTGAATCAGATCAGGGTAAATAGGCATAAATAACTCTCTTTGTGGTGTGACTTTTCCCTTGCTTCCAATGTGCCCCACCCCCCGAATCGTCCTTCCCCCTCCTCTTCGGAGGACACCCTAGCCACAATCCCCTCACACTGTGACTACTGCTGCCGACGCTGCCACGCACTACCCTGCTTATCCGTCCAACCCAGTGGCACATCCCATCAAACCGACCGCAAAACAGTGGAGCTTTGGAGAGCGCATGGCATGCCTCCTTCCTTTGTGCTGGTATTTTTGTGCGTTCAGCGAGCCAAACGACCAAATCAAATATAGACTCGGAAACATTCACATGCTTATTATTCTTGGAGCTGGACGCCACTCGGACTCAAGCGTCGTCTATTTCCAGACGCAAAAGAGCTGCTGCTGTTGCTGTTGCAGCCGTCGCTGCTGGCCCCAGGAAGGCCCGGGGCTTAAGAACGAGATTTCGTAAGGGTTTTGGAAGGGGTTTGGGGGGGGGGGTGTATAACTTTTATTTCCCTTTGTGGCTTAACACAAACAGCCTTCACGTTTACTTAATGTTAACTCATAGTTTTCTTTAGTCTGCTCGCTCAAACAATAACGCATGGCAGACGTTAGACACACCAGGAAAGAGAGAGAGGGACAGAGAGAGAGAGAGAGAGAGAGAGAGAGAGAGAGAGAGAGAGAGAGAGAGAGGGAGGGAGGGTGCAGATGAAATGAGTGTCCTCAAATCAGAGATTTGATGTTTGTAATTTCAGTATAATTTTGAGACAGTGGGCAGCAGTTTGAGTTTCCTCGGCTGTCATCACCTCTGTGAATGACTGTAGCACTGAGGAGTGATTCATTCAGCCGCGCATCATGGGCGGACATGGGTGAGGCTAAACCACAGTAAAACTGCAAGTTAAAGGCCAGTGACCTCATACACACACACACACACATACACACCCATATCC
>JAODXP020000017.1:32210413-32220413 GCA_027497455.2 Sardinella longiceps | reverse complement strand
TCAGAATAACTGTGGGAGGAAGTGTGTGGTGTGTGTGGGTGTGTGTGGATGTGTGTGAATATAAGTGTGTCTGTGTGTTCGTGGGAGGGAATGTTTTTGTGTGTATAAGAGAGGGCAAAAGTGTGTGTCTGTGTGTGTTCTGCATATCTTAACTTGAGTATACAGTATACTGTATGCATACTGTATGGATACTGTATGCATATCTGTGTGTGTGTGTGTGTGTGTGTGTGTGTGTGTGTGTGTGTGTGTGTGTGTGTTCCTCTGCGTGAACTGAGCAGTGCTTGTGCGGTATCTCTGAGCGTATGAAATGCAGCCCTTCTCTGCGGGGACATCTCTCTTAATCATAAATTTGCCAGGCGCTCTAAACGTTTAACCCCCATTCCAGTGACTTACGTCCTGTTCTCTGCTATTCCAAATGTATTTATTTCGAAAACAAAATCAACAACAGAATACATAAATCACAAACAATCAGAGCGCAGCCAAGAGACTATCAAACCCTCTCCACCCTGAGAATAACCCCTCCAGTGAGCTCACAAAAAGTCGAAAAAAAAAGAATAAAAACATAAAATAAGAGACAGTAAGCTAACTCCTCTCTCATTCCTCAAAATGTACTCCAGCAGAGCCCCGTACTTTACCTTTGTGGCTCAACGTGACCCTGGGCAGGCTCTGTTTCGCAGCCCCTACAGCAGGGAGGCAGATCAGTAACAGCATCCCCAGTAACCCCACCCTGAGCTGGGGCGAGGTCGGCCTCCTCTTCCCCTGTGCCGGGCTGGAGCTGGAGCTGGAGACGAAGTCAGAGAGGGAGCTCCAGGCGGAGGTCCCCAGCAGGCTTCGTGGAGTTTCTGCTGCCCGGCCGAGGCTGCTGAAGTGGGGCATGGATCGCTGGAGTCTCCCCCACTGGGCTCGGGTCCTCGGATCACTTTTAGTGCTCATGGTGAGACTGAGCGGGAGCTGAAGAATGGTATGTCTCTTCAACAGGGCTACAGAGAGACAGAGGAGGAGAGAGAGAGAGAGAGAGAGAGAGAGAGAGAGAGAGAGAGAGAGAGAGAGAGAGAGAGAGAGAGAGAGAGAGAGAGAGAGAGAGAGAGAGAGAGAGAAGGGGAGAGGCATACAAGAAATACAAATGCAACAGGTCAAACTCTGCCAAAGGAGGGGCTCTGTAAGGATGTGTGTGTGTGTGTGTGTGTGTGTGTGTGTGTGTGTGTGTGTGTGTGTGTGTGTGTGTGTGTGTGTTGCACGCGTACGCACAATCAGGAATGTGCATGGAGACAAAGTGAATTAATAGTCATCATAGTCCGAGTTAGACTTAATACCAGAGCATAGTGCAACTTAATATATACACAAGTTCCATCATGCTATGTGTGTGTGTGTGTGTGTGTGTGTGTGTGTGTGTGTGTGTGTGTGTGTGTGTGTGTGTGTGTGTGTGTGTGTGTGTGTGTGGACTTGTTTAATAGTCCCTGTGAATGCTCAGCTGTTTTACCATGGTGCCCTTTAGGTATGTTGGCACATTTTGGGAGTCCCTGGAGCAGCTGCTGCTGTCCTATTCAGATCCTGTCTTTTGTCCTGAGCAGCGCAGAGCAGAGGAGAGTAGAGGAGAGCAGAGGACTCACTCTCCCTCCCTCCCTCCCTCCCTCTCTTCCCTAAATCTGTCTGTTTACCGCCAACAAAGCTTTCGCCTCGCTGGACTGCCTTTAAAACTTTCAGTGGGTGTCCATCAGTCCTTTTACACATCACACACACACACACACACACACACACACACACACACACACACACACACACACACACACACACTACACTGACACACGCACTCGCACACACACACACACACACACACACACACACACACACACACTACCTACACACACACACACACACACACACACACACACACACACACACACACACACACACAAATCACACACACACACTCGCATACACAAGCACAACAAAACAGACACACATACAAACAAGTTTGTCACACACACTCACACACACACACACACACACACACACACTCAGACATATGCCAGATTCACACATAGATAAACATGTAGAAGCACACAAACTTACTGAAAGGTTTCACGCATAACAATAGGACTAGACACACACACAAAAACACACAAAAGTCTCTTTCTGGCACTCTTTCTCACTCTCTCTCTCACACACACACACACACACACACACACACACACACACACACACACACACACACACACACACACACACACACACACACACACACACGCGCATGCACACACACGCACACTCTGACTCCATCTCATTCCCTGATGAAGGGGTCTTGGCACACAATAGCGTCTGACTTCCTCTACCTTCATTTTTCAAAGGGGGGGTGTGTGTGTGGCGCAAAGCCACATGTTGGAAGAGGACAGGCATGACGGCAAGCCGAGGCGAGACAGGACTAGGCGAGGCGAGGCAGGGCTAGACGACCCCTTTTCACGAGACACTCAGGGGATCCCCAATTGAGGAGCGACACGGCCATTTTCTAGCCAAGGTCCTTCACCTCTCCTCTGTCAACGCCTCTCCATTCTTCACAGGGCCCCTGGAGGACAGCGCAGGGGTCAGGGGAGTGTGTGTGTGTGTGTGTGTGTGTGTGTGTGTGTGTGTGTGTGTGTGTGTGTGTGTGTGTGTGTGTGTGTGTGTGTGTGTGTGTGTGTGTGTGTGTGTGTGTGTGTGTGTGTGTGTGTGTGTGTGTGTGTGTGTGTGTGTAGTGTGTGTGTGTGTGTGTGTGTGTGTGTGTGTGTGTGTGTGTGTGTGTGTGTGTGTGTGTGTGTGTGTATGTGTGTGTGTGTGTGTGTTTGGGGGGGTTGTGGTCACTCAGTCAGATCAAAGCACTGTCCACTCCAGCTCCTATTCTGTTAGCCGCTGGGTTAAAAAATACCTTAAATAGTTTGGATGCATGTTTGACCTGTGGGTCTGATAGGCAGACAAGGCCATAGCGCCATAGCTAGTAATGCATTGAGGAATGTCGCCTGGAACAGAGTCAGATATGCTATCACTCCTATTTATACACACACACACACACACACACGCCCACGTACATACAGTATGTTCACACACACTCATGGGAGGTACTCACACACACTCACACCCACACACACACAAACACAGCATACAGACACACATTCCTTTACAGTACAAACACAAACAAGTAGGTACATTCACACAAAATACTGCCGCACACACACTCACACAAACACCTCTCACACACACACACACAAAGAGCACTGAACCAAGTGATTATCTACCTTTCTCAGATATTGCTGTCTGCCGGTGACAAGCGAGAGGGATCGTCCTGATAGCACAGAACAGTCTGTTTATTTAAACAAACAGTCTCGCCCTCCCCTCGGCCATGTAGCAAAGATAAACGGCCTCGTCTGATGGATAGCACACTAGAGGAATATTCTGTGGGGTAGCGTCAGGATAGACAGGTCGCGAGACCCCCCCCCCCCCCCCCATACACACACTCATGCACACACACAAACAAATACACACACACACACACACACACACAGACAGGGATTTCAGAAGCAGCCAAGAGGAGCCATTTATAAAGCGATCTCACACAGGAACGCAAGTAAGGGCTTAAAAGCCAGGTTTCCTCTGTCTGGGCCTACAGTCTTAAGACCTTGTGCGTCTTTTTGAGGTAAACAACGGAGGCAAGCGTGTCATTATTGTTTTATGGTGACCGTTAGGAGCGCTAGGAGTTTCCCGGACTTCGCCTTCTCCCAGTTCTGGATGAGAGCACTTTTCATCAAGACCCTGTCATTGTCCTTGGCCCGTGGGACGTTCCAGAGGATGACCACAGTCATCTCTCATAATCAGCTCCCCCCATCTCCTGCTGAGTGATAGCCACAGCGCTATTAGCTTTTTTGAAGCGTTCCCATGATTTCAGACTAATAAAGGTGATTATTCCTCCACTGACGTTACATATTTTTATATTCCTGTTGTTTTTGGCAGCAGTCAATATTCTTTTTTCTCCTGGTCCAGATTGAGCACGCTCAAATAGGTATTTCCTATGGGCCGTAGTTGAATGCGACTGATGTCAGAGTGAACACAAACATATGTCATATGTAATGTAAGGATTCTATATGCTGTGGTAATGCAAAGATTAAGCTGAAATTGCCTGGTTGAGGAGGAATGGTCTCAGTTTGCTGCTTGCAATGTGCTCATTCTGCCTGGTCATTTCTCAAGAAAACAAACGCTTCGGAGGGAGAAACCACTCGGAGCCAAAGGGTCAGTCACTGTAAACCGAGGGAAAATAATGTACGAAATATGGAATTATTTGTTCAAGCTTGAAGAATGTGCTTCTACCAATCCACCTTCATATGTACCAGCTCACCTTTGGCCTGTTGTATAAGTCTGTTTAAGTGTAGTCCATGTGAGGCACGGAGCAACACTCACTGTCTGCCAGTGAAACTCCAAAACGACACACAACCCACAGAATGTAGGTTAAATTTTATGGCTCCAGACTTGTTATTCAGAGATATTTTTCTTATTTGTTCTGCGTTTAAAGAGGCATAGGTAGTCCTGCAGGTTAAAGTGGTATAAAGTGGTAGAGATTGTGTATATATAATCTTACTGTAATATTGTTGTTCTAAGTTTGTCTACTCAGCTGTTCTCTAAGTTTGTCCACTGGTTAGATACCTTCTTGAGTCTCTGCTCCATAATCATGTGGCAGTAGGTTGGAAAAACAAATATCTGATGTCTAAAATCAACAACAAGAAGCCCTGGCCTATATTTAATGACTTGGTGCATGGCTCTGTAAGCAACACATACATCTTAACAGAACCATTTCCTGTGTTGTGTTACTACTGTTTCAGGAGCACACCAGTTCATCAACAGCACAGAGTTAACGTTGCCCTACTGCCCACTTTCTGCACTCTTGTTTGGCTCTCCTGTCTATTTAGGTTTCACGTGGGAGAATACCTGTATGATAGAGTACAGCAGTTATCCCTGAGAGATGGAATCTCAATGTGGCGGCTTTGAAATAAAACAGTTTCTCTAGGGCAGTGTCCGATATCATCTGAGGTTTGATCAGGAAAGCCTGGAATGCTTATCTAAGCAGGAATTCACACAGGGGATTCAACACATCACATTTTCCATTTTGTGAAGGTAAGGGACCATGGAAAAAGGACAATATCAGCACACATCTGACTCTTCTAATCTCTGTGATGTGAAGATTTAAAAGTTGACAAACACCACAGGAAAGTATTTTTTCAGTGACAAAGAGGACTAAAATGGAGTTGTCCTAACTCTAGAGGTATGGGTGAAAAAGCAGGACAGAGGAAGAATTGTTCTGACCATAAATGTATCATGTCCCATTGAAACGACAGTGCAAAAAGTTAGCGAATAAGAAAGAAAGACAGAAAGAAAGAAAGAAAGAAAGAAAGAAAGAAAGAAAGACATGATAAACTGCACAGAAAGGCTAGAAGGAGAAGCAAGGATAGAGAGACAAATGGAGGAGAAGAGACAAAGGCAGAGGAATGAGATAAAAATGAGCAGAGAAGACAAGAGGAGCTTGAGCGGGGGAGACAGAGATACAGGAGAGATAGAGATACACTCGAGAGATAGAGATGAAGACGACTGTGAGAGAAATCAAGGTCTAAATGGAGTCCCTGCAGCTTCTGTTCTCCTTCTTGCCTGAGTGAGTAATGGCTGTGTCGAAACACTGGCGGTGTGCAGACACCCAACACCGGCTGGTTTATTTGCTGGAGCATTTGATCCCTTGTTATTGGGGAAAGCTCTGCTTGCTGTACTCTGAAACGCCTAATAAAGTCAATTTATCATTCCGCTTGTGCCAGCTGACTGGGCAGTGTGCTGCCCTAACTTCAAAGTGTTGGAGTGTGTGTGTGTGTGTGTGTGTGTGTGTGTGTGTGTGTGTGTGTGTGTTTTGCAGGTTTGTGTGCTGGGGTGGAGGTTCTATGAGGGCATTGCAAACTCAATTTCTATGAGCTGCTGATCTATAACCTTGTATAGGCATTGCTCAGCGGCTTTTTCAAAGGAACTAGGTGAACCAAATGTAAGTCCATTTTTCTTCATACCTCTGAAGTACCGTATCTGGAAAACGGATGTTAATTATTGCCTGAGACTCTTCTGCAGCTCAACAATTTCCTGCGAATGCGCCTGGAAAAGAATTTAATATTCCCTCTCTCGTCCTTGAACTTCCCATTTGGAGTAAATCACTCCAGATAACCCCAGAAACACCTGGCCGGAGGTCATTATAATGATGATAAAAAAGTTTGACCGATTCCAGAAAATTCTAAGTATGAGATGACTTTTGACTTCAAGCCACAGCTGTGAGCTGGAGAGCCAGGAAAGATCAAATCCCACCAATCCCTCGGATAGTTACTTTAAAATCCACCTTCTTCCATGGGTAACCTCCACGTCAACAAGTGCTCTTGTCCCTCATTCAGTCATGGCTTGTGCCTTGAAACACTTAGCCTATTATGCCAAGGAGCCCCACGGGAGGCGGATTAAATGTATCAGATATCATAGAACTAAGTGAAGGAGAAAGAGAATGAACAGAAAAGAGAAGAAAAGGAGAAAAAAAAAGAATGGACACAGTTGAATGGGGTGCTGAAAACAGCAGCGGTAAGGAAATACAGTATTCTTCCACGGCCCCATGCTTGAGCTTTGGACATGGTTAATGACACGGTCATAAGGGCTATTTCTCTCTTACTTGCCCCTAGGGTAGGCTCTCGTGTACCTGCCCTCACCTGGGTTGGCGCCATAGCAGGTACACCCACTGTTATCAAGGGGGTGGGGACAGACGAGGGAGGTAGAGATTTTTTTTCCATCGCATACAGTATCTAGTTTATCTCTGCTTCTGATCTCTCTTTTTCTTTTTTTTCTCACTGTGTCCCTTTCTATTTGTCTCTGTCTTCCTTGTTTCATTGCTCCTTGTCACTCCTCGTCTTTCATTTCTCCCATTCTATCTGTCCTCTTTCTCTCTGTCTTTGTCCCTCTCTCTCTTCCTCTTTAGTTGTCAGGATGATTGACAGAATCACTTGTAACCCTAGACATAGTGGAGTGGAGCTCTGATCCTCGTAATGGTGCGTGACTAAAAAAATGGACACACTCCCCCTCTCAGGCCCGAGAGTCGCACCGCTGCCCTCCCCTGGGGCTTAACTCACACACACACACACACACACACACACACACACACACACACACACACACACACACACACACACACACACACACACACACACACACACAAAACAAAAAATCATCCAGGAAAGTCAGCTCAGGTGAATCCAGCAGACAGGTGGAAGGCTATCGGGTTCTCTTTAAGGCGACTGTCGTTTCCACTGACTGGTTAAACGTTAAAAAAAGGTTACAAAAAAAAGAAGTGCCATATATTTTCGTAGTCTTTGCCCCCTGGTTGAGCATGCAGTGGTGCTTGTGTGCGTTGACAGCAGCCCATTGAGAGGGAGCAGGTGAGCTGGAAGAGTGATCGCAGATTCTGCACTTCACTCAAGCGCCTCGGTGATAAGCCTGTCATCTGAATAACATGTCAGGCTCACATACCCCTCGCAGGCCCAAAGAAGAGAAGAGAGGGAGAGTCAGAGAGAGAGAGAGAAAGAAAGAAAGAAAAGAAAACGACACGCACCATGTATTTCCCTCACCCCAGAGAACCCCGCTCAAATGTACTGAAGTCTGTCATGAGTATTGTGCACAGAGATATCCATCACTTTTGTATTTATCTGTGCGAGTCAGTTTGCTTATGTTGCATTAAAATGACTGCTCTACCACCTCCGTGTCTGTGGAAGCTGCGCCCTGAGAAGCGATGGCGGCGGCGGAGCGGCCCCTGTCTTGTGGTCGCAGGCTCCATAAAGTAAGGGCGTGGAGAGGAAGAATAACTCTGAGAAAATCAGACCTTTTCCTCTTGTCTGCTCCCTCTGGCTCAGGACTCAGAAAAAAGGGCTTTGGCATCCTCACTTGTTTGGCTTCCTAAGTCCTATAGAGCCTATCCTGGCTGGGCAGCCCTCTCTCTCTCTCTCTCTCTCTCTCTCTCTCTCTCTCTCTCTCTCTCTCTCTCTCCCTCCCTCTCTGTCTGTCTCTCTCTCCCACCATAGATCAGTAGCACATCTGTGTCAAAGCTTCTCTATTTCACCCGAAGCCTGGCAGCAACCTTTCTTTTTTTCTTTACAAATAAAATGAAATTGCATTGAGAGGGTCGATGACCGCCTGTTTAAGGGCAAGATTACCATAAATGGATAGCAGACATTCTCATCCAAAGAATGGAGTCCCTCCTTGTTTGAAGAGTCCTGTTGGTAAAGGTTAAGTGCATTCTTGTATCTATTTGGGGGCGGCGAAAATGTGAGAATGCACTTCACTGAGGTTACAGCTGCGTATTGCTCCCATCCAGCCTATTCAAAGTAGGGGTTAGCAAAACATTAGGAGGTCTGGTAGACAAATTAACTTTGAAAAGCTTTATCGGGAGAGTTCAGCTGGATGTTTGTGTGCGAGCGTACGCATGGTGCCAAGGGAGCATGTCTGACTTACTGGGTGTGTGTGTGTGTGTGTGTGTGTGTGTGTGTGTGTGTGTGTGTGTGTGTATCAAAAAGGTCTTGTTACAAAAGCCCACTTCTTGTTTTCTTTAGACATCATTTTGAAGAGTGGCGTCAGAAATTATCCCGGAATTTATTTACTCTTGTCACCGTGACGAGACCTACTGGACCCCTGCCAGTGGGAGCAGAGAAACTCTCTCTCTCACTCTCTTTCTTTCTTTCTTTCCCATTTCCCTGTTGGCAGTAGGGTGTAAAATAAACTTGTGTATAGTCTGTGAAATTGAAAGTTTTCATGATTTGATAGATACTGTTAGCCTCATGATGAGGTTCCTCATGTGGGTGGCTTCCTGGAGAGTAAACTGTCTGTGTATACTGTGTGCTAGAACAGGAGAGAGGTGGATTTTCCACGGAAATTCTGTGTGTGTGTGTGTGTGTGTGTGTGTGTGTGTGTGTGGGGGAGAGAGAGAGAGAGAGAGAGAGAGAGAGAGAGAGAGAGAGAGAGAGAGAGAGAGAGAGAGATGGATAAGAAGAGAGAAAGAATGTCCCATTGCCATAGAAAGTCAGCAGCTCCAGGGGAAACCCACTATGGCACCAGAGTCGACCTCATGAGTAGCGCAGCTCATAGTTCACACACACACGCACGCACGCACACACACACACACACACACACACAGAGAGAGACAGGCGGGGCGCAGGCGGAATCTTGCGAGTCAAACAAGACACATGAGACCCGGTCTGAGCGCGTGTTATTAGCACGGATGTGAGAGGAGGGAGTCGCCAGTTGGATGACCACTCCGATCACTCAACAGCCTCTGACAGTCTGCTTCCCATCATAGCCCACTGACAGTTTCTTTCCAACTTATATAATCCAAGAAGCTAAAAGCACAAACTAAAACTAATATAATAATCATTTTACTTCGAAAATAAACCTATGTAAAACATAAATACGTCCCATAACTGTCCACAATTTTACATCATTACTCAGACTTCAGTTGTACTAAGCCTTCCCGATGGAAAATGTTACAGCACAACAACTATGTGAGTGTTACACTCTAGAAATGCGAGTGAAATGGACATTCGAGCCAAGAGCAGAGTTAAAGCGCAACCAGAGACAGAATATCTGAAACAACAACTCTTAGGGTATTTCTGAACTTTCGGTGCCAGCGGAGAGATCTCCGTCTTTACGCGCGTTTCAGTAATAGGGTTGCTGCTGCCAACCTGATAATAATTAATGACCCGACAGTGGAGCTTGTAAAAACTTTCCATATGAAGTTGTTGTTCCATCACTCTAACTGGATCATAAAGATCATCACAAAGTGAAAAAGCCGCAATATCAAACGTGAACTCAATGTCCGGCTTCTGATATATAATTAGGCTAACCCACTGTTTCAAATCTCAAAGCTGAAACTTCACATTTCTTTCTCATCAAAATACGTCAATTTTAGTGAAAGCATTTCCAACAT
>JAODXP020000017.1:32200413-32202913 GCA_027497455.2 Sardinella longiceps | reverse complement strand
GTGTGTGTGTGTGTGTGTGTGTGTGCTTTGAAGCTGATGTAATGAAGAACAGCTGAGGATGGGCCTGCTTGTCCCGGCATCCCATGTTCGCACTGTGTTGAAAGCTTACTTACTCCAGTTGTGGTAAAATATAATTCATATGCATATTTTTTGTCATTATGTCTTTGGCACATTTGGCATACAAGGTGGAGTTCATCCGCACTAGGAAATTAAGCGATTGACATGTAATTTATAGTCTTGGACCGTCCTTCCAAAATTAAAAAAAGATGTGATGCAATATTTTCCCCTCATAGATCACAATTAATTGACTCTATAAATCAGATAGATCAGATAGTCTTCTCTGTTCCAAGACTCAATAAAATGTGTTGACTAGATAACATTTATCACTGGTTTTTGGACAGAGACCGAGAGACAGAGAAAAAAAAAACAATAAATGAGTGAGAGATGAATGAGGAAAAGATGGATCCAGTGAAAAGATGAAGAGATATCTCAATGATCCTTTGGCTATGTTAGTGAAGACTACAAGATAAAAACTGCTGAGGCCAGTTCAGGGCTGATGGCTTTGGAAAGACATCTGGATGTGGACCACCTCTATAGCCCTGGCGGTCTGACCCCTCCCTTTCTTGCCTTTGATTTACATCATCCGGTCAAGTTTCCCCGTTTCCCTTTCATATGTAAACTCAGCTAATGGCACCCATCCATTTACATACACTATTCCCATGCCTTTGGTCTATGCCCCCATTTAAAGTGTGGGAGACTTGCTTGTGTACGGTACAGGATGGAGCAATGAAGCACCATGCCCCAGAATGCCAGGCTAGAGAGAGAGAGAGAGAGAGAGAGAGAGAGAGAGAGAGAGAGAGAGAGAGAGAGAGAGAGAGACACCGGTGAATCTGTGTACTCTAGCTACACTCTCCAAATATTGAAACTTAAAGCTTGAGTCTGGGAACCTTTGGGAAGTAAAAGAAAAAGAAAGAAAAAAAAAACGGCAGACTGTTACAGTAAAAACTCTGGCTTTAACCAAACAAACGCTTCCTCCTGGTTCACTGTCGGAGGCACCGTGGGTGCACTTAATGGGGAGCTCTTAAACAGCGCTAAAATTACTGATAATTGTTGGAGAAAATAATATTGGAGAAAAGAGCCTTCGGTGCAGTGCAGGGGCTGCTCGGAGGAAGACCTGCCAATGTCAATAACGTTATTTCCCTGAGATATGATTCCCTCAGGGTAAGGAGCAGCCAGTGGCTTCGTTTGGTCAAGCAGATAGAATAGAGTCCTGTGGTTAAAAAAAGAGGAGGAGGAGGTGGGGAGGAAAGAGAAGGAGAAAGAAAAGAGAGAGAGGTCTGTAGAGAGAGGGCAGGGAGTGTTAGTCAGAGGAGCGAAATGAAAGCCTATTATCTCGCCCTGACCTGCAGGGGATGTGTAGGAAATGGCTGCAGCGAAATTTGTTTTGGGCCCGTAATTTCAGCCAGCTGTCCCGTCATGCCTTTGCATGCATCTGCGTAAAACTCTGACAGAGAGAGGGAGAGACTTGGTGTGTGTGTGTGTGTGTGTGTGTGTGTGTGTGTGTGTGTGTGTGTGTGTGTGGGTGTGTGTTGTGAGTTTACATATCTTTATGTGTGTGTGTGTGTGTGTGTGTGTGTGTGTGTGTGTGTGTGTATTTTGGGACAGAAAAGGGTGGAGATTGAGTGAGTTGGGGTGTGTGTGTGTGGTGGGGGGAGAGGAGGGTGGTGGTCTGATTGCATGACAAGCTCAGTGTATCACACAACACCTTCCAGCACTGGTTGACTTAGAGTGTATAAAAGCCAGCAGGTCTGCGAGGCGAAGAGAGGAGAGGAGGGGAGAGAGGAGAGGAGAGGAGGGGAGGGGAGACGCAGAGGGGGGGCCTGCCAGCCGTGGGCCAGCTGTTCCTAAACAACACCATTTCACAACCGCCAGCCACCGCTCTGAGACAGGCCAGTTGCGAGCATCACCGCCCCGGCCGCCACGTGTTGTTGTTGCATTGAGTGTGGAGTGATTTATGGATCTATTGGCACGCTCCGAGCAGTGGAAGCCAGCGAGGAAGTTGTTTAGATGATGAAGGGTGTGATATGGTGGACTCGGCCAGGTTAATGATCTTACTGCATAATTATGCTCTGACGACGTGATTGAGCATGCTGTGTCTTCTGCAAACGTCTTTCTCGAAACTATGTGTTTATACATTAGCTCGCTAAAAACCTTGGGAAAAATGATACCGATATACATCAATTTTCTTCAAAGTTGTCCCAGAGTGAGATTATTAACATTAAATGATATGGCTAAAATGTAGGGTGTGGTAAAATAATAAATAAGGAGAAATATCAAGAGTCTCACAGACGAATGTGAGAATGTGATGAAATGAAATAAAAAATCCCCTTTCAAAAATCCCCCTTTCAGTTCCTTGTAGTTTTGTTAGTTGGGTTCATGACTTTATGGCATTATAAAAACCGAGACAGACAAACACAGTTATCTAAGTTGACTCTCTATT
>JAODXP020000017.1:32177913-32192913 GCA_027497455.2 Sardinella longiceps | reverse complement strand
TTGTTTAAATCAGCTTGTTTGTGGCTTCTATTGGTCATATAGCCAGAGGGCTAACTATGCCTCTGTTTGTAGCGCAATCCTATTGTGTGCAGAACCAATTTGATTCTGTCCAGGATCTATTCATCATAGATATCATTAGATATAGTCTGGCTTGTCAGGCTACCTAAATACATTTCCCACAGTGTGCGGCTGGAGGCCAAACAGTGCACTAGGTAGCAAAGCATATCCATATAACCAGCATATGGCAGTATAAAGGTTAGTAACAGAATGAATCTCTTTGACTGTTAGTTGGGGTGTATTTCTTTCCTCCATTTGTTAATTTGTAATAAATCTCTGAGTTAACAAGCCAAGTGGTGAGCTTTGGTGAGAGGCAGAGTGCCCTATGGAGGCTCTCCACTAATGGCCTGTTAAAAAGAATACCAACACTATGGCACCCATTTATTTTGGAAATGTGTTGCACTGGACCGGCTGCCCTGCTCGTTTCATAGAGGCCAGCTGCAGCCACACATGGGCCATTCGAAGTATTTCATTACGCATGGAGACTAAATATTACATCCCAGTTAAACAGTCTTCCACTGCAAACATGTCTTTTGTGCCGGATCGGTAGAATGTATATTTCAACTTTAATTGGCTGAGATTGAGTAGAGGTCAAAAAATGTGTTTTATTGGTTCCAGTCTCTTGACTCCGGTTTTTCACAGGTAATGACCTGCAGATTTCACTGCCCCCGGTTTCTTCCATACAAAAACCATTCATGCAGACGCTCACAGATCTCTCTCTTAACTCAGTCCTTCATGGCCTCAGCAATGCTTCTATTAATCATTTCTTGACAATCTTACAGGGGAAACGCAAGCAGCACGGTGTAATTTGAATGTTTAAACTATAATTGGAGGGCTAAGGGTAAGTGGGATTTTATTGTTCCCTGGCAAAGGTGTGTGTGTGTGTGTGTCAGTGTGTGTGTGTGTGTGTGTGTGTGTGTGTGTGTGTGTGTGTGTGTGTGTGTGTGTGTGTGTGTGTGTGTGTGTGTGTGTGTGTGTCTGTGTGTGCCATTGAGGTGTGTGTACCACATGAGGTGAGCGAACTCAAGCACTGGGTGTGCAGTTCTAGGCATCAGGGACAGGAATGCCAGTGTGTGTTGCTTGACAGAATTGGCGTTAAGCATGGCGCCAACCTACACCATGGAAAAGCCTGTTTCCACATCGCCGTCATGACACAATGACGGCCCTATGCTGTGGCTGAGGGTGCCGCCGCTAACGTCGCTAACACATTTAAATAGAAATACTGACAAACACAATGCCATTCTCTGTGATGGGTAACTGGAGTGGAAGGGATTTGTGGAGTGGTGCTGTATGTGTGTGTGTGTGTGTGTGTGTGTGGCTGTGGGTGTGTGTGTGTGTGGAGCCCAGGCGACAACCAGCAAGGAGCCTTGTTAATGCAGGCAAGTTGCAGGTACCGCCAGTGAACAGGTACAGAAAGTGCCTTGTGATCAGACTCAGTCGTGAGAGTATTTTTTCCCCCTGGTGAAAATAAGGTGACACACACCACACAAGTGTTTGCTGGTGGCAGGCACTGGAGAAAACAGTTCCACTCTCTCTCTCTCTCTCTCTCTCTCTCTCTCTCTCTCTCTGGCTTAATGGTTATACAACTATTAAGCTGCTATAAGCTGTTGAAAAAAAAAAAATCAATGATATCCTCAGATATGTACATAACAATCATTCCATGGGTTATGGTTTACTAACTCGTACAGTTTTTTATTTTTAACATGAGAGTTTTTGACCAAATACCACATTTAAAGTAAATATTGCGCCAAACTGTCGCCCCATTTTCCTCCACAAAGGTCCGAGTCGAATAACAAACTGTTCCAAATCCCGACCCTCAGATGGGAAAGCATATTCCAGCTGAAAAATTCCAGATCCGTAGGGGCAGCGGAGAGAGAAAACAGAGGGGAATAGAAGGAGAACGGAGACTCGTAAAAAACTCATTGGCCAAATTGCTATCATTAGCCTGTCTTCATTCATATTTCTTGAAAGATTTGTGATATGTCATTGATGCATGACATAAACCAGACTTTCCCCTTGTATTTTCCAAAGTATTTCTCATGCATTGATGGCCTATCATATGCCTGAATATTTCAGCTCAAGGTGATGGCCATAAATCACCATTTATGGTCATATTTTCATTATCGTACTGCTGTCAGTGGTGCAGGGTCACTTGGCAATGAACACAAGCCCCTGTGCTGAAATAGCCACCCTACTGATGCATCCCTAACTAACACAAGCGAACCAGTGATCACATTTCATCAAGTTTACTGTTTCACTGCGGACTTCACCTGGCGAACGACTGCCACCCCCCTCTTTTAATTGGCGGCATATCGGAGCGTGGCAAATGAATATTGACAAGGGGGCTTATTATATTTCATCTTATGGTGTTTACACTTCTGGCACTGCTTGGCTGTAGGATGTGGTGCTGGGCCTCCCAGGCTTTCAATTACTGGAACCATAATGGGTTTTTGGTGGGGGTGGGGTAGAGTTGTGTGTGTGTGTGTGTGTGTGTGTGGGGGGGGGGGGGGTATTGCCCATTAGGGCCAGGGTGCACGGCGAGAGTAAAACAGAGCCTCAGACCTAGGAGTGTATCCTGCCTCATTATGGCGAAGGGTGGAAGCACATTAACATTTTACTTACGCCAGGCACCCTAGGAGCAAGGCCACGCGGTCACATGACTCCCTGACACCTATAACCTCTCGCCGGATTGGACGGTAAATCTCAGGGTGACAGAACGGGGGGAGCCGAACAAACGCAGATCCGGTTTCGGGCCCCCGTGCGCGGGAGCGGCCCGAGCGATGAGTTAGTGCTCGCCGCCGCGCTAAATAAAATGTTTAAACAATACCACATGCCAGTGGGACCGAGGGGGAGCCATTAGACGCTTATGGGTCCCCATCTCATCAGCAACCAGCATAGACCTGTGTGTGTGTGTGTGTGTGTGTGTGTGTGTGTGTGTGTGTGTGTGTGTGTGTGCATTCGTGTGTGTCTGGTGGCAAAAAGGCATCAGAGGCCTTGAACAATTTAAAAAACATTTTTTTTTCTTTAAAATGAACTCTTACTGTTCCAAATGATTGCATTGAAACAATTACCCTGACAAATAATTGATTACATTAGAATGCCATTGTCTGCAATGGGACTGAATGTGTTTGGCGAGTATATGATAGGATGGTTTACAAGAGTGCAACATGTGTGAACAATGTGTGTGTGTGTGTGTGTGTGTGTGTGTGTGTGTGTGTGTGTGTGTGTGTGTGTGTGTGTGTGTGTGTGTGAAGGTTAAGTGACTGGTCAGGGGTGAGAGTTCAGGAGGGCTCTCGTGAGTTTGATTAGGAGAAGCCTGTGGGGCAATGTCGAGACCTACTGCACCTGCACAACACACAGGCCTTAGGCTTTCTCTGGGAGAACACACACACACACACACACACACACACACACACACACACACACACACACACACACGCCTCGCCTCTCTCTCTCTCTCTCTCTCTCTCTCTCTCTCTCTCTCTCTCTCTCTCTCTCTCTCTCTCTCTCTCTCTCCCTCTCACACACACACACACACACACACGCACACACACACACACACACACACACACACACACACACACACACACACACACACACACACACACACACACACACACACACACACACACACACTCCCAGACCCAAATAAACACACACTGCACCTTCAGGCTTGGTTGGGAGCATTCCAGGAAGCAGGATTTAAGAATTATCCAGGTCTTTTAACTTGACATTCATGTAAATCCTGATAATACTCTTCCCAAACAGAGTTAATCTATTTACCACTTATTATCTGAAACTAACACTTTAAATGGCAGCTTTTTAAAACAACGTAAAGCCTACATAAGTTCAATTTGAAATGGCAGTTGATTTCACCAGACATTTCACCTATTTTGGTAATGTAGCATTTTCTTGCACATATCTTTTAGAAGAAGGAAATAAATATTTGTCTGTCTCTGTCTACCTGTACTGTTCTATTCTGTTCTAATTATGTTAGAATTGTCCTGACTCAAGGGAGAGAAACGTTGACCAAAGCCGGTTCTACCCTTTTTGGTGCCCTAGGCCAGATTTGAGTTTTGCCGCCCCTTTTCTAAAATAAAAGAGAAAAACTCGAGAAAAAAAGGTAAAAAATGTATTGTGATGCCCCCCTTATATTTGGTGCCCTAGGCGACCGTTTGTCTATGCCTAGAACCGGCCCTGACGTTGACAGTGGAAGTGGATTTGAACTTAAAGACCTCCACAGTATGGTGGCCAGCACCAGAAACAGTGTGGATGCAGCAACAGTATATTTAGAGAATTTTGACCTCAGCACTATGTCATCACTGGAGGCAGTTTGTCTGTGGCCACGTTGTACAAGTACATCACAGGGATTACAGTGCTCTGGCTAAAATGCAACCACAAAATACAGAACTGCCACTTGCCCTGAAGACAAGTCCAGGATCAAGACTGAAAGAAAGCAAGGCTAAGATCACACCGTCTTAGACTAAAAACTCTAAATCAAAGGCTGAAAACCAAAAAATCTTCCCCTCTCTATGTGCTTATTTTGTGACCATGTAATCAAGTTAGACACACTTTACCCTCATGCCTTAAGTCTGTACACAGGATTTACTTTAAGTATGTCAACTGAGTAAATTACCAGGCATTGGCTCACTGCAGATCCCCAGCCCCTCAAAGCCATATCATTAACTCGTACTAAAGCAAGTATAGCTAATCATCTACACTCTCCATGGCAACTTAGATCATGACGACTATAGGCCTCTGCGAAGCTGATGCTCTTTGCTTTGATCCGTCAGACAAACGTCCCCTTCAAACTGTGTGTGAAACAGGTGTGTTCCCACAGTAATCTCCACCTGCGCTGTAATCTCAGACGCTTTGGGACTACAGTAATGTGCCCTGGTTAACACTCAAAAGCAGGGAGATTATCAGGGAGACTGGAAGATACTTGATGTCCTATAGTGAAGCTCAGGTGTACCGGACAAGGAGTTGTCAGATGGCCAAATGTCTGATTCTATGCAGGCTTTCACTGTCTTTCACTGTATTTCACTGTCTTTTTAGGCAGCTTAACTTGGAAATTCAGCATAGAATTACGGCACATAGATGCCCTGTCCCATTACTACCACTTCCCCTCGATTTTAGCCCTAACACTCGGTTTTGCGCCTTCACGTGTAAGTGTAGTGTGTCCCAATACTTTCAGGACCGAGGGATAGTGGCTTTCAGCCCTTTAAATCGCCCCTTCAAACAGAGGGAGGTAGGGGGCAGACTTCAAACAAAGTGAAGTGGAAGTGAAGATGAAATTACCCACGATTCTTTGCAAACTCAATCAACTAAACAAAAAGATTGCGTGCATGTCGATACCCGATCTCTGTCCGAATGCACGAGCTGAGTCCCCGTTCTCTCAGATCTGGATAAGAACTTCTAAAATATAGCTACTATTGCAATTAAGCATGTATATTGTTTAATGTTGGGATATCTTAGTTTGATGTAAATTCAGCTGAATTCCGCACTGGTGTGATAAAACATGACTATTAAAAAGATTGATATTTTTTCAAAGTGCGCAAATCTTTCATCAGAATTGCAAGAGTATATCATGTGGGTGATTTTCTCAATGATAATTTGAGGATGACGGCTTTTGAACAGTTTACCTCAGTTTAGAGCCTTATATCCCTTCAGTCTTAATGGTAGATGCGTAAAACAGGTGAAGGCATTTTTACGTGAAGTGCTGTCCCGTTACGTAGGGGGAAAACTGCACTTCTCACTACACAATTGAGGGGTGTCTCACTTTGGAGGGCACTCGAAAACAAGTGCTAGTGTTAGGGAAGAGTAATGGGACTGGGCCAGAGTATGAACGTATACTAATGCAGTCCTGAACTGAAAAGATATAATATATTGTGAAGTTGGAATTCATATATATTTTAAAAAGCAATAAAATCGTCAGTAAATTTTAAGCTCTCCTTTGATGGGACAGATTCATGGATAAGGAATGTGAGTATTTGCGTGTGTACACACACACACACACACACACACACACACACACACACACACACACACACACACACACATGTATTTGTAAGAAACGGTCACGGTTTCCTGTTTCATTCATGTGCTGGGAAATATTACAAAGACTGTCCCCGCCCAAAACGTTTTAAACTCTATTCAGTCCTCTCTGGGCTACTCCATGTCGATTGTCAATTTTCTTTAGCACCTCGTAAGCCTTGATATCTTCCATAGCGTGGGGACACGATTTCCCACAGAATCACTGGAAAACAATAAGATTATTTTAGCCTTCCTAATCTGGGCGATAGGAGGGTCAGCCTCCCGTTCAGAGTGGCATGAGCACTGCTAATCCTGTTAAGAGAGCCACTTTGAGCGAGTGACCCCCTCGTTGCTGGGGTTACGCGGGGGCATCCGCCAATTATTGCACAGGCATTCACCAGCGGGCAGACGCACTAATTGGGCAGTAATTCTTCCTCGTTTTTCTTTTCCCTTTTTCCCCCTCTTTCCTTTTCTTTTTTAAACAACAAGCATTTTCCCGCCGCATGTTACTTTTCTGGTGGCTCTTTCTCTGCTGATTTGCAGTGGGGTCTTTCAAACCTACTGAGAAATACTATTCCAGGAATCCAAACTCTCTTCATAACGCAGACATTAAACAATCCAGCCGCCCCACGCTCTGTGGGAGTGTGGAGGAACTTGGTGAGAAAATTCCCAGCCCACCGACTATGCTTATAACACACTAACTGCTCCGGCAGAGGAGACGGAAGGTGACATTTCTACAAACTGCGACATGGAAAATGCTGTGCTGTAAACAGGAAAGGTTGCTGAAAATGAGAAGAAAAGCCTATTTGAACGTGTTGGCTGATTTTATGAGCAGATCTGGGGCAGAAAATAGTCACAGAGTGTGTGTGGGTCAAAATATTATGTCAGATGACTGATTTATTTAAACTCATGTTGTGATTACGTGTCAGATTTGTTGGTTAGCACTGAAGTGCTCTTTAAGAATTAAATGACTGGAGAGATGTTGCTTGAGATCTTGCTTTTGAGCCTGGCTGATAGCTAAAGATGTTACTAAAGAGGACTGAAATAAAGGTTTTCACTTGTGAGATTTCTTGTAAGGTATATACTACTGCATGAAGTGTTTGAAGTCCTATTGTCATATTTATACAGTCCTTTCAGTAGTAGCTGAAACCCATCATGGTATCTTGGCATCTTTTGGTGTTAAGTTTCCCTGTATGGCCCTTGGGTGTGTAAGTAGGATCAGTTATCCAAACCAGCCTAATTTAAAAACAGCCTTTAATTTCCATGGCATGTCAAACATAACTAACCTTGTTCACCTTATGAAGCAAGATGTGTCTGATCAGCCCAGAATGGAATTACTCTGAAAAGCATTCAGTTATGTTTGGGGCACTGCACAATAACCAATTCAAAAGACTTTGGTCCATTACACCTATAAATGAGTCATTTTGAAATAAAGTAACCCTACCAAAATGACTTGTTTTAGGTCATTTCAGACTACAATGTTTTTTTGGTGGTATCCCAAGACTATTTTTTCCCTACAGCTCTCTTCTGCGGTGCGTTTGACTTCTCTGTAGAGACGCTGTCAGCATTCATCAATCTCCCAGAGGGGACAGCAGACACTACAATTCCCAGGAGACACTAGGATTAAATATTATGTTACACACAAGCCGGAATGCGAGCGCTTTCCTCAGAGACGGAATTTGTCTGTTGACCCGAATTAACTTGCACAATGCTTCTGGCCCCACAATGCTGTAATCAATCATATTTATATGAAAGATACATTTTTCATGTAATTAGCTTCCTGATAGGTTTGTACAGAGGAAGTCTGCCGGTGATTAGAAATGATTCTGAATATGCATGAAGTATGTGTTTTTGTATGTCATTCCTGTCATAATGTTTCAAAAAGCAAATTAGCAGACTAGTGGCATCAGCACCTTCATTATGCACACACTCACTCACTCCCTCATTGACTCACTCTCACAAACACAGACATAAACACACACACACATGCTCACCGCCAAACTTACACACACACTCTCTCTCCCTCTCACAGACACATAAATTTGCACACATACGCACAAACACTCACTCACAAATGAGTGCAAGCTGCAAATTTTGAAGGCCAAAAAAAAGAAGAAGAAGTTTTAGGACATCTCGTTTGCAGATTGATAACTTAGCTTTCCGTTTCCAAAATCCTATTTCTTAACATCTAATCCATTCTCACTTTCTCTTACTGTATTAACACACACACACACACACACACACACACACACACACACACATACACACATGCACACAAATCTCTCTCTCTCTCTCTCTCTCTCTCTCTCTCTCTCTCTCTCTCTCTCTCTGTGACACACACACACACACACACACACACACACACACACACACACACAAACAAATATGACTTTCTAGATCTGTATATGTTCAGTACCCTTTTTTGAACCGAATAAGAAGCACACACATTTCTAGTCATGTAAACATAAGATCACATCTAGCAAAAGCAAGATCAAGGTTTTGCCCGTGATTGTGTATGTTTACGTTTAATATTTCCAGATGTCAAATTATGCTCTCACATGCACTCTCTCTCTCTCTCTCTCTCTCTCTCTCTCTCTCTCTCTCTCTCTCTCTCTCTCTCTACACACACACACACACTCACACACACACACACACACACACACACACACACAGGCAGACTGATTCATTCAAAGTATGTGCACACAGGCAAGCACACACACACACACACACACACACACACACACACACACACACACACACACACACACACACACCTCAAACTGTTGTTCGTTTTCAAGGGCATCTGGGTCACTGGCAATCATCACTCTCCTAAGCTATGTTTCATCAGATCACTGTGTTTTAAAGTGTCTAGATATTTTGATATAAGCCTCCTGCTAGTCACCCAGCAGAGGGGGAACCAGAGAGAAGACTAGCAGAACTTATAGGGTAGGAAGGAGAGAGGGAGGGAGAAAGAGAGAGAGGGGTGAGAGTGGGGGTGATCCTTTGATGTAGTGATGGTTAAAAAGCTTGTATAAAATAGCAGGCTACTAAAGGTCAGGCTTTGTTGGGTTGGAGTCGACTGCTGGACTGATGGGATCGATAAACACACCTGGAGATCTCTCTCCCTTTTTCTTCGTTTCTTTCACACACACACACACACACACACACACACACACACACACACACATATCATTTACTCTCAAGAGCAGAACCAAACATGCTGATATTTTTAAAGTTGAACATTAAATTGAAGTAAACTGTTTTGCGTATGTTATTGAGTAAAGATATATAATGTTTTTTACATTGTAGTTGTATCACTTTCGTCAAAAATGTGTGCATTTCCATTTCTTTTGGGCCAAGCGTTTTGTGTATCCTTTTTCACAAGCTTCTCTCATAGTTTGCTGGAATACTGGCCCCTTCCTTTGGACAGAACTGGTGTAACTGGGCCAAATGTTTAGGCCTTCTTGTATTCGTCCTTTCAGTGCTGCACAAAAATATTTTTAAAGGAATGAGATGAGGGCTTTCTGGTAGCCTCTCCAATACCTAACTGTACATTCAGACTGCAATCAATAAATTGGCAAGAGTTGCCGAAGACTCCCAAGAAACATCACCTGCTACAACAACAAAAACGGCAAAGTTGCCCATGACTTTAACATTCAAACGTCAAATCACTTACGGTCTTAACGTACATTAAGAATTATCGTTAAAAGAGAAGTTCGGTATTTAACACTTTTAGCCCCTTTTCCAGAGTGTGTATGGATTTGTCTTGGATATTTGGCTCATTTAGAATCTGCCCTGTAGAACCTGATAATGTAATAATTTCCAATAATGTAATAACTCCCGATAATGTAATAATAATTCCCTAAATAAGTCCCTAAAACATGTAATAAAACCTGATAATTTAAAAAAAATCCCAATAATGTAATACGGTGTATTACCTGATTATGTAAAAATCGGAATACTGGAAATGTAATGTAATATTTTATTACATGATCAGCATGTCGATTTTTACATTATTGGGAAATGCACCGTATTACATTATCAGGATTTATTACATTATCAGGTTTTACTAAATGTTTTAGGGAATTATGAGGGAGTTTTTATTACATTATTGGGAGTTATTACATACATTATTGGGTAACTATTACATTATCACGTTCTACATGCCCCTGTCTGCTTCAGATTGGTTTCTTATAATTGAGTTCATAACTGGGGGACCCATTGGCACCCAAATTTTGCCTTTCTAACGGTTGTCTTGAGATGAAAATGTCTTTATTTTGATTATACAAAAATAAAAAAAATGTGATAATATTTACTGACAGAAAGCAGAAAGAGTTTACTCCAATTTGTTGTTGACAGTGAACAAAAAAAAGTGTTTTTGTCTGTGTCTGAAGTTTATGTAAATATCTGGTGTCAATTTTACATAAACTTGAGGCTCTCATCTCTCCCAATTCTCCTTTGCTATGGTTGGCTGTTCATCTGTCAAAAACAACACTAACCGTCTTATCAACTGTCTATCACTCACAACATCACTTCCTTTCTATGTCCTAAAAATATACCATCAATTGTAAGGTGAACTGCTTTCCAAAATGTTGATATTGCATCCCATATACAAGGTCAAGTTACAAGAAATTATCATTTTGCAGTTTATCATGGATAAAACTGTATGTTTTTACTGGTGCATATAAAGCTTTAGAGTTTGATAAGTCAATACCACAGGCTTGTGTGCACTGTATGTGTGTGTGTGTGTGTGTGTGTGTGTGTGTGTGTGTGTGTGTGTGTGTGTGTGTGTGTGTGTGTGTGTGCTTATGAGAATGGCTGCGTTCATATCAGCTGCACCCACACACATTTCTCTGACATGATCCACAGCCAGTCCAAACAGGGCAGTGTTGTTTCTTTCATACTCCACGTCAAGACACACAAGAGATGAAGTGATGGAGAGACAGACACAGAGAGAGAGAGAGAGAGAGAGACAGAGAGAGAGAGAGGGAGAAGGGACATTCCCAGATGCTGTCCCAAAGACGGTGCTTTTCTGCGCGTCACAATCAGCCAGAGAGCGTGCAGAGGAGGAAAAGGAGTTGAGATGAACGCACTCAGCAAACGACGACACTCGGCTCAAAGAAAACAGCCGTCACCCGGCCTGAGTAAACGGCCTCTTCCGTCCTTGCCCAGTGAGTAAAAAAAAAACAAGTACTTGGCTTGGCTTGGGCCGAACTCATGTGGTGGTGTGACTTAGCGGTGAGGACCTCTGCAGTATGACCTTCTGCCGCATTCAGTGCCCATTTTTCCTTGTGCTCACTGACATTAGGAAGATAGAGGAAGTTCAAAGGTCATGACGCCTCAGGGGTCAGCCGCATTTCGGCTCAGCCTGCCCAGGCTCTGAACTCTCTCTCTCTCTTTCTCTCCGTCATTTTCTTTTTTTTCACTATCTCAATGTGCATCCCTGTTTTTCTGTGTCTTGCTAATCTCAAACTCACCCTTGTCGTCATTCTGTCCGCATGAACACAACATGTTGTGAAAGCTTATCTACCATAACCACCCTCACTTCGTCCAAATCACAGCCAGCCATGAACCGTGCCAGTGATAGATCCCAGGGGCACAGACTACACAGTGTGTGTGTGTGTGTGTGTGTGTGTGTGTGTGTGTGTGTGTGTGTGTGTGTGTGTGTGTATGCGTGGGGTGTTAACACAGGCATGTTTGTACAGATGAGCCTCTCCTAGTGCCAACGGCCTCATAATCAGCCCAACGCACACAGTCGGGAGGTTTTTGTTCGCCTTGACCGATCAGGATCGCACCTGGCCGAAGTGAGTTTTGGCAAGCGGTCTCTCGCGAGCAAACTCCCTGCCAAAGGAGTCACGGGAGAGGAGTACTGTAGTACACACCATGATGAGGGAGTGCAGCCCCAGCCTCAGAGCCCCAGAGCCCCAGCCCTCGACACAGCCCCAGCCCCAGCCCCAGCCCCAGCCCCAGCCCCAGCCTCAGCCCCAGAGCCCAGTGCCACAGCTGCATGTCTACAAGTTTACTGCCTGCCTCTGCTCATTAAGATAAAAGAGCAACATCTCTTTTTTTTTTACTTTGAGAGGATGATATAAAAAAAAAAACACACTGCGCGCCAAAGTGTCAACTACATTCCTGTGTGCCTCTATGTGAATGTGTGTGTGTGTGTGTGTGTGTGTGTGTGTGTGTGTGTGTGTGTGTGTGTGTGTGTCTGTGTGTGTCTCTGTCTGTGTCTATGTGTGTGTGTTTCTGTGTGTTATACTGGCACCAGCCTGAGGGCTTATGAAGGAAAAGCTCTCTGACAGTAACGCAGCACGACTCCCTCCCACCCGTCTGCACCGTCCCAATTACCGGCGCACACATGGAAATCATCCAGCGTGTAATTGAAAACAGGGATGCTGACGCAATTAAGAGGTCAGTGTGCTCCTCTTGGAGAGCCACATTAGCCAACTTTCTTATCAATTTGATCTAATGGTCCTGCAAAACTCTTTATATAGACGACAATGGAGGGTAAGAAGGATTAAGTTTGAAGCTTCTTTTTTTTTGTCTTTGTTTCACTCTTTGACTTTGACTGTGACTTTGTTTCTTGTTGCCAGAGGAGTTTGGAATGAAAACATATTTGAACATAATATGTCAGATTCTCATGAAGTTTCTGTTTTGTTTCGAAATTATGCTTACATAGTTAATGTAGCTGACTTATACAGTGTAATGTAACAGATATATAATGTATTCATATGGTGTCAGACTTAAAATAACTTAACATAACATCAACCCTTCTGTACAGTATATATGGTCCAAAAACATGTATCGAAAGGTGTGAAACAAAACTGATCATTTATAGACTTGATAGAGAATTCCTAACATTTCTAAAATGCGATTCATTTCTTATTGGTACTGCAGACAATAAAATAAACATCCATTAATATTTAGTGCATAATATGCAAGGCATATCATCAATCTCTAAACAGCTTGAAAGGCTAAGAGTCTTCTAGTTTTTGTTGTTGCTCTCAAGCCAATGTTTTTCATGGCACAAAGAAAAAGGACATTGGATAACTGTGGTGCAAGCAGTCACACATTCAAGTCCAAGTGCCCATGTGGATTATGGTTGGAATCCAACTAGTCACCATTTCTTCATTTTCTATCTTCACTCTCACTTTCTGTCACTCCAAGCTGTCCTATCTAAAATACACAAAAATATGGGCAAAAAAATATACTTAAAGGACATTTAAAGTCAAAGCACTGGCAAGAACGCAGCAACTATAAATATGACAAAGTTAATACAAGCTGTGACTAAAATTAATTTGGCCGATTCACTGAAGGCAGAAGACTTGAAAATTCTCTGCAAACACAAGCAGGGGGCTTATTAAACACAAGAGGGGTCAAGCTTTTCCATTGGATAAGGCTACAGGCTGATTAAAGCTCAAAGAGGCGAGAGTTGCTTTGATGGGTGAAATTGAAAATGGACTGAATGAGCTGTGATTTGTGCCAGAGTTTATCTAGTCATCTTACACACACTTAAAGCATTAGGTGGGAAATCATCAGTGAAGCAAGGGCTGCTTCGAAAGCCAAGTGCAGCGCCCTGTGAATAATGGAATCAATTTCAATGCAATGATTTAGCTAAATTTGTACTATGTCGGCATTCTCGAAGGATGGAGCAAAATTCAATCAAGAGACAATCAGCAAAAACAGAGGGGGTGGCTAAAAAAATTACAATGCTGCTTTGGAATAAAAATTTGCTTCAAATTGATCTTAAGGGAGCATTAATGTTCTCTGTAGTGTGTAAAAATAGTGGCTATTGACTTCAATTCATCTATGGCTAACCTTAACTATTTTGCTGAATAAACAAAGCTATGATGAATGGAACAGTCACGCATTGCCAACTGAGCATTTTTCTTTAAAAGAACAAATATTTACTTTTTTTGTGTGAACCTCCCTTTCAATGAAAGCTGTGTGAAGTTTTAGCTGTTGCCAAGAATGTTACCCTATTATTTTCTGCAAAGAAATGTGAAAACTTCTGGTGTGAGCGAGTGAGGCAGTGAGTCTTTAACCTGGGGGTGAGACGCCTAAACAAAAAAGCACACATTGAACAATAACTCATACCTACATACTATACTTTTTAAAAACAAACACAAAAATGAAACACCTACATAACAGCCAAGTGCAATACACATCCAGGCTTGTGGAACCTCCGTGGGAGTATAAGAATAATGGAGGTGTTGTAGCAGCGAGGAGAAGAGTGCTGAGGAGACAAAAAAAAGGTGCGGAGAGGCGTAAGGAAGAGTCGCCGTCCCATGGATGCGGTGAAAAAAGTAAAACAACACTGTGCCATAAATCTCATGTACAGTAAGACCCCTTAGCCTTCTCTCTTTCCCTGCTCCTAAATCAGGGAAGCTGCGGAGAGCTTGCCGTGTGCCCCTGGCCCGACTGGCTTCCTCCCTCAGAGATGGACCTGGCTCTGGGGACATGTCCAGGGTCTGGGCAGGGATGGTCCTGACCATGAATCTGGCATCACGACAGCAGGTACACTGCCCATCAATCTCATATGACCTTCACAACAGAAGACGCGGAGACGTGTGTGTGTGTGTGTGTGTGTGTGTGTGTGTGTGTGTGTGTGTGTGTGTGTGGGGGGGGGGGGGGGGGCGGTACGTGTGTGTGAGTGAGTGAGTGAGTTTGTGTGGGTGTGTGTGTGTGTGTGTGTACACATATATATATATATATATATATGTATGTATGTATGTATGTATGTATATAATATGTGTTAATGTTTTGATCACTGTTTTGATCACTTTGCCAATGTGTATTGGTGTCTATTGGTGTGTGTGTGTGTGTGTGTGTGTGTGTGTGTGTGTGTGTGTGTGTGCGTGCACGTGCAGGCGGGTGTGTGTGTGTGTGCGTGTGTGTGTACATGGACAG
>JAODXP020000017.1:32145413-32172913 GCA_027497455.2 Sardinella longiceps | reverse complement strand
GACTGATGGAGGGGAACAGGAGGGGTGGAAAACCTCACTAACGCTGACGCTAGCGTTAGCGAGCACAGACCAAGCTAGAACCCGGGCCCTATAGCCGTGATGGATTAGGCCAGCAAACTGACCTGAGCTGGGTTGACCACCCCACTACACGCCCCTGTTAGGGACAAATGTTCCGGTTGAGAAGAAGTGTTCAGGCTCATGCTTTCCCATGAATATTTTGGAGGACATTTTGTGCCTGACTGATTAAGAGCTAATGGGTGTTCGTTTTTTTTTCTACAATGGAGAATTAATGTTTACTGTGGTAAAAGGCAGACAAAGGCAGTCATTTGCGTAAGCGGGATATCAAACGCAAACTGTTGGGATTCTTTGGAACAGTGGGAACATCTCAGAAACGCTTGACGCCGACCTCTCATGATGCAAAACACACTGTTCTGAACAGGCCCCCTACTCACAACCCACCACCACCACACAGACACACACACACACACACACACACACACACACACACACACACACACACACACACACACACACACACACCACCCATTCTGAATGACGTACTACATCAGTATGTGGAGAATCTTTAAACCAGGCTCTCTCTCTCTCTCTCTCTCTCTCTCTCTTGCCATCATTTCCACCCACCTCCACATCTTCTGCTCAGGGGCTCCTCGAGAAGCCAATTGAGAGCATGACAGGTTGTTGCCCACCAGGCAATCATTTAGAGGCACTTGCTACAGCGTGTTAGCGACATTAGCGCTTCATTCACACTACTCTTGCTGCTAGGGGAAACATTGCAGTTACTAAAAAAAAAAAAATCTTCTTTTCCACAGAGTAACGAGGCTGGCAATACGCCAAGGGTTATAGGACGATGATGACAGGGTGACCTAGCATGGTGGATGCCCAGCTGATAAGGCCCCCTTACCTGGAGAGGATTTGACACAGCCATGAGGACAAACAGGCAAAAAGTCAAAGAATCTGTCCCTGTATTTGACATTTTGGAAATGCAAAACTCACAGAGGACAACACCAAAAAAGGGAGTCTGTCTGTCTGTCTCTCTAAAAACTAACAGGAGAAACTTCCTGACTGGCTATCTTCTACCCTCACCTCTCCTTTAGAAAAGAAGCTGCCATAGCAATTTAAAAAGTCCTCACTTCAGAAAGCACAGAGAACATAAAGGACATTTGCCCTTCCATTATTTCCCCGGCACAATGCGAGAAAGGTCACCATTTGAATATTAGCTATCCTTAGCATATTTCACCTGCAGTGCCCAATACTGTTGAAAGGACTCAAGCCCCAGTGTGTCTACTGAGGGTGGTGGAAGAACAGCTGAAAGTGACTTTTGCTTGATGACTTCTGCTTTGCCTGGTGACAAATATACGTCGGTGTGAGCCTGTCACTCATGATATACCCTTGAGTAAGTGGTAAACTCCCTCTCCTTGTGTGTGTGTGTGTGTGTGTGTGTGTGTGTGTGTGTGTGTGTGTGTGTGTGTGTGTGTGTGTGTGTGTGTGTGTGTGTGTGTGTGTGTGTGTGTGACTGGGTTGGTGTGTGTGTGTGTGTGTGTGTGTGTGACTGTGTGTGTGTGTGTGTGTGTGTGTGTGCAGGTTAATACATGCAAATCTGAACTGCACTGCAGCATTTCTCTGTACATATTAGTCTTTCAGAGTTCACAGACACACAGAGTTTTTTTCTCTCTCAAGATTTTGACTTCTGAGAAGAGGGTGGGAGAAAGGCATTTTGGAAAGTTTAATGTGGAGAAGTGTGACTGACAGGTTTGTCAGTCACCGTTCCGCTGAGCTATATATGGACCATTGACGGGAGGAAGAGAAGAGAAGAGAAGAGAAGAGAAGAGAAGAGAAGAGACGGGTGAATGGACTGAGGACCTCTTTTGAGGATTTTCTTTATTATTATTGGTCACAGGAAGTTGAGGAGGAAACTTAATTGAGTTGGTTAAAGCCATCCCTTTTCTTGTGTCACACTGATCTGTCCCAGTCCTAGCTCAAAAAACAGACCAGAGTTGTTTTTTTTTCCCCCACCTCTTATCGAGGCACGCTATGTCCCTCTCTGCCACTGCGTCAACCTCATTCATCCTACGGAAGTCCCCTTGCCAAACTCATCTCCTTTCTTTCTACCTTCCGCTGGTGAGCTCCTCTTCTATCAGAACCAAGACTGTCAGCATTCTGGACACCCTGCCTGGTACCTCAATATGGTACCACAATGCCATGCACAATAACAAGGTCAGGAAACGAGACTGCAATCCAACCATCAACCATAACAATGCGGCAGGAGAGTAGATAGTCGCTTGCATGTTTGCTTCTCCAAATGTTGGTTTCCTGAATCATTCACAATTCCCATCTGTGTGCATCTTATTCCCACTCAAGATGGAACAGGCCTTATTTGAAGTTGTTTCATTGGTAGGCAATCTGATCATTCCCATCTTATTAACAGCTTGTTTCGGTTGCGAAGCGAAGCCTCTCCGTCCTTGAAGTTTCTCCTTTGGTTTGTCTCCCCTTTCCTGAACCTCCAGCCAGGAGAGCTTAGGGGTGGAATAGTTATCGTCAGGCATTATTAATCGATTAGGGGGAATGTTTGGGGCGTTCTGCGCTGTCAGGCTGTTCTGGTATCGCTGTCTGCAGCTGATCCAATTTAGATTATTTGGCAGAAAGAGGAAGGGGAAGATTGACAAGGCTGGGGCGGCTTATCGGGGTGCCCGTGGTAAAGTAGACGATGAACACCCAGCGAATTTGTTCTCCTCTACAACAGCCTCACCAAAAAGATAGTCCTCGGGTCTCAATTGGCAGACGAAGGCCCAGACTTGAACAAGGAGACGCCCCTAAATGAAACCATCTTGTGTGCTTCGCTCACATCTCCTCCGTGTGATTAATACGTCGCATTGTGTTCCTGTGTGATACACGCTGACCATCACAGCTAAACTCTGAGACAGAATGATTTATCACCAGGCCAAAGAACAGAAAGGAATTCTTTTAGAGGAGCGAACCTTGGAATGTGGGAAATGGAGAATTCAAAATTCAACACGTTTGTCAACCAAGGTCTTAGTTCATGTTTTAATCTCAGTTTTAGTCTCCATCCTGAAGTTAAAGATGGTATGGGTTATTAAAAGTGGAATTGAACTTTTTGGTACCTTTACCTGATCTAGTGCTAATGCAGTTGTAGGACACAGGGCTCCTTGAAGGTGCAGCCATGGGTGTAAACTGAATGGAGAGGGAACAGTGAGGAGAGGCCACATTCTGAAAACACCACTGCAGAATGATTCATATGCCAGAGGAGACTTCACCAATTTCATCATCTTTAATGAGATGCTGTAAGTAGACTCCGAGGCAGTCAACTTGCAGAGTCTGAATCCTGCTATCAATTCTGTGGGCACCGGTGACCCATTCTGGTGTTATATTTTCTACAGGAATTTCAGAATACAATACAGAAAACACAACATTTCTTCACATTTCAAAGTCAATTAATGAAATGCTCTGACATAAAAAAATGTCATTCAACTGTGGTACAGTCCAATCATTTAAAATGAGAAATAAACAAATGGACAGTGATTTATTTGGTGGTTTATCAAACTCTGAGCAATGTGATAAATCCCTCAAAATGTGTACAAGCAATGCACAATCAGGTGTAGGAGATGATTGAGTATTTTCTAAAGGTTTCAAAACCGTCCTGTAATATGCATAATGTAAACAGTTTTGTGTTGTGTGCTGTCCGCCTATGATAAAGCCTGAAAAAATGTAATACAACAAGGACCCTGATGACAATAGCCAGCGCACATAAGGGTCTTGGACAAACACCGACACCTGCAGCCCTTCGCGATCCATCCATGTCTCACAACTCTGTCTGCCGCACGACAAACCATTCATCCATTTCGCCGACATGAAAGGGCAGTCGACGGGAAAAACACTCACTTGCGATATCTGCTAAATCACATTAGCGTCCGCTCAGCCTTGGAGACAAAGCCTGGGCCCTCGAGTGCTTTCCTATTTAAATACAACAACAGGCCAAAGGGGCTAACAGACTCCCATTACAGCTAGTGAGAGTGCTAAATAATTGAGGCCCAGCTGCGTGGCTCTAGTGGGTTTTTAGCACATCACACAAGGCCTGACTGCTATCTCCAAGGCCCGGGCCCTTCTGCCGTTCATTAATGCAGAATCATCCTCAATGGGGCGCATGCGAGGTCAGGCTATGTTCAGGCTAATGGTCTGAGACAATCAGCGGAGGGTCACAACAACCAAGCCTCCTCTTCATGAAAGGCTTTATGGGATATTTTTTTATCCTTCTTTCTTTCTTTTTTTTGTGTGATTTATATCATGAATATTCACACCAAGTTGTCTGATGTTGAGCCATGTAATTAGCAAATGAAAAGTGATTGAGAATAAACATGGATTTGTGCGTGTGTTTGTGTGTGTGTGACGCCTGCGAGGAGAGAAATGGAGAATACAGACAGAAGAAAAAATAAATACAGAAAGAATGGTGAGAGCGGATTGTAGACACACACAGAGGCACGCACACAAAGCGAGGAGGGCTGATGATGGCGAGGGATCATGCATGTGTATGGCCCCTCTGCATTAATTCCACAGGATTCAGGTGCAGCACGTGGTACTGATGGCGTCATATCAGGCCCTCAGCAAAACACTCAGGACACAGCTGTAGGCTCCCGGTCAAATCACTACTCACACACACACACACACACACACACACACACACACACACACACACACACACACACACACACACACACACTTCTTCTGCCTCCACGGGTGTTGTTGCTGCACTGCCATATCAGCACAGAGCACCTGAAGTTTCCCGGCTTCCACTGACCCCGGTTAAAGCAATCTGGCTGGAACATATCTGGACTCTCCTCCTCAGTGGTTCAAGGACGTAGCCGCGCCGCTTCATAGCACGACGTGACAACCGTCACTACCGTGCAGCCCCCATGGGTCCACTGCGAGGGCAGATAGAGCCGTTCGCTACGGGCACAACCCCCTGAGCAGCCACTTTCCCCGAAGACGCCACAGCAGTGGCAGATTAATTCATTAAAAAAAGAGCTAACGGAGTCACAGAAGCTTGACTTCACGCCCTCATGTCACCTCGAAATGGGAGCGACGGCGGGTTCAGCAAAGGTGAACAAAAGGCAGCATGAAATGAGATAAGTATGAAAACAAATTAGAGCAGTTGCTTTTCAAGTATGCCGGCTCAGGCAGGGCGGAGGGAGAGAGGGAGGGAGGGAGGAGGGGTGCGGGTAGAGAGGGGTGGGGCAGAGTTCATGAGGTACATCCACAAAATGTTGCAGTAACGTTAAATAGCTGCTGGGTACACAAGAACGAAACTAGGTCAAAAACTTGGCTTTGGAATAATTGGAATAATGACGAGATGAAAAGTGCTAGAAACAGACATCAACTTGTAGCAACCTCTCTAGTCCAGTCTATGATAATCAATCAGGAACAATTTGTCACAGTACAGTAATTGGTGTCACATGCGGGCGTTTCATGTGAAAACCAAAGTGGATCGAGTAAATAAATAAATAAATAAATAAATAAACAACAGCTGTGCCATGAGCTATTGACATCCTATGCGACTACAACCCACTAACAACAGTCCTCATAAGTCCTAGGCGGTTTAAACACTCCGAGACTTAAAGACTCTCTCTAAATCAATCAGCAAAGACTGGACAGGTTGTTTATGAGTCATAAAGTCAGTAGCATGATTAAAGGGCCAGTTGCAGGCATTACAGACCCATTCTCCCAAACAAATGGCTGCATTTGCATATTGCTTAATGGATTGGATTCCTGCACACTCCAATAGGGTAATAAGAACCATGCATCATATTGTCCATTAATTGTGTGTGTGTGTGTGTGTGTGTGTGTGTGTGTGTGTGTGTGTGTGTGTGTGTGTGTGTGTGTGTGTGTGTGCATGTGTGTCAGAGAGAGAGAGAGAGAGAGAGAGAGAGAGAGAGAGAGAGAGAGAGAAAGAGAGTCTAGGAGGGGAGGTTTTATCTCACATGGAGGGCAGACAGTGAGCTCCTTTAATCTGCCCCCTTCTCACCTCTGCTCCTCTCTTTTCTGTAGGAGAACAAAGCTACACTATGATGTCTATCAATTCCCCAATGCTTATGTCCCCTTGAAGATATAACTGAGTACTGATACTATACAGTAAGAATGGTCGTCAAATACAGAAACAGACCAGAAAGCAAATGTGGCGGGATGTGTTTAAGAGATGACAAAGAACCGAGGACGAGGATTTATCACCAAAGAACAGAAATTAATTATTTTAGAGGAGTGAACTGTGAAATGTGGGAATGGAGCATTCACAGTTCAACATGTTTGTCAATGAAGGTCTTAGTTCATGTTTTAATCTCAGTTTTAGTCTCCATCCTGAAGTCAAAGATGTAGTTGTTGAAAGTGGAATTGTGGTGGCTGTCAAAAGGGCTTAGCATATAACAGCAAGGCTACGTGTTGATTCACTCCAGATAATTCCTTTAAAGGCGCAGCCGTTGGTGTAAACTGAATGGATATGAGCAGTGAGGAGAGGCCATCCTGGACCACTTCACCCAGATTGTTATTCCTCTCAACCCTCCCTGCGTTCAGTGATTGAAAATGAAAATGAAGAATCTTTGTCTCCAAACGTTCTGTCATCATTGTTTTTAAAAATAACAGAGGTCAGAGCAGCTTGGACTGGAGAGATAGATGTAGCTTCGTCAACAGAGCAGTGTTGTCGAGGCACGGTTGGAAAACAAGCTTGTTTATTTGCCAAGGAGATTAATGGATCAAAGCAATCACAGGATAATATCATAATTGCAGATTTGTGGGGCAAAATGACAAAAATAAGTGGTGCGTCACAA
Organism: Sardinella longiceps; assembly: GCA_027497455.2. NCBI lineage: Eukaryota > Metazoa > Chordata > Actinopteri > Clupeiformes > Clupeidae > Sardinella > Sardinella longiceps. Next base: position 32,166,062 of record JAODXP020000017.1, on the reverse strand, counting down.
GCGAAATTAAAACCTAGATCATGAAATCTGCGATAAGACAGAAACTCTATTAAAAGTAATCCATTCTCAGGGCCATTGCATTGCATTGCTATTGCATGCGCTAGACTGACGTATGCTAAGCCCATTCTGCCAAACTGCAAGGTGGGATACAAGAAAAAAAAAGAAGAAAAAGAAAAATCTTCTATTGCTTTTCTCCATCATCTGCAGTGCACCTGTTCTGTTCATTTTCATTGGGTTCCACCTGAGTTCCCAAGCTGATGCACGCTTCACAGTGTTCAAAATACTCTTTCTTTTTCCCACTCTTTGTCTCTCTCTCTCTCTCCCTCTCTTTCTATCCCTCTCTGTCTCACTTTCTTTCTGTGAGCCAGGAGTTGAGTTGGGTTAAATTGAAAATCAGTATCATTGAACTCAGTTATTGAAGTCAGTGTTGAAAGAGGGACTGTGAGGCAACTATCTCTCCCTTGGGGAGCATCTCCAAATTTAGCCCAAAATGTTTGGTCTGGTCATCCTCTTCTTCTGACTGCTGCCACCAGAGAAAACCCGAATCCATGTGAGTGCAATGGTCGATGAGAACTCCAAGAGTCATGTAATGTGGTTGGTATTCATCAAAATGTCAAACTATTGTGCACTAGGGCGGCAATAATGAGTGCTTAAGCCTCTGTGGTTATGAAATGCTTATCATTCATGCTATTGTAGCTCTGTTTGTGAATCATCATATCATTCACAACCAATCCATGAATTATGAAACACTGTAAATGTTCTTTTGCATTATCAAAGCTGTGGCGTACAGTTGTGCAGCTTCTATGAGCAATGATCAGTGTGGGTGCAAAGATAAACATTGGAGTGTGTAGTCTGTGCTCCAATCCATTGACTCTGTAGTCAGTGGTGGCAGAGCTGTTTAATGCGCTTTAGTGGGTGCAGACTTGAGTCTATAATGGCTCTTCAGCCCTACTCCATGCCGCCCCCAATCAGACATTCACCTCAGCTGACGCAATGCAAAGTGTGCTGTTTGTCGATCTGGGGCCCCTGCTGTGGTGTGTGTGTGTGTGTGTGTGTGTGTTTACCTGTGTGTGTGTGTGTGTGTGTGTGTGTGTGTGTGTGTGTGTGTGTGTGTGTGTGTGTTTACCTGTATGTGTGTGTGTGTTTGTTACCCTGCATATGTATCTGTGTGTGTGTGTGTGTGAGAGAGAGAGAGATAGAGAGAGAGAAAGAGAGAGTGTGTGTGTGCTGCATGTGTACTGTATGTGTGTGTCAGTGAGAGAGAGAGAGAGAGAGAGAGAGAGAGAGAGAGAGAGAGAGAGGAAAAGAGAGAGAGCTGTGTGTGTGTGTGTGTGCATGTGTGTTCTGCATGTGTGTGTGTGTGTGTGATGACTGCGTGGGCCAGGAGGAGACGGTAGGCAGACGTCTGGGCTCTCCGCAGCGCTGGGCCTGAAAGGTGTTAGAGTGTGAGCAGCCCTGTGAAGCAGTGTGGGTGGCGCTCCTGCTGGTGCCGCTGCTGCTGGTGGTGCTGCTGCTGCTGGTGGTGCTGCTGGTGGTGGAGGAGCAGGTGGAGCGGGTGCTTAAGGGGCCTGTTTGTGTGCACTCAGTGTCCCTTGTGTCATCTCATTTGAATTTCCTCACCAGCCATCAGCACATGCACCATATTAGAAAGAACTGAGGGAGGGAGAGAGGGAGGGAGGGAGAAAGGAGAGAGAGAAGGAGGGAGAAAGGGATTCTCAAGCCATGAGGAGAGAGGGAGTATTTTTGGTCTGAGGAATGGTCTGTTTCTTTGTCAACACATTTTGACAGCGTCATGCATCAACAAGACTTGTGGGGTGTAGGAATGTGTTATCAGTGTACAATTTTTGTAAGTGCATTGTAGCAAAACATACTTTTGAGACTTTAACAGATTAACATTAAAAGCAAAATTGTGTGAGAGAAAAAAAAAATCTCAAGAACTTTGTCTTGGTGGCCTTACAGTAAAAAGATCAATGCTGATTAAGTCCATGGTGACATGTATTAGATAATCAATATTTATTATGTGACTGATCTGTTGTGAGAAGTAAAGGAGAGATCTATGTAGATGAGCATGAGATGTCCCACATGAGTCTTACCCTCGAGTAGTGCCCACAAGTATTGATGAGGTGTTGAGGATGATCGATCAACTGCAGCATTGAGAAGAAGACTATTAAGCAGAGGCCAGTGCAATTTCCAAGTATGTGAACTTAGACCTATAGGCTTACAAAAGCATAACCCTAGATAAGACCTAGGATGACATTCTGGTGTTGGTGACATACTGTATATTTATATGCATATGCAACAGTGTTCATACAGAATGTTCATTATAGTGTTTTATTAAACATTCATTTCTTTTAAGTCACCTAATAACTTAGGCTAATGTAAAAAAGAAGAATCAGGTTATAAATGTGTGTCTAAAAATCCTTTCAAGATGACAAACTATTCAGGGTAAATATCCCCCCAAAAACGTACAGATTATATACTTTAAAACTATCATCTATCTCAACTTTTGAAATGATCATTTTTCTTAGCGCTTTTTTAAATGCTCAGTTAACATCCCCCACCCCCCACCTCATCCTTCTTGTCTCCATATCTTATGCTCGAGAAGCTTATTGATCCATGTGAGTAAGTAGGACACACAACTGATTCAGACCATCAACAATCCATCATAGTCATTAGATTATTTGGAGGAGGAGGAAAACGCCACACATTGTGATATTGATTCCAGCCTGTGAATACCCACAGTCATTTGAACAAATCACTCTTCAGATCAGAATATACTGTCATAAAAAAAGTTCTCATAGTCATCTAGGCATTTTAGCCATCAGATGAAAAATGAATAAAACAATATGCAAATTGCAGGTTAACAACAACAACAACAACAACAACAACACTATACTAGTAGTAATAGCAGTAATAGTCATCATCCATATAGTAGGCCCTATATAATAATATGTAAATATTATTAAAATATGAAAGGGATAATGATCGACACGGTACAGGGTGCAGATATAGAAAAATAATGCACGTTCGAAGTTCTAAGGCGACGCATATTATTTATGAATACAAATAAAAACATTAATTAATTAGAGTCTGATATCTATTTTATATTACATTTATGTTTAACATGTCTGTTGCTGTATAACAAAGATATGTAGCCAATAATCTGAATTTTACACGTCGGCCTAAGACATGTCATAACAGATGTAATATATAACAACCACTTTCTATGAACTAGAAGCAGATTGTGGCGTCCAACATGCCTGAGTGAGACTGATATCTTTCGACGTGATCATGGGAGGACACTGTAATCTGTGTCATAAAACCTGGCCAGTTCAACTCCATCACCATGGCAACCACTGCGTGGATGACCTCACGCATCGATTTCCTGTTTACTTGAGCAGCCGTGTGAGGTGCTGGTCCGTCTGGCTTGGATGCATCAGCGCAACACGAAAGTTCTAAGCACCAGCAAGACCATTTTTAGACAACAGCCCATCAATCATTATTCCACCATTAATTCAGACCACTGTACTGCATTATTTGATCAAAACATCTGCTTCTACATCTGCTCAAGTTAGATGCTGTAGGGGGTGTTGACTCAAGCATATATCCTAAGCATGGAAAAACATAACACGTGAGATGACATGGTTTAACATTTCCCTAGCTAGGAATAGTTTGCTGTGCCATTGTATTTGTCAGAAATCCATAGAATTTAAGATGCGTTGTCTTTGGGTACTTAACATGTGAAGCTAAGTACCTTCAGTCCTGTCTCTCTTTCTTTTTTGCACATGCAAATGAATACACAGGCATGCACACACACACACACACACACACACACACGACAGACACACACACGCGCAAAGTCACTCACACATGCACTTTGATTTTCTGTGTCAGTAAAAATATCTGCGGAGTTAGCATGCGGGACACAGGTCATTGAGCGATCCTCTGTGACCCTCAGACGTCCATCCATCACCAACCAATCAAGATGAAGGAAAAGCTGTCATTCTAAGCAGCATCTAATGCCTCACTGCGCTGGTCACTCCGAGCAGTGATTCATGGCGTGCGAGCGAGGAGGATGTCGGAGCTTCCACCCTGCCACGTCTGAGACATCGCCGAAAAATATCACCATGTCAGACAGTGTTAAACCAACTGTAATCACAACAAAAGGAAGTGCCCTTTCTCACTACTAAGTCCTCAAACTGAGCCAAATTGCGATATTTAGCACAGAGGGTGTTGATTACAGCCGGCCACTAACAGCCGGAATACTAACTCCAAAAATTACTGCATTTTTATCTCTGATTATAGGCAGGGCAAGGCAATGTTTATTTATATAGCGCATTTCATACAAACTGCATGCAAACTGTGTTCTCAGTGTAGCAGTATTTTCAACATTTCTCAAGAACCTGTCATCAATTTTTCACTCTTATCTACCGTATTTTTTGGACTATACGTCGCTCCGGAGTTTAAGTCGCATATGCCAAAAAATGCCTTATGCAGATGAAAAAAACATATATATGTCGCACCGGACTAAAAGTCGCACATTTCTGTTATTGTAACGTCTTTTTTCTTTCAGTGGTATTGATATGGCATTCTGTAACGTGCAAATGTACACAGCGCCCTCTCGTGGCGAAAAAAAACATATATATGTCGCACCAGAGTATATGTCGCATGGCCAGCCAAACCATGAAAAAAACTGCGACTTATAGTCCAAAAAATACGGTAATTTCTCTTATAGAATTTCTCTTTGTCAAAACAGAGTTTTCACCAATAATCACTGCAAGAAATTTTTCCACTTGTGTTTGGGGTCAGAAAAATAATTTGTTTCAAAAGGGTCCCCCTCTCCACTCCAACAAAGAGATTGCATGGCCTTACCCATACAGCTTTGTCCAAACGGTACAGTTCCTGCACACCCCTAATGAAGCCCAAAGGGTAAGTGGGCTCCTCTTTGTAAAAAAAAAAAAAAAAGTGACCAGAAGGACTTTGCCAGGGAATGAGATGTTCTCTGAAGCCTGAAGTGTGCTTAATTGAATGGATGAGAATCTTATCCTGGCTTTAATATTTTAATGAATGTAAGATGAAGGTTTTAATTGGGTTTGGTGGGGGAACGGGTGGGTTGGGGGGGCTGGTGGTGGAAAGAAGCAGTCTGTAGTTTGATTGGATGTACTGGTTTTGTGAGACAAGATTGAAGATTGAAACACGTCACGGCCTGAACGCATCACCCCCAACACCCCCTCACCCCAATCCCCCCCCCCCCCAACCTTTTCATAATTTAACAGGGCTCGCCCGAAATAACACCACAGTCAGTCAATCACATCAACAAAATGACCAAATGGTGGAAGAATGGGACACACATCTGTTATTTGGGCGCAAGCAGACAGTCCTCTCAGCGCCGTCAGCAGCGCAGCTGAGTCAGAGGGGCTCACTGTGAGTGATTCACAGTCGTCACTGAGACCCTCGAAATGAATCTGCTCCCAACACTTCCACAGGAGGTTGTTGAACAAGATGGATGTTTTTCCGAGAGGAATGTGAGAATATGTCGAGATCCCCTCAACCCCTTCCCTTTTAGAGATTAAAGAGAAGGGGTCAGGAATGTCAACTCCCCATTCACACTCTAACAGCTTGAGGCTATTTGACAAGAGCCAAAACTGGGAAATAAAAGTATTCTAAAAGCATTTTCATAATTGGACTAGAAGAAAAAAAAATAAGCCCATGTGGTTCCATGGTTGGTGGATGCAAGAGGACTTGTCTAGTTTGTCAAAACAACTTCCCACCCCTCACCATACTCACTACCAACAACATTGGCACTATTGATCTTTGCAAAAAAAAAAAAAAAAAGCCCAAGGACTCCCCGTTCTCACAGACGAGGCCCAGCTCTGTGTGGGGTACTAAGAACCCTTGAGTGGGGGAGATGAATAGACACAAAGTGCCCCTCCTTTGATGGGGCCTGGCCCTCCTTAATCTGGACATTGAAATTCGCGGCCGATTGTGGCCATTGTGGCGGCCGAGGTGCTGGGACAGTGGGCCTGCACTCGAGGAGCTCTGGGAAAGCGGCTGGGGCTGGCCCATGGACCAAGGCAGAGCTCTGGGAAGGGCCAGGGGAGGAAAGGCCTGAGGGAGGAGAGGAGAAGAGGGAGAGAGTGGCTCCATTGTGGGGGACGTGCTGAGATGCTTCTCCAGGGGGCCGCTGAGGTGGGCTCCACCAGAAAGGAACCACAGCGGGAGCGGAGTGCGTTCCCATGCCCCCGGAGAGACTCCCGTCTCACTGCAAGCTGTGTGGCCTCCACTTAGACCTCCCCACACACACACATACACACACACACACACACACACAAACTATACACACACACACAAACTATACACAACACACACAGAGAGACTCGACAAACACTAGAAACCTTTCCCATTATCAGCATTTCCCCTTTCTCCCAGGTTTCTCTGCTGCTCTCATTCCAGAAGCACAGATACAAGTACTCTCAGAGGTTGATTTATAACCTCTGACAATCTCTCTCTCTCCTCCTATTTCACTACTAATCTTGCTTATTATCTTTCTACCTCTTGCTCAATTGATTGCACTTTGCTTTGTTATCACAACCCATTGTTTTCTGTTTATAGCTTACAGGCTAACTCAGTTTGTTTACCTGTTTGTAATTCATTTCCCTCTGATCAAGAGAAGCAAATGTGTCCATAATTTGACATATTTTAACTTTTATATGCAGTCAAAAGAAAAATATAGTTTGTATAAGGCACACATGGAAAAATGCCAAACAATAATGTGGTTAAAATCTACCCTGACAGTGTCAATAAAACATTTACAAGTCAAGATAACACAGATGAGACAACAAGAAAAGATTTAAAAGGCTTGTACAGTCTGACAACACTCCCCTCTGATGCCAGAGCCTCACCTCCCTCCCCCCAGCAAAATCCATCCAATCTGCTTTTGTCACATATGTAATAAGTGAAATATTTAAAACACTAGTCTAGTAATGAGAAACGGCCACGTCTAAAATATGAATGCCCTCATCAGGCCTACTAAATATTGGACTTGATAAGCAGCTACGGCACAGATTAATGGTCATGCGGTGCGTAAATTCTTAATGCGCCAGCGCCGCGGATGGAGACTGCCGCCGAGACAGAAGTGTCATCATTCCGGGGCTGCCGTCGTCTCTCTCTCTCTCTCTCTCTCTCTCTCTCTCTCTCTCTCTCTCTCTCTCTCTCTCTCTGGCCCTCATCATGACCAGAGTGGATAATGGGGGCAGTAATCAGACAGCAGTCTCTCCCCGCTTGCACTCATCTTTCCCCTGCTGACACTAATCATAACGACCCAACTCCCATCCCCCCCCAACCCCCGACCACCACCACCACCATCTGACACACCGACACCAATCTCCCCACTGACTCAACACCCACACCTCCCGACTCCCGACTCCCACCACCACCACCACCAATGGGTGACGAACTCGCCATTCCCAAATCCGACGTCAGCCTAGTTATATAATCGCACCTGGTTTGTAATGCACAGCGCTGATGCACCACTACATGACATTAGTGTAAATATCACGCACCGTTTGACATTACTCACGCCAGCTACTTGCGCCGAGCGAGCCCAGCCGAGTGGAGTGGCTGTCTGTCAGTGCACAGCCGTTCAGATCAGAGGGCATTAAACATGAGCACACAAACCTCGTGTTCACACACTGCTCCTGGGCATCCAGGGGTGATTGGAATAACAATCCCAGTCCTTTGGCTAGCTTATCTGGTGATGACAGGCTTTGGCTTGCTTTCGCCTCATGTTTGAGGGCCCCCAAAAAATCTATTCTGACTATCTTGCTGTTACCGCGGTAACTTCAAATGCTTTCTGCTTTGTTGTTTATGCCTGTTGAGTGATAGCTGATATTTTTTGATGATTGGAATGTCTCTCCTGGCAGTTCAAGAAATGCTGTACACAGAAAGTGGAGTTAATAAACTAGGGGAAAGACAGCAACGTATCGCTGTTCACTGAGGCCCAGACTGTGGTAGGGTCCACAGGGGCATCTCTGACCCTTGGTCATAGCATGAGAGGCTAACTACAGTATCTATGTCTTTGCTGATGATGAATGTTTCTGCTCAGTTGGTTGTCAATCTATTAAAGGAGAATACCAATATGATAAGGACCGAAAGCACGTATATTGCAACATCATGAAAAGTTTGAACGTTTGCCAGGTAGCAGATTTTGGTACGTTTGTGCAGGCCGCAGAAGACCGCTTGCTAGTTGTTGCTCCCAGGTTCTTTCAATGCTGTTTAGGACTGTTAAAGGTATAATCCGGAGTGAATCAACAAGTAGCCCTGCTGTTTTATACTGCTAAGCGCTACTGAAAGCCACCTCAATGATCGAATTTTGTGCATCGTAGACCGAGTTTACGAAACAACAGCTAACAATAACTGAATGAGGCATGTCAAAAACAAAACCTAATCGTTTTGAAATGCCCCTTTCTGTTAATGTTAGCTGCCGTTTCGCTAGCTCAGTCTGCCTTGCATGAAATCCAGTGATTGAGGTGGCTATCAATAGCGCTTGGCACTATAAAGCAGTAGGGCTACGTGTTGATTCACTCCGGAGTTTTCCTTTAAGGCTCTTAAAGTTGGTAGCTACTGTATATCTCCAACTCCTTTACCCTCCACAGGGTTGTGTACTCAGCCCACTGCTTTTTTCCTTACACAACATAGCCACTCACAGCTACAACTCCATCATCATCATCATGTGCCGTAGATACAATGCTGGTTTGCACCTCTAACTGCCTACCTGTAAGAGGTCAGCAACCGATCATCTTGGTGACAAGACACCTACTGTACCTCCAACTGAATAAAACCAGGAGGCAACTGGTGGTGGGCTTCAGCAGAAGGCAGCAGCATTCTTACACGGCCATTAATGTCAGAGGTTCTGGCAGAAAGGGTGCCCTGCTTCAAATGCTTGGGTGTTAACATATCTAAGTACATTACTTGGACTGAGCACATCCGGCTGAGGAAGTTTTGAGATTATTCTGCTATCAAGAGGTATTTCTACCTACCCATGTACTATGGAGAGTAACCTAACCTAAACTCATGTTGTGGTTTGGGAGAAATTATGAGAGGACTGCAAAGCCCTCCAAAGGGGGATATGTGCTGCATAACGATGCTGCAGATCTGCTCTTCCATCTCTACATGACATCTTAAACAAGAGATGCAGAAGCACATCAGTCTTCTAACCTGTACCTGCATACCAGCAATAATAATTATGCTATTGCATACATACAGGATATTTATACTTATGTTCTCTACAGCTTCTTTAGGTGAAAGTACTGTAGCCAATTGTTGCTTAGGAGAACAAATCTGTGGAGCAAACCATGCATGTTTTGTTTGTAAGACTCGTGGCTATGTTGCATAGGAGTTTAAAAAAAAACCTCTTCGGTGGCACTAGGTGCTTTTTAGTTTGTCGTTAGGAAAATGCCCACATCACTTCGCTTACCGGTCTACTTAACTCCCAAGACCATCCTGTAATCACTACTCTTTGTCGAGCTTTGCCTTATCAGCAAACATATGGATGCAACAGTTGATAAATTGACAAAAACCATATGCTTACAATTATGTTAGTCATGTCATCATGTCAGTCATGAAATGTCAGTTTAATTTCCATTTGCCATTTGCCAAACAAGTTTTTATCACATGAATTCAGGTTCAACAAGAAAAATGCCTTAACATTAACTATTTGCAGGATTAACCTTCTTATAATTCCTACTGTAATGTCAGGTTCATGTTCTTATGTTCTGCACCCTAAAGTAGATAACAAAACTGGGTAACTGGTGAGCTGAAAGAAGGCAGCAGCATTCTTACACGGCCATTAATGTCAGAGGTTCTGGCAGAAAGGGTGCCCTGCTTCAAATGCTTGGGTGTTAACATATCTAAGTACATTACTTGGACTGAGCACATCCGGCTGAGGAAGTTTTGAGATTATTCTGCTATCAAGAGGTATTTCTACCTACCCATGTACTATGGAGAGTAACCTAACCTAAACTCATGTTGTGGTTTGGGAGAAATTATGAGAGGACTGCAAAGCCCTCCAAAGGGGGATATGTGCTGCATAACGATGCTGCAGATCTGCTCTTCCATCTCTACATGACATCTTAAACAAGAGATGCAGAAGCACATCAGTCTTCTAACCTGTACCTGCATACCAGCAATAATAATTATGCTATTGCATACATACAGGATATTTATACTTATGTTCTCTACAGCTTCTTTAGGTGAAAGTACTGTAGCCAATTGTTGCTTAGGAGAACAAATCTGTGGAGCAAACCATGCATGTTTTGTTTGTAAGACTCGTGGCTATGTTGCATAGGAGTTTAAAAAAAAACCTCTTCGGTGGCACTAGGTGCTTTTTAGTTTGTCGTTAGGAAAATGCCCACATCACTTCGCTTACCGGTCTACTTAACTCCCAAGACCATCCTGTAATCACTACTCTTTGTCGAGCTTTGCCTTATCAGCAAACATATGGATGCAACAGTTGATAAATTGACAAAAACCATATGCTTACAATTATGTTAGTCATGTCATCATGTCAGTCATGAAATGTCAGTTTAATTGCCATTTGCCAAACAAGTTTTTATCACATGAATTCAGGTTCAACAAGAAAAATGCCTTAACATTAACTATTTGCAGGATTAACCTTCTTATAATTCCTACTGTAATGTCAGGTTCATGTTCTTATGTTCTGCACCCTAAAGTGCATCCAGCAAGAAACTTTTGCATTTCTGTTGGATTAGCACACATTTTTGTCTGTCTTTCTGGATGTCTGTGTTTTTCCCTTCAATGTAGGCTATTTGGTATTTCACCACAGGTCTTCAGTTCTCTGCTCAAGTCTTCATGCTCTGGTGCATTTGCTAGATTTGACTCAGACTCAGTTTCTTTGCCTGAATCTGTGTTTTTTGAAGGGCTTAAAATGTTTTCAACCCATTCAGTAAGATTCCCCATGGTTTAAAGGTTGGATCTGTACCAACTTTACCACTGTCAGAGAAAGGATACAAACTTACATGTACTCACTGAAGTTATTCCTCCATGGTGGTGGGATGCAGTTTTTCTCCATCCTTTGCAAATGTCCAAGCCATCTGAAGTGTTGTGTTGTTATGTTCCTCGTTATGCTTTGAATGCTGGTTATCTTGTACAGTTGGCTATTAGATGTTTAGTTGGATAAAAAGAAAGACTGGACTGTCTTTTTGCACCCTGGGTGCAATTAGGCCATAGACTCCAAAAATGCAATTTACACCCACAATAACAAATACATTTGTGTACGTATGCACAAAAAACTCTGCGAACGTTCATAATGTAGCGACCACTAGGGGGCTACACTACCTGCCATGCAGTGCGGCTCTGGGTGTTTGGACTTCAACCTCAGTAGCACTCGACACACCCACTTTCCATGTTAGATCAAGACACTGATGTTGTTTCCATACACATAAGTATACTTGGGTGTAAATAGCATTATTTGCCCAGGTGCTTGTCTGCTATTTTGTGCTTCATACACCTGGGTGTAAATCGCCACCTATACTATGCCCACCGAATGCAAACAGCATTGCTGGCTATATGGGCTACACCCAGGTGCAAATAGCATCTGCCATAAAAGAATCTGGCAAACTCTTCACAGGCACCTGTCATGGGAGGATACAAAGGCAGCAAAGCCCAACTATTCAATCTTATTTCCTCCCATCTGAACCTACACTACAGGATATTTATTTCTTTCAGAGAATATTTAGCTTTAGGGTTGAGTAAGAAAAACAGCTTAGTGACCTGTCTGCTGCCATTACAGTCATTTGAGTGAGAAGATGAGCTAATGTAAAATGTTATCAAGGCATCACAGTTACTGATACGGGTGGCCCAGATTTTAGGCCCATTTAGTTGCAGGTGCAATTTATCCAAATGTGCTAGACAAGCAAGCTTTAACGCTGACCTGGGTGAACACACACACACACACACACACACACACACACACAGCGCATTTGCATAATTGCTGGTCTCCAATTTCCAAGGGACCCTTTTCCAATTGTTTGAAATAAAAACCATAACGGCCCACAAATTTCATTGCCAAGCAACAAAAAATAAATAAATCATTGTGTTAAAAATCATTTGACATACAGTAATTCATGTAACTGGAGGATTAGTTCTAAAGCTTTTGCTCTCTCCCTTCTCTGTGGATATGTGTGTGTGTCTATGTGTGTGTTTGTGTGTGTGTGCGTGCGTGCATATGAGAAAGAGAATGTGTGTGTATCTGTGTGTGTCAGTGTTTGTGTCTGTAGGCCTATTTGTATTTGTCCTTGCGAGTACACCTATGATGTTCATGTCCTGCATTCAAACCCGAGGGAAACAAACGGTGGTGGACTTGGTGGTGGCAATGAGTCTGTTTATACTATCTCCTCTATTCACTCTCTTTCAGTCCCTTCCCTTTTATCTCCCTCTCCTCCCACAGCTCGCTGCTGTTGTCCTCCTCTGGCCCAGGGGGACGGACTGCACCCACTGTCCACTGCACATCACACCACTGGGAGATGAAATGGCTTCATCTTTCCACTGAGCCTTGTGTCATGTTTTATCTTAATTGCAAGGCTCTTAATTACTGTAAGCATACTGAACCAGATTAAACAAAAATCTAAAACTGCCAAGTACACAAAGCACTATGGCATGCTGCATGTCCAGCACTACCTTCTTCTCTCTCTCTCTCTCTCTCTCTCTCTCTCTCTCTCTCTCTCTCTCTGTCACTGTCTGTGTGTGTGTGTGTGTGTGTGTGTGTGTGTGTGTGTGTGTGTGTGTGTGTGTGTGTGTGTGTGTGTGTGTTAAACAGGGAGTAGGGACAGGGCAAGATATTGGACCAGACCTGGTACAAAGGGAAGCTGTCCATTCTGTAATAATAAAAAAGCCCTGGAGCTCTGAGGAATGAGAGAGAGAGAGAGAGAGAGAGATAGAGAGAGAGAGGGCTAGAGAAAGAGGGAAGATGGAGAGAGAGAGAGGGAGAGTGATGAAGGGTGAGAGAGCTCCAAAAAAAAAAAAAAACGCCATTCCAATTCTCTTTCCCCGCAAGCTTGAGCATCCCCACATGCAAAGCGTGATAAAAGAGCATCGCGCTGATTTGGCAAAGCCATTTTTATTAGCAATGCTAGACTGCTACATAAGCCCAACAGCAGGAAATTAAAAGAGAGGAGAGAGAGGGGGCGGAGGGAGAGGAGCGATGGAGGAGCGAGAGAGAGAGGTGAAAGACTGATAACAGGACCGGTAGAAGGAATGCACTTTTTAAAGTGAGGTTGAGGCAGAGCGGTTGCTGCTTTGAAAGTGAAAGCACACACATTACCTCAGAGGGTACAAGGACAAGCATTTATTTATTTTTTTTCGCTTACTTGCAAAACATCACCCTCTTGCCATAATGTTGGTGTTTGGTGCTTCAAAGTTATTGGCCTAACATAAAGTTAGAAGCAGTAAATGGGTGTTTGCAGAGGATTTGTTGAGATCCGATGATAATCAGGAACATTTATCAGGAACAGAATAATTACTTCTGTGATATCTGATGCCAGAGCAATGACCGTTTGAGAACATGTAGGACATTTCTTCCTTCCACAATGAATTCTCATCTAAACTTAAAGCTTTGCCCTAAGTCAGCTGTTACAGTCTCTCAGAAAATAGGCTTGACCTCTGCCTGACATATGACATTCTGACCTTTTGGTCTAACACTGAAATAGCCACCTTATTTTATACATATGGCAACCCTAAAGAACTACGGTTTAAACAAACAATACCTTAAAATTTGATCAAATAGTTCTTGTGTGTGTGTGTGTGTGTGTGTGTGTGTGTGTGTGTGTGTGTGTGTGTGTGTGTGTGTGTGTGTGTGTGTGTGTGAATTCAGGCATCTGTATGCGGACATCAGTGAAATGTCACAGTAAATTTTTATGTAGATGGCGCTCCTAATGATTTTGTAATGCACAAGCTGATCATTACCCATTACAATCAATGAAAGAGGCCTGACCTCCTTGTCTTGATATACTAACCAACACACAGGCACTAAACTGTCAATACCACTTCATCTCCATTCATCTCCATCCTACAGTAATCATTGCCTGTTTTATTTTCACTGGAAATAAAAGAACCCTCGCTGTAGCAAAGACCATGTCATACACAGAAACACACTACCAGTATGTAGACAGACAGCACACACACACACACACACACACACACACACACACACACACACACACTTTTAACCTTGGACATATTCTGAAGGGGGGAAACACACAGAGTAACATGTGTGGAGTTGCAGTACACAGTCCACCAGTCATACAGTGACATGGAGGAACACACACAAAACAGTAATAACTTGTAAAGCGCTCAGAGCGCAGACCTCCGCCTAGACAATGTGGTCACAGACACAATATAAATTTCCAATCATGTTCTGGATCACCGATCACCACCAAAATCGAATCAGTTCTTGCTCGTCCCAATACACATTGTACGAAAATTTCATTTAAATCTGTGCAGTATTTTTCGAGTTATCCTGCTGACAGACAGACAAACAGACAAACCAACGCGACCGAAAACATAACCTCCTTGGCGGAGGTAATTATTGCAACAGATCAAGCCAATGGTCGCCAATTGAGAAAAGACCGTCCATAAAAACATACAGTATGGAGGTGGGTCAATCCAGATCTCCTAGCGCTGTTACTGAAGTCCATTCATGTTCATCACACACAGATCTACTATAGGCACCACAAAATACATAAAATGTAAAGAATGGATGAATACATGTGGCATGTTATAAGCTGTCCAATGTATGATATGTGGGGCAAATTATTGTAAAAGATATGCTGTTTGAGGACCCATTTTCAGAAAGGCACAGTGACTGTTCCAAAATAGAAGTCCATTATTACAGATGGGGAATATCAGTGTGGAGCTAAGTGCTGACTCGCTGGGTAATGAAACTAATAGTGGCCTAAAATGTGTACTGGCATGACCCTTTTAGACTCATAAACACTTAAACACACACACACACACACACACTCACACATAAAGGGGTTAAATTGGACCAGGGCTATCTGCAGTTCGGCCCAATTACAGAAGCTTAAATTCTGCTGTGTTCTGTGCTGTCTGACAATGTTGTTATTCTTGCTTATCGTCAGTGTTCTCAATAATTCCACATACTGTAAACACATTTTTCATCAGCTAACCCTAACATACTTATAAGACTACTTGTGGGCATCAAAACTGTCACTAAATTTTCCCTTATTTTTTCTCAACCAAAATGATCAGAAATGTAGCCTGACAAGCCAGACAGATTACAATAAAGTGTGGACACATAGGATAGACTCAACTCAATCCTGGGCAAATAGTAATGGACACTGGATTGCAAGTGATGTGCAAATGGAATAAACCTACATGTACATAATAACAAAGATCATGGAATACTGAGCAAGATGATGCATCATAATACATTTCAATGGGAGCAAACTGGAATACTTCCTGTCTGCATAAATACATTACATCACAATAAGAAAAGATTCTTTAAGTCTCAGTAAATCTATTACAGTCACAATAAGAGAACATTCTTTAAGTCTGCATAAAGGGGGATTTTCCCCCCATCCCCCTTGCAAAAATAGAACCAGGAACTGAACAAGCATTGACACCTCTCGCTCCGCTTGAATCCTCTCTGATAATAATACATAATAATAAAGTACTTTGTATAAATTGTCTGTTTTATATCCTCCCAGCTATTAAAAGCCGCTGCCACTTGAGAAATTTCTAAGTTTAAAAGAAACTTTTTAGAATGTTAACAAAAATCGATAAAATTTCATTGTTTAATGCACCTTAGCAGTGAGCGCTCTCTTGTGTATGGTGATTCTGAACGCACCTCGCCTCAATTTCACCAGACTTATTTGAGTGGCAGTGCTTAGAGAGGCAGATCTACTGTTTGTTCATCATCAGGTTTTGAAATATATACTTACTTGAACTTGATATTACACTTGATGATAATATACTGTACATGGTACTGTATCTGCTAATACTCTCTCCTCCACTCACATACACTGAAGGGTAAATAAATGAGAAACAAACACACACACACACACACCCACACACACCCCCACCCACACACACACACACACACACACACACACACACACACACACACTATCACTTGCACAACCAGTAATCTCTGGCCAGAATCTCTCATCTACCTAAGCTGTGTAATAATAAATAAAAATGTCTTTGAGATCTGAATACACACACCAGTGCACAAACTCACTTTACCAAGAGCATTTTTCAATTCGATTACATCTCTCTGTGTGTGTGGCACATATTATTTATCATTGCTTGCATTACATAAAGAGTGTGTGTATGTGTGTGTGTGTGTGTGTGTGTGTGTGTGTGTGTGTGTGTGTGTGTGTGTGTGTGTGTGTGTGTGTGTGTGTGTGTGTGTGTGTGTGTGTGTGCAGGGCGGGATCACAGTTTATGTCAGGATGATTTTATTGAGCACAATGTATCTGTACAAGACTTTTGAGATGTTTGAAATGTGCACAGCCTGCACGTGGATTTAAGCTATTCATGTGTATGTTCAGTGCAAAATGTCTGTATTACTTAACAGTAATTTGTTCGAATGAAAAAGAAGCTACTCCATCTACTCCAACAATCTCCATTCATTAATTCTCATCAACCCTCCCATCTCCATTCTGTTGGATGGACAATGATGGCCTTATCCATAACCAAAGGCCATGAAGACCCTTTTATGATCATTAAAAAAGCATGTTTTGTTAACCCATTCATCAGCTTTAGCAAGAGAAGCCTTGGTTAGACCAGCAGAACCCTTATCCCAAAGAGCTATTGGTCTGAAGAGTTTTCAAAGCCTAGCCAAACTGTGGGGAGCACACGCATGTGTTCAAGGCTCCCCACGCAGTTCAACCACTTCTGTTCTTCAGCCATCACTGATCAACCATACAACTCTCAACACCTCCGCTCTCTCTCTCTCTCTCTCTCTCTCTCTCTCTCTCTCTCTCTCTCTCTCTCTCTCTCTCTCTCTCCCAAACATGAAAAAGAGGAAGAGGAGGGGAAAGAGAGAGATGAAGGAATAAAGGCTGCTGCAGCTGAAGAGGTGAGAAGCTCCAGACGATCTGAGGTGTGTGTGTGTGTGTGCGTGTGTGTGTGTGTGTGCGCGCGTGCAAGCGTGGCTCGTACCTGCTCTCGACACCTACCCCGTCTGCCAGCGATGCTGCACACTAATGGGGAGAGAGAAATCGAATCACTTGGGCTGCGCCCTGCCAGTAGATTGCTTCCTCTCTCTCTCTCTCTCTTTTCTCTCTCTTTTCTCTCTCTCTCTCTTTACCATGAGTCACAGGCCCATCCATCCATCCATCCATCCATCCTCCTACACAGATTGGCCATGTCCAACCAAAAATAGTTAGATCCATGCTTTGGCAGGGAAACTGAGAGAGAGAGAGAGAGAGAGAGAGAGAGAGAGAGAGAGAGAGAGAGAGAGAGAGAGAGAGAGAGAGAGCAAATATTTAGCAACCCTCTGGTGTGACGTTTGCCCTGTGGATGTAAACCCATCATATAAAATCAGCGCGGCACTGAAAAGAGGAAGATAGAGTTGTAGGTTCGGAAGAGAGGGTGAGCGACTGGTGAAGGAGGGGAAGACGGAGACTGAGGAAAAGAAACAAGAAAAAAAAGAAAAAAAAACACAAATACCATGAGGCAGAGAAATCGAGATAGGAGGAAAGGAGAGACTTGCAGGAGGAGAGGGGGAGCGACAGAGCAAGCACGGAGGGAGGGAAGGACGGAGAGAGAGAGATAGCATTGTATCTGCAGGCGTGTGCGAGCACCCATGCTTCGGCAGCAGCGGCAGTGGGGTGACACGCAGTGAGCGGGTTTATGCTTTATTCATGCTCAGGGTCCTTGTTCGCCCACCCGGCCTTTTAAGAGCAGTTAGGCACCGTCTCCCGTGGGTGATTACACGCATACACACACACACACACACTGACATACAGTACATACACACGCATACACACACACACACACACACGCATTGACACAGAGATAGAAAAACACGCACTGGCACACAAACACACACACTCACACACACACACACACACACATACTGACATGCACACACACGCACTGACACAGATAGAAAAACACGCACTGGCACACAAATACACACACTCACACACACACACACACACACACACACACACACACACACACACACACACACACACAGGCTAATGTGCACATGCATCCGTCTGCTTATCACCTTCTTTTCTAGCACAAGCAGCCTCCACATCTCTTTGAAAAGGCAGGCACTTCGGCTGGGAGAAGATTCCGCTGAAAAGATTTATGCCTTGGCACAGCAACCATGGAATGCAGCTTTCACAGGTTATTGATTAGTAACGCGCACACACACACACATGCACAGAACTGCATGCACACTCACGCAAACACGCTCAAATGCATACACACACACACACACATACAGTATACTAAACATATACAAGTACTACAGCCTATATTTCATCATCATGTACAAATCTGAAAATACACAGATATCACGCAGAACCAGACACCTACCCACCCAAACACTCTCACAGGTTCTTTCAAATGAACAAACCATGCAGGCACACACACTCACACACAAATTCTCTCACACACACACACACACACACACACACACACACACACACACACACACAGTTAGAGCAAATGCTCAAATTAATTAAACAAATGGTGCAGTGAGCATTGCTTCAGAGCGGCTCCCACCCCAAAAGCATCCAGTTGTTTATGTAAATCATAATGTCATCCAAGTGTATGTCAGTCCAGCTAGGAGTAATGATTAATGTATGGTGTCCCAGTTAAGATAATGAATTAAGGCCTCATTTACGGCCTCAGTAGCCAAGAGGAGATTGGAAGAAGGAGGAGGGAGGAGGGAGGGATGGGAAGGGATGGGGAGATAGAATAAAACATGAAGACGTGTGATAAGGAATCACTGAACAGATGGGACTAGACAAGGCGCTTTGATAGCGCAATTTGGAAGAACACCGTCAAAAATTTGCTCGACACATTTTATGGACAAACAGGTGTGACTTGTGTGTGCACGCACGCACACACATGCACAGAAGCACAAGTGTGGCTGAGCCCCCGTGAGTTAGTGAATTAGTGAAGGATAGAGTGAGTGACTGCATGATTGAGAGAGAGGGAATAATCTGACACACATTCTCTCTCTCTCTCTCTCTCTCTCTCTCTCTCTCTCTCTCTCTCTCTCTCTCTCTCTCCCTCTCTCTCTCTCTCTCACTTACACACACTGAAGCTGTGGTGTAGAACAGAGGAAAGTGCAAGTTTGTGTATGTAGGTCTGTGTGTGTGTGTGTGTGTGTTTCTTCCTCCACGTTCAACAGAGAAGGCATTTTCATCAGCGTTGTCTGGTGAGAGAGCGAGGCCCGAATGGCATGAGGCAAGGCCGGGGGCGTGTAATTAAAGTGTTATTAAATGCTTTATATCAACGCCAGCCTACCCCGGTCGCCAGCAGAGCCCAAGCCCCTAGCAACGTGACATGTTTCCAGCGCACACAGAGGGCACCATACACACACACAAAACACACAACCGTCAGCTATAGCGCCATCCTCACCCAACACAACTTGCTTTGGAGAGACAGAGTCAGAGAGGAGGAGAGAAAAAGAGAGTGAGATAGAGATGGATGGGGGGGGGGGGTCATACAGTGCACAGACCTCTTGTGCATGAGACTATCAGAGATGCAAGCTGACGGTAGCTGTTAAAGTGATGTTAATGCTTTGTGCTGAATGAGCTGGGGCTGGAGAGGAACATCAGAGGAATAGATTCTGATAGTGTCTTCTATGAAGCCCCTGTGCATAATGCGTCACAAGCGTATTAGCAACATTTTTTTTTCTCAAATGAATGCATGCTGAATGCATGATGAAATGTGTGTGTGTGTGTGTGTGTGTGTGTGTGTGTGTGTGTGTGTGTGTGTGTGTGTGTATGTGTGTGTGTGTGGGGGGGGGGGTCTAGGGGAGATTTTGAGGATTTAATTCTGAAACTGTACAGCTCAGACATTTCTTTCTTTTTAACACTATCTCTCTCTCTCTCTCTCTCTCTCTCTCTCTCTCTCTCTGTCTGTCTGGATGTTCTTACAGGTCTGGAACAAAGCCGGATTGACAACCTCATGGCTATCTCAATGTTTAATGTCATTCTGGGAAAGGAGGTCAGAATGAACCAGACCCCAGGGTCACATACCAAAGGTCAGCTCCCCAAAAGGCTAACCAAGGTTAGCAACCAAACAGCTAAAGTGCATACATATTGCTGACACTGGTGCAGAACTAGCCTTGGAGTACCCATGCTCCTTTGCCTCCTCCATTCAATTTCACTCTGCAAAGCAGTATGGTGACCATGGCTGATTTTCTCCCCTGCTTTAGGTATCCAATCACAGAACAAAAAGGGACTCGTTTAACGTTACCTGGTGGCTCTGGTATTGGTTTTGAGCTATGTACAGATGCTATGATAGACATTTGTACCACCCAGTAAACAGCTGTGGACAATCGCAAACGTTTCCGGTACGAGAAAAAGGTGGGTCTCAAGACTATCACTTGTGATTGTTACCTCCGCCAAGGAGGTTATG
>JAODXP020000017.1:32130413-32142913 GCA_027497455.2 Sardinella longiceps | reverse complement strand
CAAAAAGAAAACTTCAATATCATTATTGAAAGCCGAGAAAGAGGTTCTGGTGCTAGATCAGTTGGGTGTTAATCTCTCACTGGCAGAGAATAGTACACAAACATTATTTTAGTAATGTCAGGGGGATAAGACCTGCCTTGCAAATTACAGAATTATATGCCTCTAGCATGTCTTTATTCATTTGGTTGTCAATGTGAGGGTTTTCCTGGATTTCCTTTTTATTAGTTTAGCCACTGTATATTGTCTCCATAGTGCACTTTGTTAGAGACCCATAACGTTTTCTGTAATGTCATCTTTGTCATCTTTAGAGTTATGTTATATATTAAGTCATCTACAGATTCAGACATTTGCAGTTGGTTCTATGAGAGTCTCGCTCCAAAAGGGAGATGGTATTATCTTTTATGACTCTTAGTACAAGACCAAATGTCAAAGCCTGTGAGGAGAAAATGAAAATTGCAAATAATTTGTAGGTGACAGCATGTCACTGTTATGGTGATCTGCAACACCCATCAACAAAATAAATGTGATGATCTCTCAAATCATATCCAGCAAACAGAAAAACTTTGTAAGTAAACTCATAAGGCAAAACCAGCATTGAGTCCACAATAGTGGATGGTACAGTTCAGCAGAGGAGAAATGGTCCATCTTGCATAGGAAACTACAGTGCATGACTTTGAATGGGAGGGAATGCAAGACTGAGACAGCAGCTGAAGATCCTGTTTGACTAAGGGACTTATGAAAGCGTTCGAAGGAACAAAATAGCATCTGTGTGTGTGTGTGTGTGTGTGTGTGTGTGTGTGTGTGTGTGTGAAAGAGAGAGAGAGAAAGGGAGAGTGTGTGCGTGTTTTGCCATTTTTACTTCTTTCTTCTTCCCCTTTCTGGAGAGGCTTGCAGTCCTTTCTTTCCCAAAGGAAAGACCAGTGAAAGGACTATGTATATTTTATCTTTGTGTGTTACTTTTACACTATACTGTCTTACTCCTACTTGTCCTTGTACCCAGCACCAGATTCTCAGAGTTACCTCAACCACTCTTATTCTCACAACTTCAATCGCACAGCTATTCTCGAAACTTCCATTTGTGGCCACCGGAAACTCACAGGACTGTTGATTCATCATAATCCTCTCTATCCCATGTTCTACCTGCTCAACTCCAATTTTGCATCAATAGTTGTCAAACTAGCTTGCAAAACTGTAAAACGAAGGGTAGCAGGTGTGTGTGTGTGTGTGTGTGTGTGTGTGTGTGTGTGCAGCTGTCTCCCCCTGGTGATGGGGCCTGCAGAGAAGATAATGCCACACTCAGGGTGAGCCCTACTCAGTGCTGGTCTCTCTCTCTCCTGGATCTGCAGAACCCGGCAGCAATCTCGGCGCAACACCTGTGTGTGACCATGCCAATAGGTGTTGTGTGTAGGAGTGTGTGTGGATTGTGGCACTGGACACTGTGTATACATATTGTATGTGTGAAGGGTATGCAAGTATTTCGAAAGGACTCTGTACTGGAACATTCTTAGTTTATTAATCTAAGGTACTGTAAATCAGTATTTAATGCAATTTAATGCCAATATACTTTACAATAAAAGGCATACAATATATGGACAGAAATAATTAGTTGTCAAACATGTAAGTTCTAAGCTTCAATCAGACTGTCAATCAGTTGGAATGAAAGCATAATCTAGAGTCTATACAATTCATAGGCAAGACAAGGTGTTTAACACAATAGCAGACAATCTCCCGTTTCCAAGAGCTGCTTCAGAGTCAAAATGACACAAAATAAAATCAAGTGGTTGAGAATAAAACATAGACATTCATCTAGAAAGCCTCTGACAACAACTTGGTCTTTAGTCTAGATTTAAAGCATCTAAAGCATAAAGCATTTAAAGCATAAAGAGTCCATACAGCCCATAGCTGAACTGCATAGCGCAGTAGCTAAAAGCTTCTGTATCACACTTTGTTCTAATGGCAGGGAGGAGTGAGTTAATACCAGAGAGGATTCAAGCGGCGCGAGAGGTCTCAACGGTTGTTCAGTTCCTGGTTCTATTTTTGCAAGGGGAGGGGGGAAAAATCCCCCTTTATGCAGACAAAGTTGAGCTCTCATTGGCTGATAGAACTTTAAAGAATCTTTTCTTATTGTGATGTAATGTATTTATGCAGACAGGAAGTATTCCAGTTTGCTCCCATTGAAATGTATTATGATGCCTTATCTTGCTCAGTATTCCATGATCTTTGTTAATACTCTAGAACAGTCTTAAGAACAGTACAATAACATAAAAGGTACAGTATGGTTCTCTTTTGTGTGAGAGTGATTGTGACACAGATCTTCGGATCTTCGGGCGGGGGAGGGGAACTGTGTAGCTCTCGCACACCTCATTTGGGTATGAGCACCCAAGGGGACACAGGTATGCATCCCACATGTGGCCAATTCTCAAACCCATCCAATCTCTGTCTCCCACATGGGAGAGTAGGAGCAGCAGAGTATATCCATCATGTATGGTGGAGTAAAACCAGCCATGCCACATTCAACTTTATATACTGTAACAGACTGGCAATCAGTGAAAGGCTTCTGACTCTTAGGTTACATGTGCTGTCTTCAACTGAGTCTTGTAGAGTACTGGTTACCAAGGTGCAAAATGTAAATACAGTTGTAGGTCATTAGCGTAGTAGTGAAAGGAGATGTTTTCTATTAATTTCAAGAGAGAACGTGCATACTAAAAAGAGGACAGGGCCCAGAATAGAACCTGGTGGAACTCCAGGGGAATGAATATAGGGTACAGTGAAATCGAAAGGAGGAATGAGAGACACAATCAAAAAGACTGCAGGATGGAATAAAAAAAAAGAGAGTTAGGGAGAAACAGTGTCAGGGAGAATAGACATTTGATCCTTTGTCAGTATCATTGCCATTGCTATCATTACTTATAATATAATAATCAGTAATATTATTATTACTATCATTGTTACCCTTAATATCATTACTATTACTAATTCCAGAGGAGCAGGATAGTGAAGACCTAGGATTTGGCCCAGTCTAGATGTAACATTAGGACTTGTATAAGATGTATGGGAATTTTCACGCATAATATTGCAATGGAAATCAACCCTGACAAGGGAGTGTGTACTGAGTGAGAGCTTCATCTCTTGGAAGTAGTGAGGCTTGTAATTCAGCCAGGGCCTTGGCATATTTGTTTTTAGAAATGATTCCCAAAAGCTGAGAAGAAATTGAACTGAAACAGAAAATAAACAAAGTAGCAGAGCTGCAGAAAAGAAATATATGGGGGTTTATTTGGAGTATATGAGACCAGGCCAGGTTGTGGGGAGAGCACCTCTCTCTTGCACACTCAGGCCAGGCGATGACTCATTTGACCTGCTTTAAACTTCTTTCTGATCTGAAGTTTTCCTTGACCCTCCTCAGTCCCTCTCAGCCTCTCCCAGGCCGATGTTCTAAGAGCTTGCTTATTCTTCCCCCTCCTGGACGACGGAGAAATGGTGGCTGGGGAAGAAAGTGAGAAGAGCAAGAGGCCTGAGCCAGAAAGAGTGGGAACGAAGCTGCCAGGTAGTTAGTCTGCTAGCTAGGGGAGTATACATGCTTTTGTGTATGTGTGCGTGCGTGCGTGCGTGTGTGTGTGTGTGCGTGTGTGCGTGCATTTGTGTGTAAGACAGAAAATGCCTCCAACTTTGATACAACCACAAAATGGCCATCAGCGACCCTCGAGAAGAGCTCTCTGCCTCCTAAACTCACACACACACACACACACACACACACACACACACACACAGAGGGTGGGGCAGACACTCACACACACAAACTCATCAATCACAAATGCTGCCATCCAGATTTATACAACCCCTCAGCACAAATTACCCAAGCAAATTCATCTCATTAATTTAGCCATATGCTTTATGCACAAACCACAATTATCAGATTTGACCTCTCACAGTAAGTACACACAAACAATGCAACAGCACACACACTCATTTTTCACACATTCAGCCATCTTACATTCAGCAAAGCCAGTCTATGACCACCAGTTCACTAGACCACCAGCATACAGTAATGCATACAGTGCATGTGTCATATGATCATGTAGTTATCTCATGAAACAGAGACAGATAACCTACACATATCCATGTACTGTCTGTCTATCTTCCTGTCTGTCTCCCTTCCTCTCTCTCTCTTTTCATCTCTCTCTCTCTCTCTCTCTCTCTCTCTCTCTCTCTCTCTCATACACTATATACACACAGACACATGCACACACACACACACACACACACACACACACACACACACACACACACTCAGGCAGACGCTGAACTATAACACAATCTGCTGGCAGGAGGCAATTTTGCAGTCAGTACTGTTACCGTAATATTCAGTTGTAACCTGATCAGGCACTTAACATGCCTCTGATGGGCTAAACTGATCAAATTTGTCTCCAAAATCCATAGTCAGTATCAGATAAATCACATATGTTTCCATAGGTTGTTTGTAGATGTGCATAATAAAAACTGTCCTCTTTTGAAATTCCATAGGAAAGTCCATAGGAAAGGTTGACAGCCATCATTCGATCTACATCCAGTTTTCCCCCCGACTAGTCAATAATGTCAAAAGGTTCCACCTCCTAATAAAGTGTCTTCTTCACAGGTAGCTCATATTTTACAGTGTTTCCAGAGTTTCTATTGTAGTAAATGGGCATTTACTGCTTTTGCAGTTTACTGTGTTTAAAGAAAACTGCCAAAACATGCCTTTTTTATGAGCAACCATGTAGCAATTCATGTTTAAATCGTTGGAAATAATTATGCTGATTTGTGATCAAACTGACCAAATCCAACCATAGCAAATTATGAGCTGACAATAAAATATAAGTATCAGTGATAAATTATTATAACATGTTGTTCAGGGCTTTTACAAAACTGTTCTGGTACTTCATCATAGGGCGAATTAGAAGCTGTCCTGAAATGGATGTGGCAGTGGAACTCTCCCAAGATGGATCACCTCATAAATGTTAGATCATTTTTTATCAAATCGAAGAATTAAATATTCAGAGCTAGGGCTAATGAACTACTCCGCACCTTGAACCAAACCCCTCTGAACCAGCACAGAGTTTTATCAAACCCGACACACAATGGTGTGTGTGTGTGTGTGTGTGTGTGTGTGTGTGTGTGTGTGTGTGTGTGTGCGTGTGTGTGTCTGTGGTGACTAAGATAAAAAAAAATCCGATATACCACACTTCCATCAGCAGGATAGAGGGATGGGAAGAAATGTGTTCACCTGTAAGTAGACCTATCTGCCAGGGGAGAGAGAGCTCCTTTGTGAAAGTTTGCGGGGATAAGTCACTCACCTGACACATGAAGACGAAATGCATCCTCTGACTCCTGTGCCCCTAAACAGATAGGGTTTGTGTTTGTGTGTGAGGAGAGTATAGGGCTTTTTGGGGGGATTGTCAGGCTAGAGAGAGGGATAGAGAGTTGTGGGAGAAGAGGAGAAAATGGCGATGGATGTGGGAAGCCGCTCTACCTCTGGGTGACATTTTCCCCATTAGAGGCGTGACGGAGGCGGCCCCATTGTGAATGTATCTCCGCTGACAATCTCCAGACATCCCCAGCCCCTTTCACTGAGAAGGGGAGCGCAGAGTGACACTATCACACTACTAGCAGAGTGCTATAAGCTCAACCTGGGGAATTAGTTTGCCTGCATACACACACACACACACACACACACACACACACACACACACACACACACACACACACACACACACACACTGATACAGGTACACATACAGGTATAGATAGACGGGCTCTCCCTCACACACACACACACACACACTATATACAGACACATACATTCACCGTGTCTCTCACATACAAACATAACAACCTGGTCTCACAGAATTCCATGAGACTAACACGGGACCCTTAACTCAACATAAAATAAAACACACGTGTACACACACACAAACACACACCAGGATGTAGTAGCCTATAAATACTGTGAGAGTAAATCACAAACACACACACACTAACACACATGCACCTGGGTGAAGTATAAATACTGTGAGGGTAAATCCATTTTTATGCAGGCTAAGACAAATGCAAATCCAAGGAAACAAGCACACACGCGCACACACACACACACACACACACACACACACACACACACACACACACACACACACTTTCAGCTTAACAAGCCTTGTACACACATAGCGACATACAAAGAAGGAGGGAGAGGGAGAATACTGCACCTACAAACACAGGCATTCATACCCTAAGTACATCACTCTCGGAGAGGAATTTGCTGACACCCAAAATGAGTTTTTTCCTGTCCCCTGCGCCCCAAGCTTTCCCCTTTAGTTTCCCGTCTCATTTCACGTCTTTATTTCATAGGCACAACCACAGCCAGAGGGAGCAAAAGTGTTGATACAATAACCAGCCGCATGTTTGTTACAGTGCTCGCAAAAAGAGGGCCCACACACACGCACGCGCACACACACACACACACACACACACACACACACCTCAGTCTTCTGTACTCACTTCCGTTTTCATATTTGACTCGCTGACCTACTTTTAAAGGCATAACGATGGCAGTAGCGGTGGCGGTGGCGAGGAGGAGAATGGTTGGATCAACTTCGGCTGATGTCAGCACGGACAGCTCGAGTGGCGGAGGCAGATGCCCTCTCAGCAGGAGGTTAAGGACCCGGCGCAGTGAAGCAAACCCCCACCAACTACCCACCCTCCCTTTCCCAGGCGAAAAGGCACACGCTCGACAATGCCCCCCCCCGCAACCACCACCACCTCTACCACCATGCATCGCTCCCAGAAACTAATGACCCCACCTGGCTCTGCGAGTGCCCAGCGTGTGGGAAATTAATCACCTCCTCAGGTGTGAAGAACTAGCCCGGAGTGAGGCACGGGTACACAGGGCGGGCAGAAGGGGAGCGTTCAACAGGCACGAGGACGGCCGCCGCCGCCGCCTCCACCACCGCCCCAGTCTGTCTGTCCCGTCGCGCAACATTGTGCTGCGGCAATGGTACATTTAATCCCATTGCTGAGCTTCATTTTTCAAAAAGTGTTTCGTCATTTTGGTCCCTCGTAGGCAAATACAAAATGCTGCTCAAACTGTGTGAGTATGGATTTCATATCACACATGGCCTTGAAATAACATTTGGAAAGAAGATAGATTGGTTTTGTTTTTGTTTTTTTTCTTGGGAAAGGTATTAACTATTTGTTTGCTACAGTGTCTCAAAGGGGGACTCTTCAGTCAGAAAAATGAGGCCATCATATCTGGAAATCAGAAAAACCTTTGATACACCAACACCAATGATATATGTGACTGTTGTGGACAAGACCGACCAGACCTTCCTCATATGTTTTGGTCGTGTCCAGCTCTTGAGAGTTCTGGACATCAGTATTTAAAGGGCAACTTCAGTCAATTTCAACAAGAGCTCTATTGCTCAAGCTACTAAGACTAGTCAATACTGAAGACGCAAAAAATTTTAGTCCAAGTATAGGTTTCCTTAAACGGAGAATTAGCCCTGACAGTTAACCCATGGGGGCAGATTTGTAAACTGTTTCAGCATCTAAACATGCACCAAATATCACCCCAGAAGTTATGTAACATCATCAGACACAATACAACACACCACTGTAGTGTGTATGAATGCAAATGACTAAAAAACAGTAAAAACAGTGTTTTATGCAATGTTTACCAAACTGTTTTGTAAACAAACAACATTTGGCTGCTTGCATAAATACACTTTTTTTTTACCACTTTTCAGTCATTTGCAGTCATACACGCAATAGTTCTGTGTTGTAAGGTCTCTGTTGATGTGTCATAGTTTTTGTGGTGATATTTTGAGCATGTTACAGTAAGATGTTAAAAATACAATTTTAAATTCTGCCCCCATGGGTTAGTTTTTAGTGCTTATTCTCTGTTCAAGGAAACCTATACGTTTGGACCAATATGTTGTGCGTCTTCAGTATTGGCTAGTCTCGTAGCCTGAGACACTCTGAGGCTGAGTGAGACTGAGGCTCTTGACTGAGGCTCTTGCTCTTGAAATTGACTGAAGTTGCCCTTTAAGATCCTGTGAGGCTTTTGATTTACAGTTTGGTCCAATAAAAGCCATATTTGGGGGCCAGCGGAGTGGATATTTTCTAAGGCCTAACAGCAAAGACAATGTTATCGTTTTTGCAACTTTAATAGTGAGGAGAAGGATTCTGATGGAATGGAAATCGGTGACACCACCAAACGTATCAGTATGGCTATCTGATATGATCATTCTAAAAGTTGAAAAGATTACATATTTCCTTAGAGTCAACCAAAAAGTTTTTTAAAACTTGGGAACCTTTCCTCACTTATTTTGACAAACTTACTACACTCCCCTCTTCATAGCCTGCTTTAACAGTAGCCTAATGTGCAAATTTTTACAGCATTTTTGTTTGTTTGTCTGCTTGTTTTTTCCCTGTAAGAGGATGGTGTGAGTGGAATTTGGGTTATTGTATCTTGAATGTGTCTTTAAGAGCATATAAATTTGTAATGTGATTTAAACTTTATCATAGGCAATAAAAAAACATGCACACACATACACACACACACACACACACACACACACACACACACACACACACACACACACACACACACACACACACACACACACACGAATGCCCAAGCAGGGTCACACAGAGCGACAGAGACATATCCAAGGACTGTTCTGTTCCAGCAGGGTTATGTCTGAGAGAGCAAAATAAGATGTGATTCTTCCACCCTATGGGATAGCCAAACCCAGAAGCATGGAGTCTCTCTATAAGAGAAAGAGACAGGCCCTCCCCTCCCCACTAGCCTAACCCCCCTGTCATATTATAGGCTCCCATCTCCATTACACTCCAACTGTTATTACACGCACACAAAAACACAGAGCAGAAAACACAGCGTTCACATTCTAGAGCTACTTATCATGTCAATAAATGCAGTTTTTACTGAGCTACTGTGTGCAATAAAAAGTGTTGTGGCTAAGCTAGATAGTACTGCTGCTGGCCTGGAATCTAGCCTACTGCCAGCTTGTCAAGTGAGGTGATGACATGAAAAATATACTATATTAGCTATAAACAAGTTCTGTGAGCACACGCTTATTGGAACTGTATGTGCAAGGACTCCTTGAGCCAGAAGACACAGATATTACTTACACAGTTATTTTATTCTATAAAGATGAACAAAATACACTTCTGAAGTTCCACTTCTGAAAATATGTATTTGCCAGAGTCTTCTTGCTGTTTGAATATAAATGTTTAAAGGACTCGGTTTATTTCTGAAAATGAGAGAATAATATCTGGAGAAAAAAAATATCAATCTTACTGCTTCATTTAGCCTCAGTGAGTGTTTGCTCAAAGATCAACATTTCAAAAGATGGTGGGAGATGCAGCAGGATTATCCTATGGGTGCAAACACAGAATGAAACTCTGTTCTGAGCGCGCTCTGTAATGCACAGGGAAACACTCCACTTCCTCCATGAGCGATAGCACTCCCCATGAACGGGGACCATACGGTAATACTCTAATTATCTGCCCATCAACTCCAATCAGTCTTCTTCCACGCAGACATAATGACATAATTACACTGCGCTTTAAACTCAATTACCTGTCATGTAGGTGAACTGGGGTGATCAAGAAGTGAGTGTGTGCCACACACACATAAACACACACACACACACACACTCAAAATAGGAAGGGGCTACACATGCGGGCGCCCATTCATCGCAAGGCATAATGTAGCTCCAGAGCGGCGCCTTATCGATTGTAACTGCCAGTATTATTTTATTGATGGTCCCCATTGTAAAGATGCCAACACTGCTGGAGTAACGGGAGAAATCATCAATCAATA
Organism: Sardinella longiceps; assembly: GCA_027497455.2. Classification (NCBI taxonomy): domain Eukaryota; kingdom Metazoa; phylum Chordata; class Actinopteri; order Clupeiformes; family Clupeidae; genus Sardinella; species Sardinella longiceps. The sequence goes on along the minus strand of JAODXP020000017.1, from coordinate 32,133,039 downwards.
ATTCAGGCTGGGTGGGTGAATGTTGCATGAGCAAGAGCTATGTGGTCAAGCACTAATGAATTGTGTCTGTCTGTGGGGGTTAGCAGCCAGTGCGAGCTGTCGTGGAACCTCTGCTAACTCCAGATCTGAGATGAATCTGGGAGGTGACAGAAGTGTGTGTGTGTGTGTGTGTGTGTGTGTGTGTGTGTGTGTGTTGGGGATGATGGAAAGCATGATCTTTTTTTTAGGGCTGCAGCACAGCAGCGCCTCATTGTAGACGCTGGCATAACTTCAGTTTGAATTACTGTAACACTTCTTCCAAAGCTGACAAGAAAAGCAAACATAGATGTGCCATCTAGAGCAGACAAACACACACAGAGAGCATAAACACACACACACACACACACACACACACACACACACACACACACACACACACACACACACACGTTGTCTCTGCATCTTATGAGTTATCTTATTTTGCCAATTTGCAAACACATTCTCCTTGACAGATTGTCTACTCAAGTTTGCCTCATCCCTGCGGGTCCCAAAATGGCAGGACCCTTCGTCTGTGTGATGTTTTTTTTTTTAAACAAGTGACCTATATGCTTTTCATTACAAAGCTGTACCACTTCCATATCCAAAATGAAACATATACATATATTTTACAGTGTATACAGTACAACATGCTGATCCCTGCACATACTGCATCTCCAGGAAATGTTCTTTCACAGCAGGTTTAGGTCTCCGTTATCTCCAAGGATCCACCATGACTATATACTGTATCTTTTCCCCATATATTTCCTTTCTTCTTGGGAGAGGATGAATCTGTGAGCAAGTGGATCATGTTGAGCAGCAGTCATCCAGAGTCTGTGCCCGGGGCAGAACCACATCTGCATCAGTGCACCGCCACTGGCCTCTGGTAAACAGGCTCTTTTGTGGTTCAGCTCTCCTGTCAGACCTTAGGGGAAATCACTGTGGCACTGTGGGAAACAGGCGATACACACACACACACACACACACACACACACACACACACACACACACACACACACACACACACACACACACACACAGGCATCCCAAGGAAAGTCCCCCATCACTGCACAACTGATGAAACAATGAAGAATATTATGGATTCTGCCAACATTGTTCCTGTTAGCGGCTAACTGCTGTGAGGATCTGGTGTAGGGCTATAGCTTTGATCTGGTGAGGAGCGTAACAGATAAGGGTAAAATCTGTCATTGGACTAATAACGTTTCAGTGGGAGAAGGATAAATTGACTGACTGGTTCCATCAAGGCTTATTTAGTGACGTAGTTTCACACTCCTTCTGGACTGTTCCATAAGGTCAGAGCCCTGCTGCGAGTGATTGAATGTGGGTGTTTGTGAGTGTGTTTGTGTGCACGTGTGTGTGTGTGTGTGTGTGTGTGTGTGTGTGTGCTATCTCACAGCTGAAGTGCTTTACACCCGGCAATCTGTTGGCCATGCCTGCATTTCTGAGCTAATTACAGTCCAAGCCTGCGGCGTACCCCATAAACACCCTGTCAGTCCACGCAGATGCTTCAGCACCAACCACACCTCAGATCCACAAGTGCTCTCACGCGCCCATTAGCGTACGGCCAGTGTGCTCGGGGTGCTTTGCTTTTTGTCTGATATCTACACATTTTAGACCAATTACAGCAGTGGAGAAGCCAAAGTTAGAGAGAAGCCAGGTCTGGGTAGAGAGAAATATGCTAATGAATTAATGTTAATGTCACCTCTTTTCATTGGTGTGCAATACAATAATGTCACTACGACAGCCATGCCGAGTTACCATAACTTGAGAGAACATAAAACTGTGCATGACATGTAGCATGTGCTTTGACTACAAAACACGGTGTGAGCCGCATGTTCAGTCTAATTGCTAGTATTGTAGTACTGCTGTATGCATGTTCAATATTATTGCTGTATGGACAAATACAGAGCCTACCTTATTTATACCCTCGGAAATTCAAGAATGTACTGAATGCTATTCAATACTCAGAAGGCTACTCAACAACCTAGTAGGTTATCTTTTGTCTGCAACTGTCTGCAACTGCAGCCTTCAGGGTGGGAGATAAACCCAACAGTGTTAGCATTTCATCACCAGTTAGCAAGTTTCTAATAGCACTGGATGCTAAGGATTATGCTCTGCGCAGACAGGGACCCACTGGCCACTGTTGTTGCACTAGCCTAAATATTTGAACAGTTCTGGACTGTATTGCTGGCATGTGCACCCCAAACACTGTCCTTGAGGAGTTTGCTTATGAGTGAAATCTACGGACTTCCCAAATCAGGAGCTAATTGTATCGCAAGTGATTTGTGTTTTATTCAATTTCTCGATAAACATTTCAAATTCCCCCCATTAAACTTCACCGGCACTGTCCCCAAAGAGTTGGCTGCCTCAGACGCACATCATTGGAGCAGTTAATTCTGCGAGACATTTAATTTAACTCTGAGCGCAAATGTCACATCCATGACACTGGAATGGGCCGACTGTGGCGCTTGCTTCATAAACAACCACAGGCATCTCTAGTAGAACTCGCTATCCTATTAACATGAGAATAAATCATAAAATGGGGGAACGGGCAAAAGAAGAGGGAGAGAGAGAGAGAGAGGGAAAAAAT
>JAODXP020000017.1:32120413-32127913 GCA_027497455.2 Sardinella longiceps | reverse complement strand
CTGCAACCCTCCTAGCAGAAGATTAGCTGAACTTGTCACTTTTCACAAGGATACATTTTACACCAGAAACTGTAAAAACTTGCTTGTGTTGCTGTCATAGAAAATGGGTAAGACATCCAAGCCCTCACGTGCCTCACAGTCAAACTATGCCATAGACAGACTGACACACACACACACACACACACACACACACACACACACACACACACACACACACACACACACACACACACAGGCACGGACAGACAATGTAATTATCTCCGGTAATTATAGAGAAAATATTTAAACTGTGAAAGAACATTTTTTAAATTTCATTCTGCACTTCACTGACCACGACAGGTTGGGAGGGACGGCCCAGGACAATTAATGGGAGAAATATGTTCTTATTAATATATATTTATATTTAATGCGAACTTTTCTGTATTTTTCCCTCTGGTTGAACATGGACAAAAGCAGCCAGAGAATTCTCATGTTCAGCCATGCATGTGTGTCGCCCATTCCAATTCCTGCTCACTGAGTGGGAACGGCAGACTTAAATACCCGCATTTTAATGACACATCACAAACAGAGGCATGACATCACAGCAGAGCAGAGCAGAGCAGCTTGGGCTTGGGCTCGGGGGTGGGGATGGGGATGGGAAGGGGCATGGGAAGGCTGGTTGACCACAAGGGCATGTTTGGCAGTTGAGCTGGCGAGGTGTGTGGTGGAGGTTGTCAGGAGGAGGAGGTGGATAAGAGTGTTCAATCCTCCCTGATAGTCAGTTCACACATCATCATTTGTTTTTGCTATTTTTGTAACACTGCTTACACAATGACGTACAGTAATGATTAAAAAATGTCTGTCTGACGTGCAACTAAATGTTTATTCAACTAATGTTCTTTACTTGTGGATATTTGCATACTTGAAGCTTGTTGCTGCAGTTGAGGGCATTTATTTGATCTTTGTTGTTATAAGGTGGGAGGGAAAATCTGAAATGTGTGGCTTTAATGGTGGCTGATTGGAGACCTAATAATGTAAAAAAAAAAAAAAAAAAAACCTGTTACCGGTCACAGTGGACACACACACATCTGTCTTGGTGGGGGAATGTTTTTGGTATGCTTGTAAAGTAAAGTGAAGCATCCTCATTTGAACTTTTAGACCTGGGCTGCTGTCTAAAAGTTTATAGAATTTTCAGGTAGCCTACCCTCCTCTCTCTCTCTCTCCATCCCGTCTTACATTCTTACATAGACACAGGTTTGAAACAATGCAATGCTATCTCAGTGAAACTTTGATGTGAGAATGAAGTGGGCGTTCATAAGATGAGACCCAGCTCTCTCCCCTCTGGCAATCCATCTCCACCCATTCCTCAATTCTCTATTCTAACTACCTTTAATGAAAAATCTTTGTATTTCTAACTAATGGTCTCTATTCTTCTGACCGCAATTGGTGTGGCTACCTTTAATTGCTAGAAGTGATCGGTCAAGTTTTGACTTTATCCAATAAAAATGTATCATTGCAAGATGGATTGTTGTTGCTAGGAGACAGAAGCATCCTCAGGCGAAGCTGCCTGATCTGCGCTAGACGCGTTTCTTTTTCTTTTACTACAGCAACAGCTCTCTCTCTCTCTCTCTCTCTCTCTCTCTCTCTCTCTCTCTCTCGCTCTCTCTCCCTCCACCTCTCTCTCTCTTTTCCCTTTCTCTCTCTCCCTCTCTCGACTCTCTCCCTCTGTTCCTCCGATGAGGCTCCCGCGGAGGACAGTGGCACCGTCTCTTTCACTCTTCCCGCGTGCGGACACTGCGTAAAGAGCGAGACGGTAACAGAGTGCAAGAGGACTTGGAACTCGAGGAGAAAACGCATCAAGATTTATGCCGTCTGAATAGCAAAGTGAGGTAAGTCAGTTGGGATTAGACCGCTGTGTTATAAAAGAGGAGTGAGGCACTGCTCAGATAAATCGTGCAGGGTGCAATGGAGTAACAACTTTCTGTGTAATCATGTGTGCCATCGATTGTTGTGTCTTTTCTTTAGTGATGACAGATTTCCAAATGAAAATTAAATGCTGCAAAGTGCGGAGTTTCTCTGCAACTTCCAGCTTTTCCATAGCACCTTGCGGTTTCCGTTACGCATCAAACAGAGAACGCATGTTTGGTCTCATCGCTTTTACTTACCAGCAAATTAAAAATTTATAAAACACATGCACATAATAGCCGCCAGTGACACAGTTGTCGTGGGGAGATGTTCTAGTTTCTGTGACAGCCTGAGATGTTGGGGAGTTTCCTGCAACACAGAGAAGTTGTTTGAGCTGTTATGCAATGGGTTTGCGAATGGCAGCCTGCTCATTTCACATAAGCAGGAGTTTAACGCTTGCGTGCCTCTCACATCACACTCTGGTAATTGATCTCTTAACTGGCCGTGATATTATCTAAATAATGACAAATAATTTAAGGCTCGATTTAATATTTGCTTCCACCGTCCTGGAGGCATCCAATCGACTAGGTTAGATTACCTCTCCAAACAATCCTTATCTCTCCACTAAGGAGGATACACCTACACGAGGGAGGGTACACCTATATCTAATGATGTCGTAATTACGCATTGATATAAACGCATATCAGCTGTATTCACCGTTATTTGATTCGTTTTGATTTTTCTCAAGCGTTATAATGAAGGCTAAAGCAATGCAATCTATGTTTATTGACTGGGCTGTACTGTTCAGATTCTCTTATTGACAGGAGATGGAACTACTAAAGCATTGCATCTCAAAACTTACAGATAACATACCCATTAAAAGTGGGTGGATTTATAACGTGGTAAACTTTGTGTAATGTATTCACTTGTACTGTAAATAATCTCATATATTTTTATTCACTGTTTTACTGTGGTAGTTAAGCAGCCATTAAACCGTCCCTCTGCTATCGCGGGTAGGTTCTTCTCAGTGCAAACTCGGCGGTCAGTAAGCTATCAGAGGCGCTGCATAAAAGCTTATCCGAGAGTGATTGTCAGAGGGTCCGCGGCGGGCGGGTGTATTTGAAGTGCGCCGCGCCAGGCAGGCACCACCTGGGCGTGTTTCTGTAAGATTTCTGGAGAGCGCGGAGATGATGATACATAATTTATCTACGCAGAGCATCTGAACAGAATTCTAATGTCCCACTTGCTTACTGTTGCTCCTTGCATGTTGGTGTTGCTGCTCCAATCCTTCACACACTGTATGTATCATCCAAAGTCACATGCAAATCTAAATACGTAGTTTTAAAGTCCTAAGATCATTCACTCTTAACAACTTAGTGATGTGTCACCACCAGTCTAACAAACATTGTCTCTGTAAAGGATAACTTTTTATTTAGCCTGAAGCCTGCAGCACTTCACATAGCTCAATTATCAAAAGAGATGAGATACTCTTTTCAATTTCCAGTTTAAAGATTGTGGTGCATTGTGTATGTGTGTGTGTGTGTGTGTGTGTGTGTGCCAACATTGTTGTTGTGAATTTTACATTGCTGTACATGAAATAGCCATAAAGAACTGACAACACTTTCTTTATATTGGAATGCTGAGCTTGCCTCAGGCATATTAATGTGTGCATTCTTTAAGAGTAAAAAAATATGTGTGTGTGTCTGTGTGTGTAGGTATGCCTTTGTGCATGAACATGCATGGGTGTGTGTGTGTGTGTGTGTGTGTGTGTGTGTGTGTGTGTGTGTGTGTGTGTGTGTGCGTGTGTTTACACACAGTAAATGTGGGAGATGGCCTTGAAATATTGGGAGGTTGTGAAGCTCAGCTTAACAACCGGTACTCTGTGGAGTTGATGCGGTAAAAAGCCGCGCTACAATAATTAGCAGCTGAATAGAGCTGACTGCTTTTTGCATGTAAATAACAATCCATCATGCATCTCTCCCTAGCACTTTATGGGGCAGAAATTCTGTGGCATGCAATAACCAAACAGAGAAGTGCTTTAAAATGAGATACAGCTCGGATGGAGGATGGGATAATGTTTCAAAAATAGGCGGTTTTATGACTCGTATAGGAAAGTTTCTGAATATGTCTATTTTTTTTTTTTTTTTGCCTGCACTCTGTGAAAGGCTCTGATTTTCAGCTGAGCTGCAGTGCCAGAGATGATGATGATGATGATGGTGATGATGATGATGGAGTCAGATGTGACAGAGCGGAGCCATAATGGAATCTCCAGCACCTCATCTAGTCGGCTGCGGAGAGCCTCTTAATTTTGTCTCTGCTTGCAATGGGCTCACAGGCAGGCTACCAGTGCTGGTGGCGATATCCATGCATGCGGCCCACTGCCCTAGGCGCTTCTCATGGCCTGAGCCATCTCGCGTTGAGGCTACGCAAGGGATGGACACAGTGCCGAGGCCCTTACAACACCCCCTCACACAAACACACACACTCACACACACATGCATACACAAACAAATATACACACATACATACACCCCAAGGCAGTGGGGGTTGTCGTCTCTTTCCTCTTGCCCAGTTTGGACTGTCTCTCTGGTCTGAAAGGCAGGAGGGCTTGTCTCTGTTGGAGTCTTTGCCAGGCAAATGGTGTTGTTTTTGTTGTTGTCGATTTTTAGGAGAGAAAAAAAACAGAAGACCAGTAATGCAGCTTTGTAGTGACTTTCTCTTTCTTTTTTTTTTTTGCATCACATGGAGGTCTTTGGACGAAACAGAAGAGTCTGCTGAATGGCAAATTTGCTCAGGCTCTGTTTCCCACTCCTGTGCAGTCAGGGTATTGCTGTGAGATTGGATGGCATTCTTATTGTGTAATGATGACATATCAGCATATATCAGATTTTATAATCAGTATCTGTGAGGTTGTGCCTTTATGGCAACAAAAAAGTCATTTGTTCAATTACTGGTTTACAAGCTGCAAAATTGGATTGTAATTCACATCATAAACCTAATCACCGACTGTTGCTGCCCAGACGGCTGTTTGTTCAAATTGCACAGGACATGATCATTATGTTAATGTTGTGATACAATTTCTCATATGCACATACAGTACAATGGGCCTTCTAAGAGTGATCTTTATTCCCATGATTTTATTAGCAGTCAAGCTCATCAAACTACACACTTCAAGGCAACATCACAAGTGGCAGCAAGTCCTTTAGCCCTTACTAATATAGCTTCTGGAGTGTGTGTGTGTGTGTGTGTGTGTGTGTGTGCGTGTGTGTGTGTGTGTGTGTGTGTGTGTGTGTGTGTGTATGTGTGTGTGTGTGTGTGTGTGTGTGTGTGTGTGTGTGTGTTATCATTTCATGGATGCTAAGGATGCCTACATTTGCAATGAGATTATAAAGTACTGATCTATCTATCTATCTATCTATCTATCTATCTATCTATCTATCTATCTATCTATCTATCTATCTATCTATCTCTAAGGGGATTTATCACAACTGTGGACTGAAAAACATTGTGTCTTAATATACAACCTGCAGTCATCCTGTCAACAGTTGAGCGCAGCAGATGTCAGTCAATCAGCCTGGAACACACTTAGTTCACATGAGGAGGTACAGTATGGAGCAAGGCAAAAAGTGCATCCAGTTCATCTTGTCAAATATAGTGTCTTACAGAAAGGAAGAGTTGGAGAAGAAAGCCAAGGGAAGGATGATGATGATGGTGTGTGTGCGTGTGTGTGTGTGTGTGTGTGTGTGTGTGTGTGTGTGTGTGTGTGTGTGTGTGTCTAAGGAAAGGGCAGTGTAGAGACAGACAGCTGTGACTGCTGCTCTTTCTGAGGGGGAGTTTGTGAATTAATGATAGGGCAGAGATGACACACTGCTGTGCTCTCCAGCATGTCCTCACTACAGCCACAGTGGGGGCCACTCTCTCTCTCACACACACACACACACACACACACACACACACACACACACACACACACACACACACACACACACACACACACACACAGTCACACTAATAGACTGATAGACACACAGGGCAGGCACACACCAGCTCTCTCTCTCTCTCTCTCTCTCTCTCTCTCTCTCTCTCTCTCCACACACACACACACACACACACATAAACACAAGTGTGAGTAAGAGTGAGAGAGACATGCACACAAATACACACCAAACCACCCCTCGCCATCTAAACACAATAATGATATGTCACAAATACACCCTTCTTTTCTGAATAATGACATGCCATCAATTCTTACCACCATCCGCAGCCTAATAACGAAGCACAAAAGAGTCAGAAAAATATACAACACTGACCTATGTGAGGCCCACAGACACTGACTTCTCTCTACTATATGCTATCCATCCATAGCCTGACATAGCCCGCCCATAATACGAATGTTCATCCGTATCCATGGTCTGGGAACGGTCCTCTGGGGCGTGTTTACATCGGTAGAGAGTCTACCGGCCAATAAGCGAAGCTGATTAGACGAGCTGTCCAATTGTTTCAAACCAGAAGTGAATGCCCTCCCCTCCGCAGTATAATCGCGTCAGGTTAAAGAACCTCCAGACCATGAATACGGATGAACAGCAGTATTATGGTCGGGCTATGTCAGGCTAATCCATCCATGTTATGCATCAGCTTTTCATCTATTTTACACAGTAGAATAGCAATGAGATTTCACATCCCACTAGCCAAGCATATTAAGATACCATAGAGAACCATTAGCATATGAACACATATGTAACACATGACTCACCAACCAGCACATGATTCATCTGGTGTTACTTGAAGATAGCATGGTGGCGCTGGTGCTCACATTGTGACGTGCAGTCCTCTTACAAGCCAAGGCCAAAGAGAATACAGTATCCATGGGGAAGTGCATGTATGCAATGTCGGAATGGCTATTCGGCAACGTCAGAAACCAGGTTTGCCGTGGGTGAGGTTGTTTGCCTTGTGGATAAATAGAAAAGCAAACGTACATGCATGCATGCATTCGGTCAGCCAGGCGGTCGGGCGGGCAGGCAGGGACCAAGTCTGCTGCATGTGATTGCTGCTGTGGACTTCATTGAGACACAAGCCATATGTTTCAGTCAATATCGCACAAACCAAACGTGTCAGGGTGTTTGTAAGATAACCATGTTTTGGAGGAATTTGCTCTGACCTCTAATAATATTATCTTATAGCTGCTTGGTTGATGGCTAAAGAGTCACTGCCTATACCCAATACAGAATATTCAATATCTTGATTCAACTGAATAGACAACCACTTGAGTTTTTTTTGCAATCATTATTTTAAAGGTATGAATTAGCAGATGAAACGTTTGCACTTGACGTGTAAACTCAGTGGTAGTGCTTCTGCAGGAGTGCAGTGGAGTGCACGCCTCAGGTAGAGCTTATGCAAGAATTGTGAAACCCTTCGGAGAGCACACACACACACACACACACACACACACACACGAACACACGCGTATTTTGAGGACAACATGTAAGGGGCTGTGCGTCTCAGAGCACCATCAGCAGAAACCCACTGCAGGATCACACCATCAGATCCGCACTCTTCAAAGCAACGCAAATACACATTATTTTTAACAAGTGCCGGCCGGGCAGAGCATTTTGATGT
>JAODXP020000017.1:32102913-32117913 GCA_027497455.2 Sardinella longiceps | reverse complement strand
TGATGCTGGTGGTGGATACATGCTATAAGGTGGATATGTGTTGATCCCATGCTTTTCCGTCGGAGTGTTTTCTGTTGCTTGAGGAGGATGTCTGAGGAGCCTGCTGTTCGACTGGAGACTGCGACTGGAGAAAGTCTTCTCCTCACTCCTCACTCCGCCGTGCTCTCTGTGTGTGCTCCCTCCGTCTGACGTCAGCAGTCAGAGTTACAGTGTGTAGGCGTGCAGGAGACATTAAAGTAACCAAGGCAAATCCTGCAGCAAAGCCATGTGAATGATCGCTGTCTTTGCATGCCAGTTTGCTATCCTCTAAAGACTCCTCTCTTTTCTTTTCTTTTCCTTTCTTTTTTTTTCAAACGGCTTCTTTTTTTGGCCTTTTCTCTCTAAAAGCAAATAGCAATGCCAGTGTAGAACAATGGCAAAGAAAAGGACTTGGGGATTTTTTTTTTTTTTTGGTTTGTTTGGCACCGGAGTTGAGAATTGATTTTATGAGCTAGCTGTTTGATTTAGGCATGCTGTTAAGGAACGGCCTGGGAGAAATACCAATTAATTTCTGAGCCTCTTCCCCCCAAAAAAAGGGCCCTGTTCTCTGCTTGCGTCCCATCCCAGGCGGCTAATTAGCATGATTAGCCAGAGGCGAGTGTTTAAGGATGGGAGACAATGATCAGACTGAAGGCAAGACATTTTCACTTATTTAGCTTAGCGGTGATCCCTGTCGAAAGAGGCCTGTCACCTCTTTTAGCCTGATATGTGAATAATAAGCGATTGGAAAAAGAAAGAAGAAACAAGAGAGCACTATTAGGATGAACTGTGAAGCTATTTGATATGAGTGTAATCTTTTATTTCTTATGTGTTTCTTGGTTGTTGTCTGAAAACATGTCTTGCAGTCCTTCCTGAGTTTCATGCCCATGGTTGAGAAGACTTCATACTCTGTGTAGCCTCAGCCCCAGTGGTGTATCATCAGGCTAATAATCAGACATCAGACACACTTTGAACTACATGCAGAAACTTATCCAATTAGTACATGCTCGCTCGGCTGCTGCAGCATCACTATTTTCTCCAGCCTGGTTCTCACTGGAAGATGAAAAAAAAAAAAAAAAAACACTGATGCAATGAAAAAAATGATCCACATAATCCCATAATACACATCCTGCATTAGCAATGTGGTGCAGAGTTTGTGTTTTATACATTTTCATTTCCATCTGTTACACCTCTTAACACCTGTTTTCAGGATTAGAAAATGGGCGGGGATCTTGGATAAGGGCAGATCATGCTTTGGGGTTTTCCTGTGGTGACTGAGGTAGTCAATCAGTGTTTATATTGAGGCAAAAGTTGGCCTCACAGTACATTGTGTGTAAGTGCAAAGTGTATCAGTTTCTCAACAAGTTAAGATTCATTAATCTGATCAGAATTCAGTGCCCAAGGATGGGAGTTAGTAGGATTATCTTGTTCTTTATAGTAGCCTACCAGTGGCTTGGCTTAATGTGAAGCTGTTTGTCAGTTAAGAGTTTTGACCGTGAAAATATACAGTAAGTGATACAGATTGATTCAGTGTGTCTTAGTGTGTCTTACTTCATTGTAGGCTATCGCATAAAAAGGATAGTTGTTTTAGTGACGACAAGAATAGATCCACTATGTGCCCATTTCTCGAAACAGACTTCTTGCATCACAGTAACACACAAACAAATACAGATGTGTAAACACACACACTTCTCAGTTTCCTCAAAATCAGAAGAAAAAAAAAAACTGCTGGTAATTGTCACGGTGCAAGATGCAATAGTTTGTCTGCTAAGGTGGAGATGGAAAACTCTCTAAAGATAATCTAAATCACTGCCTCTCCCAAAAATGTCTTTTACGAGAGGGAGAGTCACAGAAAAGAGAGCAATTTTGATTGAGCTGTTCTTTTTTGTTGTTGTTGTTGTTGTTGTTGTTAAATACTGGTGTGATAAGGACCACAAGTATATTTCAGCATCATGAAAGAAAAACATTTGCTGGGGAGCAGAAGACATCTTGCTAGTTGCAGCTTCCGGGTGCCTATCACTAGGTGGGCGGAAGTTATGTATACAATCTATCCATCTATACAATTACAAAGTTTCCAATGCCTTGGTTTAAATATTGGAACTGTCATTGTACTATCAACCAAGTGTGGGGCTACTTTGAGCCTTTTTTATGATTTGGCCACTTAAGTACCTAGCGATATGCACCCAGAGACTATAACTAGCAAGCGGTCTTCTCCGGCCTGCACAAACGTATCGGAATTGAGCTCCCTGGCAAATGTTGGAAATTTCATGATGTTGCAATATACTTGCAGTCCTTATCACACTGACAGTCTAAGTTATGTGATGATGGATTGGGTAAAATATCATTTTTGTCAAATAAGGAATCAGTTAACCATTCAAAAGAAATGATAAATAGGAGAAAGAAAGAGTCAGTTGAGAATAGTCAGGAGAAGAGAAGGAGATAACAGGGAGAAGCTTTACAAGTGAGTGATGCTCAAAGCTGACTCCCTGACCTGCCTGCACAAACAGGTGTACACACTTCAAAACACACAAATGAGAACTGGCAGCAGCAAAGTAGATTTCAGACTCAATCAGTATCTACAATTGAGTGACTTGTGAAAATGACCATTTTGTGTCTGGTAGCAAGTGACCACACACACACACACACACACACACACACACACACACACACACACACACACACACACACACACACACACACACACACACACACACACACACAGTAAGCAAGGTTTACAGTATAGGTATCATTACAGTATCATACCCCACAGGTTAGGTTACAGTTTTCATTCCCTACAAATACTCCCACGGTAGCTTACAATTTGATTAGCATTTTAGTTATATTTTCTTAAATGAGTTTAATCCCCCAATATTTAAAAAAAAAAATCCTGGATATGGCCCTGAAGGCACATATGCACACACTTACAGATACACACAGATATTATCATCCCTGTCCAGCAGCAGAAACTCACATTGTATAATGTTCTTTAAAGCCCATAGCCAGAGCAGTATAGACACACATATCCAGAACATTATCCATCAGACTCAAGCATACACAATGTGACACTTTCCCACATACTCATCAGGCAAACACATATGCAAATGCTCTCTCTCTCTCTCTCTCTCTCTCTCTCTCTCTCTCTCTCTCTCTCTCTCTCTCTCTCACACACACACACACACACACACACACACACACACACACACACATAGCCCATCGCACACATAAACAAACACATTGTCCTCCTGGCTCGTTAGCGCCTGCTGTCCCACAGTGCTGAAGAGGAAGCGGGGCCAGATTACAGCAGAGCTCTCTCTCTCTCTCTCTCTCTCTCTCTCTCTCTCTCTCTCTCTCTCTCTCTCTCTCTCTCTCTCTCTCTCTCTCTCTCTCTCTCTCTCTCTCTCTCCCTGCTCTTCCTTCTACCCCAGCTCAGCTCAGCAGCGCGGGCCAGGAACTTGCGTGTCGGCTGTTTTGTGTGCCGGCCTCGCTTGGATGAGATACCATCGCGCGGGGTTGAGTATTATCCAAGGTTTGGACGAATCCCTAGGACAGGCAGCTCAACTTTGTGCAGATGCCAGGGCATTGGAGAGAGAGGGGGGGTGAGAGATAGAAAAAAGCCGGGAAACAAGAAAAAGAGAGAATGAGAGAGGAAGAGAGAGAAAAAGAGTTTGGGATACGAAAAAAAAAAAAAAAAAAACATGAGGCAGGCTTTTGGCACGCCGCATAAATGCACGGTCGGCTGGGGAATCTGCAGAGGGGGAAATCAGATTAAGGAGGCTTTTCTGAGCCCCGAGATCAAAACGTGAGCTTAGATATCAGCTCCCTCGTCTGAGTGGCATTAGCACCTCCCAGCCAATGGGGGCTCGGGCCCATATTTAATTAAGCCATTTGAAAGTGTGAAGCGAGAGAAGAAAAAAAAAACTTTGCGTTTGTTCCGTCCATCAGAGACACAAGCCCAGCTCCACAGGCACCAAGCGAGGCCTTGGGCAGCGGCGGTGACTGCAGCGGTCAACACTGAAAGGCTACTGTGGGGAGAGTTCATTACGTCAGACTGGGGAGGGAAGGTTCACTCAGGACAAGGGCTAGTGTTGAGCAGTGGCATATAAAAGGGACAGACCAAAAGTATTTCTTTTTTCAAGAGGATGTGCTTTAGTTATTCTCCACAATACCCTATACTGCCTGATATCTTATAATCCACCTGTTTCACTCAATAGAGTTCAATTAGCTTTTGGAATTATCACTGTCGGGATTTATCTTTGCTTTCTTATCTTCACTCTGCCTCTCTCCCTCTCTTTATCTCTCTCTCTCTCTTTATCTCTCTCTCTCTCTCTCTCTCTCTCTCTCTCTCTCTCTCTCTCTCTCTCTTTCTCTTTCAGTACATAGCCCTCGATGTGTGAACCCGCAGAGCACTCGCCAACTGTTACATGGCCCACCCACGGGATGGTCACATGCTCCCCTGACGTTCCTCTCCTCTTAGCTCCCCGGTAAGGCAGACAGACACCCCTTTCCCCTCCCTCCCCTCCTCCCCTATCCCCACCACCACCACCGCCACCACCACCACCCCCTCACTGCACTGTACCCCACCTCTGCTGCCACTCACCTCTGCCCCCGTGACCTCTGACCCCGCCATGCCGGTGGGGGTGCGGCCTCTCCTGCTGGCCCTGATGGGGGCCCGGCTGCTGCTGCCGTCCAGCAGTGACACCCCGCGACGCGAGATCAAGATCGACGGCGACCTGGTGCTTGGCGGCCTCTTCCCCATCCACGAGAAGGGCCTGGGCATGGACGAGTGCGGGCGCATCAACGAGGACCGGGGAATCCAACGTCTGGAGGCCATGCTGTTCGCCATCGACCGCATCAACGAGGACATGTCGCTTCTGCCTGGCGTGCAGCTGGGTGTGCACATCCTGGACACATGCTCGCGCGACACCTACGCCTTGGAGCAGGCCCTGGAGTTTGTGCGTGCCTCGCTCACCAAGGTGGACGACACAGAGTTCATCTGCCCAGACGGCTCATACGCGCTGCAGGAGGACAGTCCGCTAGCCATCGCAGGGGTCATCGGTGGTTCCTACAGCAGCGTGTCCATACAGGTCAGGCAAATACTTCACAATCACACCTCTGACAAATCACTTCACTATCTCAACAGTGATGCATGTAAACATAGTTTTAAATACATTTTTAGAAAGTCCAAATTGGTTTTCTGGATTTTTGTTGTTCATATCTTTTATTTTATGTTTATACTGCTTTGCATGATGAATTATTAGTATTCTGTTGTAGTATGATTAGGTTAGATATTAGTCTAGAAATGCTAGTTACAAACACATTGTCTAGTTAAAGGTCTGCAAGGGATGTTTTTTTTTCTGGGCTAATGGACGGTGTTCTAAGTTATATTCCAAGTTCCAAGATAACATTTTTGGAGGAAGTATGTAATAGTCAGACGCCTTACTAGGTTGAGCAGAAGTGTTTGCACAGGATAGAGGAGTGTCTGTGTCTGTCACTGCTTCTGCTGAGATTGTGCCTAGACTCCAGGTTCTGGGGCTTTTTTCCCATGGAGAAAAATGTATTATACTGTTTTCAGTTGAGAAAAGAGGAAAATATTTTGTCAGTTATTAATTACTCGGAATTCCTTGGCCTGATGGAATGTGTGTCATTTTAATTGAAGTTGAGGTTTTGATGTACACGACGTGTTGGCAGCTTTGCAGGAGCCATTTAACAGAATGAATGGTCTTGACGTTCATTAAATTACAAAAACAGCTTATCAAGGTTACCCTACTGTGCTTACCTGAGAAAACCCATCCTGATCTGGAAGTGATTTCATTTTACTCTTGGGCTCAGCATGGACACCACAATGTGCACTTACATTTATCTTGCCTGAGATAGGGAACCAACCAATCAGAAACAAGCTTTTACCCATGATGGCACATTTGATCTATATTCGTTGATCCCATCTCAAGTGAAGTGGGAGACGACATCTAGGTATACAGACCTAACTCAATCTCAAACTCAAAATCAGTCACAAAAGCCAGACTGTCACTGTATTTCATAAGGTTGAAGCATGTTGCCACATCTACTCTATCAGATGTGACAGTGACTTGTTCGAAGGCACCATAGTTATGCGTGATTCTCAATCAACACTGATCATTAAATAAACAGGTCTAATATGAATTTCAAACAATAGAAAGATAAATGTGATTATTTCTCATAGACATTCTCACTTTGAAAGAATAAAGCTTAAAAACAGCTCTTACACTTGCACCCATAAAGAGCTATGAAGTTCAAAAGTCATTTTTGAGAACAGTCAACATTGAAGTGTCTCTCAGAGTTCTGTCTCTAATATGTCAATTTGATCAGTTTCATGTCTAAGTTTCAAAAGAAAAATCATAGACATTCACAAGAGCTCTTTTAAGGTTCCTTTTTAAAAGAAAAAGTTTTAAAAGGGTGTTATCAAAATCCTTTATCCCTTCCAATTGCAAAAGTATAAAAGTATTCCTCACGTTATGCTATATATCTTTTGGATTGCAGTACAATTTGTAATTTGTATTTTTATTGTGACACAAAACTTTGAAAGTTATACACAAACTACATATGTGTATAAATCAATAGTTGGAAATGAGTGTGAAATTGTTGAGGGAATTTTAAAAAGGTAGTGCAGTTGTTTAGTGCCCTGTGTGTTTCTGTTGAAATCTTTCTCCTACACACACTCTGTATGGAAGTGTCCTTGAGCGAGCGAGGCCTATTGTGTAGCCGTTGAGCGATGAGCTGCCTCGCTGCCTCGCTGCCTTGCACGGCTGTCTTGTCTTGTCTTTGAGCCTGGATGGGGAGAGAATGTGAGGCGTTCATTGTGCACCGTGGCTCACAAACTCCAGTGTGGAAAAGAGCTACACAAATGCAGTCCAGTTAGACGTGACGCACCTAGAAGCTTTTCCTAACCACTGGCTTGAACAGCCACAACAGCTCATTGCTTTTGTCACCCAGAGGCAGTTCTAAGGCTGTTTAAGGTCTTTTTGTTTTGGATTTCGTTTTTTGGTTTAGGCCTGTATGGTTTTGCTGATATTCAACCACTTATTTGTTATTTGGAAGGTCAGTCATATTTGCAGTGAATAATATTTGGCAAGAATATCTTCAATTCTCTCATTTAAATGTCACAATTTTCCAATAGTGTTACTGTTTCTTACACCAGCAATTATAATAGCATACAAGCTCTCATTAAGGTTTTCAACACAACACAAGCTAGCAGCAGCGGGAAGCAGGTGATGTGAACAAAGGCGAGGAAGAAGAGAAAGGATCCAGTGAAGTAGAGAGGTGTAGGACGGGCCTGTAGCCAGTTTAGCCCACCAAGAGGAGAACAAAGGGCCACGGATGCTTTGATTTCTCCACAAATATGTCTCCTGAGATTGGAGCCATCCGTCTTTGAGCTTGGCAGTTAGCTATCGGAGGGGACCTCGTTGGAATGTATGCCGAGCTAATGGACGTTTAATTAATAGCTGTAAATCACGGGCAGAGAAGGTGCAGCAGGCGCTGTGGAGAAGAAGAATCTCAGATCTGACATAAATGGCGGAGAGTGGAGAGAGGAGAGCGTGTGGGGCACTCTACTATCTGCCGTAACCACATACAGCACATAGCGGAATTTTTTCCGTCTCATTGTCGGAGAATTCCGCTTATCAGTCCCATTGCAGGAGATGCCTTCAAAAGCAATGCATCAGGGTCGTGGATGTTGCGGTCCCTGTTCATAGCCACTAGTTTGAGTGCCCATTTTGCCAGGGAGATATAGACGCTTTGAAATTGCTTGATGCCTCTTTGCCGAACGTGACAAAGAGATTATGGAAATAGTGCAACTCATTAGTGCAGTATATTGAGACAAATGTCTACAGGACCATTTTGTCACAGCGTCTGAGCTGACAAAGCTGTTTGATGCATGGTACTCTGAACTCCGCTAGGCACAGTAGACACATCATCATCATCACCATCATCATCATCACTGAGATCTTCATCTCAAAAGCTCTCCCAAATGCATTCGGGTGAATGTAGATGAAGGTGGAGAGTTAAAAAAAAAACTAAATTAGATCTTTGTTTGGTGAAGCATGAAAGCTGTTGGTTTTCTGTGTGTGTGTGTGTGTGTGTGCGTGTGTGTGTTTGTGTGTGTGTGTGTATTCGGGAGCTGACATTTATGCCATCAGCCAGTGAGATGCCTGATCGTTTTGGACTTTCTGCGGCAGACTCAGAATAATTAGTTTTTCGATTTTGCCATGTTGTTTATGCTGTTGTTTATTTATTGTCGAAAGTGTTTCCATTTCGGGGCCCGTGCACTCGGCAGGCGCTGACTCGTAACAACAAACACCGACCACTTTCGCTCTCGAAGAGAGCACCTGATCCATTATTTAAGAGAGAGTGTGTTCGTGAGAACTCTCATTGCCTCCCCAAAACCCATACACAAATATGCACACACACACACACACACACACACACACACACACACACACACACACACACACACACACGGTGCACACAAACACCCTTTTTTCGGTGTGTCTAGTGTCTATTGGGCCACAATTTACATCTCTTCATCCACCCATACTCCTCCTCTCTTTCACTTTCTCTCTCTTTCTCTTTCCCTCTCCCCCTACTTTCTCTCTCTCTCTCTCTCTCTCTCTCTCTCTCTCTCTCTCTCTCTCTCTCTCTCTTTCTCTCTCTCTCTTTCTCTGTCTTTCACCCCCTCCCCATCCAGCCGGATACGTGCCCAGATTAGAGCTATTGCTATGGCGTTGTGTGCATTGTGTGCCTCTGCTTTCGAGTAGCACCAGTGACAGAGGCAGAGGCATTTGCATAGTTTAGCATACCCACCCTATTCCCTCCCCCCCCGCACCCCCCCCCACACACACACACACCACCACCACCACCCCCACCCCCACCGCCACCGCAACGCACCCTCCCTTGGTGACTTCACAAAAGACTGCTCTCCTCCCTATCGGCTCTGGAATCCATAATCTTTCCTTTTCTCTCTTTCTTTCAGCTTTTCTTTTCATCTCTGTCTCTCTTTCTCTCTCATTCTCTGGCACACACACTCACACACACACACACATTCACACACACACACACACACATACACACTCTCGTTGTTCTCTGTCTCTCTGTCAATGTATTATTTCCTGTTAACAAACGTATCTTTTTCACTCTCCAGGAGAGAGGGTCTCTAGATAGTGACCTCATCCGCTGTTTGTTCTCTTTAACTGTTGCTCCTCTCCGCTGGCCTTCCATCACCACAATTAGTCACTGTGTCTTCCCCACCATGCACTGCACTGACTGGGTTTGGATTGGCTGTCGGAGCATGGCTTCCTCATCGCCATCTAGCACCCCCCCCCCCCCACCACCACCACCACCACCCTCCCACAAAGAGATGTATCTTTCTGCCTTCTTTTACCATCTCTCTCTCTCTCTCTCTCTCTCTCTCTCTCTCTCTCTCTCTCTCTCTCTCTCTCAGTCTCTCCATGGGGTTGTTTCAAAGGTTATTTCCCCTCTCAGCTTCCATTCATTCCACAAGCAAAGGCAACTCAATCGTTGTGTGTTGAACCATCCAGAACTAAATGCAAATGTTTGCTATTCGCAATCGGTGCTATCTATTCTCTTTTTTCTTTTCTTTTCTTTTTTTGGAAACAAAACCCCATTTCATTACCAGAGATGAACATGTTACAGCCTGAATTCTCTCTTCATTTTCTCTCTCTCTCTCTCTCTCTCTCTCTCTCTCTCTCTCTCTCTCTCTCTCTCTCTCTCTCTTCTCTCTCTCCCTCTCTTTCTCCGTCTCTCTCTACTTTATGTTTGATTTCAGCACATCCCCCTAACATGTCACCTACAGCGACCCGAATGGCTCGAGGCTTAATTGTCTCCCCCCACTGAGCCCACAAAGGAATTTCGAGCAACAAGCGGCGATCCGACTCGGGGCAGCAACGGCTCCGCAGCCTGTGATGTATGAAGTGAGGGAGGTGTGAGAAAAGGAAACAGGTTATCAGCAGCAAGCAGATGCCAGCGCTGCCGTCGTGCTCCAGTCAGGGGGTGGTGGGGTGTTGAGGAGGCTGCGTGTGTGTGTGTGTGTGTGTGTGTGTGAGTGTGTGTGTGTGTGTGTGTGTGGTTAGGGGGGTGAGGTGCAGCGCTGTGGGTCTCAGATAGGCCGGGGCTCACTGTGTGGGTGTCATTTAGCATATCTGCTGTGTGTGCTGAGCTAACATGCAGCAAAGGGGCCGGAACACAAACAAGTTGCTTGGTCGCTCGCATGTGTACAAGAACTGTCTTGTGTCTACACTGTGTTGGAGGCTATGACGTCATGTTGCATCAGGGCTGATCCTTGACATTCATGACTGTGTCAAAAACCAGGATGGCCACACCTGTGCTCCACTGACATACAGTATGCGCACAAACAGTAACATAACTGACAGCTACCAAAACACACACACACACACACACACACACACACACACACACACACACACACACACACACACACACACACACACACACACACACACACACACACACACACACACACACACACACACACACACACACACACACACACACACACACAGCAATGCTTCACTGTCAAGAAACCATCCAGGTTTAACATGACTAGCGCAGCTCTTTGATACGATATCATACCAAAGCGCGTCAAGAACTGTCACCCCCACCACCACCACCACCACCCCCCCCCCCAAAAAAAGTGTGAAAAAAAAAGCTGGATTATTTACGCAAGTGTATCATGTCAGAGCATCTTGTCTGAGCACAGCCATGCTTAATAAAATATCACCTCTCCCAGAGTGCACGGCTTTATCAGCCTTATGGAGGAGCATCCAAACGGTCTGCAGTGGCCTTTGAAGTGTCAGAAACACACTGCGTCTGACCAGAGAGCAAAGCGTGGCTTCTGCTTGGGCACCGTCGGGAGCATGTGTTAAATGTTAATTGGGCTAATGCGACTGGATGGAGAGCGAAGGCAAAAGAGAAGCTGCGAAAAAGGAGTGTGGTGTTTTTTAGAGAGTGCGGCTAAATAATTCAGGCAGTACTGACTCACTGATCGAAAACAGTGTTTACATCTGTGATCCTCTCTCTCTCGCGCGCGCGAGCGCCTGCTCTCTCTCTTTCTCTCTCTTCTCTCTTATGTTTTTTTTTTCACTCTCTTGACACTCAGTCTCATTTTTTTTGCTGCTTTTTTTTTGCGTTCATTTTTTTTTTCTTTCTCCCTGCAGGTTGCCAACTTGCTGCGGCTCTTCCAAATCCCCCAGATCAGCTATGCCTCCACCAGTGCCAAGCTAAGTGACAAGAGCCGCTACGACTACTTTGCCCGCACCGTGCCACCCGACTTCTACCAGGCCAAGGCCATGGCCGAGATCCTGCGCATCTTCAACTGGACCTACGTGTCCACGGTGGCGTCGGAGGGCGACTACGGCGAGACTGGCATCGAGGCCTTTGAGCAGGAGGCACGTCTGCGCAACATCTGCATCGCCACTTCCGAGAAGGTGGGCCGTTCCAGCTCGAAGCGCTCGTCTTACGAGGCGGTGGTGCGGCAGTTGCAGCAGAAGCCAAACGCCCGCGTGGCCGTGCTCTTCCTGCGCAGCGATGATGCGCGTGAGCTGTTGGCCGCCGCTTCGCGCCTCAACGCCTCGTTCCTGTGGGTGGCCAGCGACGGCTGGGGGGCTCAGGAGAGCATCGTCAAGGGCAACGAGGCCACTGCCGACGGCGCCATCACACTGGAGCTGGCTGCACACGCCGTCCCTGATTTCAACCGGCACTTCAAACGTCTGCGGCCTGAGAACAACGCCCGTAACCCTTGGTACCGGGACTTCTGGGAGCAGAAGTTCCAGTGCTCGCTCGGCGGCAACAGCGGTGGCGGTGGTGTCACCATTGGTGCATCTCAGAGGCCGTGCGAGCACACCCTGGCTGTTGACGACTCCAACTTCGAGCCGGAGTCCAAGATCATGTTTGTGGTGAACGCGGTATACGCCATGGCGCATGCCCTCCATCGCATGCAGAGGGCCCTCTGCTCCAACACCACGCTGCTCTGCGACGCCATGCGCAGCCTGGATGGCAGGAAGCTCTACAGGGACTTCCTGCTCAACGTCAGCTTCAGAGGTATGTGTTTGTTGTTATTGTTGTTGTTTTTTTTTCCAACATGGCTCCAGCAGGGGCTCCTCACTGTGTTTCACTGTGCTGCAGCTACCTCACTGCTACCTCGCTCTGATAACTTGTCATCCAGCCTTGTGCCGAGAGCTTTTGCTTTTGTCGGGGAGAAACTAGCAGCAGAGGTTTGGCATGTTGTGTTGACAGGCAAGGCCATGGGGCTGTTGGGGAGTTAGGGTACGCGTGTTTTTCGTGTCAAGTTATTGTTTTGGTTTGTTTTTCATTTTGTTTTGTTGTTTTTCCCCCTCACATACAAAAAGTGCAGTTTTTGTGGTCTGTGCAAACTAAGCTCACAAGTCGGCAGTTTGCCTCCACCGTCCACCAGCTGGTCTTCAAGCATAGTATTCATTTCTTATTATTATTCACGACTTAACATCCAGCCTCAGCCTAGAGACAATGCACTCACAAACACTCGCTAGCATAACATGACATGACTCAGTGAAGACATTATGACAGCGTGCCGCTCGCCTCGGTAATCATCAGACTTGAGTGCGTTATCTGTTGACACTCGGGCTCGTCTCCATGGCACGACGGAGGGAGCGTCATTTGGAGCGAGCGAGCGAGCCGCGTGCGAGGAGGTCCCGCAGTAATCAAGCCAATTGCTGCTCTATAATTACGGGCCTGTTTATCTTAATTACACGAGCCCTGTGACTTACCGGCGTGATGAAGGGGACCTGGCAGGTTTCTCTCCCAGGCGTGCCGAAAGAGGATTGCACAGGAGAAAGAGAGAGAGAGAGACGGAGAGAGAGAGAGAGAGAGAGTGTGACAGAGAGAGAGAGAGGAAAAGGAAGAGGAAGAGAGGGAGTAAGAAGAAGAGAGAAGCAGGCGTAAAGGTGCTCAGGTATAAATAAACCGATGTCTCTGAGCCCTGGGGAGATGTGGGTGTTAGGCTAAAGATGTGCTTATTTCCACGCTTCAACCATGACAGCAAACAAAGTCACTCTGAAATAACTAAGAGCACCCCACACCTCAGATAACAAGCACGGCCATGGGGAATGAGAGGGGTGGAAGGGATGGTCACTGCTGACAGAGAGGTGCTGACAGTGAAAGAGAGAGGAAGGGAGACAGGGGGATAGAAAGAGCATGAAAGAGGAGAAGAAAGTGAAAAAAAGGAAGTCGAAAGGAGGTTAAAGATAAAGAATGTCACAGAGTGTGTGCCACAAGGGGAGTGTAGTGAGTACTCCAAGACAAAAATCAGCAATACAGTCAGAGAAAAAGGGAGTGGAAAAGTGTGTGTGTGTGTGTGTGTGTGTGTGTGTGTGTGTGTGTGTGTGTGTGTGTGTGTGTGTGTGTGTGTGTGTGTGTGTGTGTGTGTGTGTGTGTGTGTGTGTGTGTGTGTGTGTGTGTGTGTGTGTGTGTATGTCTGTGTGTGTGTGTGTGTGTATTGTCTGTGTGTATGTGTGTGTGTGTGTGTGTGTGTGTGTGTGTGTGTGTGTGTGTGTGTGTGTGTGTGTGTGTGTGTGTGTGTGTGTGTGTATGTATGCTCGTGAGCTTGCATGCAGGAGAGAAGGAGTAGGAGAGATAGGGAAAGATAAAACGGCAAGAGCCTTGGAGTGGGATGCTATGCGTCAGCAGAAGATGATTCTCTTTGAAATTCACCATCTTCATTTTTCAAGCAGAGAATCAAAGATGTGTTGGGGTTTACTGTCTGGGGCAAGAGAGAGAGACAGCTAGAGAGAGAAAGACACTGTGTGTGTGTGTGTGTGTGTGTGTGTGTGTGTGTGTGTGTGTGTGTGTGTGTGTGTGTGTGTGTGTGTGTGGAGGGTGGTGAGAAAGAGTAAGCAAGACAAAAAGAAGAAGAAGAAGAAGAAGAAAAACCTCCGGAAAAAGATTATATCATATTTATGCAGGCACACTGGACAACAACAACGGGAGGATGGAACAGACTGAAGGACAAAAAAAATGGATGAAGAGCCAGAAAATCAAGAAAGACTGTGTGAGAGAGGAGAGAGAGAGAGGGGGGGACAGAAGGAAGCTGAGAGAGCAAGAGAGAGAGAGAGAGAGAGAGAGAGAGAGAGAAAGAGAGAGAGCAAAAGAGGGAAACGAGGGAGAAGACGGCAAGAAAGGAGCAAGAGAAGAGGGAGAGAAGCGCCAGTAGGAGGGGAGTGAAAACTACAGATCTGTGCGATAGCTTTCCTCACTCTCTCTATCCCCCTCTTCCCTCCCCCTCTCCTTCCATCCTCCCATCCTATACCTCCTCCTTCACCACCCCCTGCCCCCTCTTCCTCCCCCACCCAGTTTCCCTGCCATCTCTGTGTCTCAGTGCAGTCCTCTCTCTCTCTCTCTCTCTCTCTCTCTCTCTCTCTCTCTCTCTCTCTCTCTCTCTCTCTCTCTCTCTCTCTCCCTCTCTCTTCTCAGACAGACCTCTGTCTTAGCTCAGATTAGTGCCCATCTGTGCTGCAAGCAGAAGAAGAAGAAGAAGACACACATGCCGCCAGTCCCACACACAGCTTCTGCTCCCGCATGTTGCACATATCAACAGGAGGCTTCAGAACAAGCTTGAGGAGGAAGAGGAGGAGGAGGAAGAGGATGGTGAGGGGGGGTGAGAAAGGAGGTTAAGATGAGGAGGGCGACGAGGATGATGATGATGATGCTGATAGTGGCGGCTCGATCAAAGCGCACGAAGCCGGGGGGAGACGTCATTGAACCCGGCAGTGACAGGGCAGATAAGAGCGATGGCATTTATCAAAGACTCTAATTGTGGTAATAATGATGCTCGAGCCTAAGCGGGACGTGGGTAACCATCGTGTTCGTCAGATTCCGGGAGTTTCTCTTAGAGTGATGGAGTTGACTATTACATTAGTGACAATGATGCATGTTATCATG
>JAODXP020000017.1:32060413-32090413 GCA_027497455.2 Sardinella longiceps | reverse complement strand
AGAGTTGAATTAAACTCGAAACCCTAATGTCTCTCTCCAATACTCTCTCTTTCTCTTTCTCTCACTCTCTCTCCCTTTTTCCCCTTTCTCCCCCTCCTCTCTCTCTGACTCTCTATCCTCACTTCTCCCCCTCCTCTCTCTCTGACTCTCTATCCTCACTTCTCCCCCTCCTCTCTCTCTGACTCTCTATCCTCACTTCTCCAGCTCCTTTCTCTCCCCCTGGCACCGAGAGCGTGGTTAAGTTCGACGCCTATGGTGACGGCTTGGGTCGCTACAACATCTACAACTACCAGCGCTCTCCCGGCGGCGAACGCTACAGCTACGTGCAGGTGGGCGAGTGGGCCGAGACGCTTTCACTCAACGAGGCGATGATCGGCTGGCCGCGTAGCGGGGCGGTGCCCACTTCGCAGTGCAGCGACCCGTGCGCACGCAACGAGATGAAGAAGATGCAGGCGGGCGAGTACTGCTGCTGGATCTGCACGCCGTGCGAGCCGCACGAGTACCTGCCCGACGAGTTCACCTGCGCGCCCTGCCCGCCGGGCCAATGGCCGAATGAGGACCTGAGCAGCTGCTACGACCTGCCCGAAGACTACATCATGTGGGAGGACGCCTGGGCTATCGGCCCCATCACCATCGCCTGTCTGGGTTTCGTCTGCACGTTGTTGGTGGTGGGTGTGTTCGTGCGCCACAACGACACGCCGCTGGTCAAAGCGTCAGGCCGCGAGCTCTGCTACATCCTCCTACTCGGCGTCTTCATGTCCTACACCATGACGTTCGTGTTCATCGCCAAGCCCTCGCCGGCCGTGTGCACGCTGCGGCGCCTGGGCCTGGGCACGTCGTTCGCCGTCTGCTACTCAGCACTGCTCACCAAGACCAACCGCATCTCGCGCATCTTCAACGGCGTCAAGGACGGCGCCCAACGGCCGCGCTTCATCAGCCCCAGCTCACAGGTCTTCATCTGCCTGTCGCTCATCTCCGTGCAGCTGCTGCTGGTGTCCGTGTGGATGCTGCTGGAGGTCCCGGGCACGCGGCGGTTCACGCTCCCAGAGCGGCGCCAGACGGTCATTCTCAAGTGCAACGTGCGCGACTCCAGCATGCTTCTGTCGCTCTCTTACGACGTGCTGCTGGTCGTGCTGTGCACCGTCTACGCCTTCAAGACGCGCAAGTGCCCCGAGAACTTCAACGAGGCCAAGTTCATCGGTTTTACCATGTACACCACCTGCATCATCTGGCTGGCTTTCCTGCCCATCTTCTACGTCACGTCCAGCGACTACAGGGTAGGCACATCTGATGGGAATAATGGGCTTGTGTCTTTGGGGTTTGATTCAGTCAGTTACTCTGGCACTAGCTTGACTTGTACAACATGCATAACCAATATGGTCAAGAATGTAAAAATCCCCAAAACTTACATTCAAGGAGACAATTTGAAACTTGTGGACACAGTTGTAGATATAATTTCTACCTAATACTAATACAAGTTAGCCTGGCGAATGCCAAACTAAAATCACAAGTGATATTTAGTCTGGGGACCTACCTATTGCATTTCTCGTAGCGGAAGCATCGTTTACAATTGTCCATAGCCGTTTATTGGGCGCTACAAATGTCTATCATAGCGTCTGTACATACCTCGGAGCCAATACCAGAGCCACCACGTGACGTAAAATGCAATCGAGGGCCGTACAAATCCCTTTTTGTTCTGCGATTGGATACCGAAACCAGGCGAGAAAAACGGCCATGGTCACCATGCTGCTCTGCAGAGTGAAATGAAATAAGCGTGCAAAGGAGCATGGGAACTCCCAGGCTAAATACAAGTAATACTTATACTACTAGTATATGCCAAAGTACATTGCCTGATTAGTGTGCAGCACCTGCAGTATGTGAGTCTCATCATAGCACAAGCACAGACTCCAGAATGAGCAACACTGATACCGAAGGCAAGCCACAACCCCTCCATGCTTGTATTAAGCCCAGACCTTTTCCACAATGTGACAGTCAAAATATGTTTTGCCACTAGCACAAGTCAAGTATAAGTATTTTACCAAGGCCACAATCTCTGAAAAAGCCGACCACATGCACTTGCAAGGAGAGGGTCATTTAAGATGCGTTAATGTAATGCTGATGCTGGTATAAATTGTCAAAAGCCTTTTAAGTGCAATGTATTCAACCATCAGACACTAAAGACCTTGCCACAGAAACTGTTTTTCAGCCCTTTCTTAAAGGAAG
The DNA here is from genome assembly GCA_027497455.2 of Sardinella longiceps. NCBI lineage: Eukaryota > Metazoa > Chordata > Actinopteri > Clupeiformes > Clupeidae > Sardinella > Sardinella longiceps. The sequence goes on along the minus strand of JAODXP020000017.1, from coordinate 32,088,190 downwards.
AGAAACAGAAAAGCAACGAGAGAGAAAAAGGGAGAGAAAGAGAGAGAGATTCTGCCTTGACCTTGGTCCCCCTGCTCATAATCATTAGCTAAGACATGAAAGAGGAGGTTTGAGCTAATGGCTGGTTTTTACCTGGTAATCAGCCCTCCTGCTCTTAGATAAAAGGCAGGGGAATTGCAGCAGATAGCGTGTGCGCGGTAGCGAGCTTGTGACTAACAAGCCTGCAGTCAGGCAGCCACCGACTCCCAGCCAGAATCTTGAAAAATCAAGCGGCTGCAAAAAGAGCTACCTCACACACACACACACACACACACACACACACACACACACACACACACACACACACGCATACAAAAAAAAAATTGCTGTGCTGAAAAGCTAGCACTTTATGCTGAAGTGTGGACAACACTTCTCAGCCTTTTAGTTCTGGCGTGTCGAGCGTAATAAGGTTATGATTACACTTCTAATTCTGCTGTGAGCTGGATTAAAATAATTGTCACGGAGAGAACTAAACCTGCTGAGAATCAAATATCATTACAATCTTATGGGGTTGGGGGGTGGGGGGGGGACTGCCAGGCTGCAGGCATTTTTGCCCTCTTGTCATTTCCAATGAGGAAATCACTCAGACTCGCTGGCCAAAGTCAAGCCCTATGCCCCACCGCTCCAGTTAATTAACGGCTGCGTTCAATCGATCTATCTGGGATCTAGATTGAGTGTACCTGAGGATCCCAGCCTGCGTGGAGGGAACTGTTGTTGTTTTGTTTTTTTCTCTCAGTTCTTTCTGCTGGGCCTCTCTAAGGCAGATTCTCCCCTCAGATTTAGTTGGATGCGGAGAACGCAGAGCAAACATTATTCAAAACACGGCAGAGAAGACACACAGTTGCCAGAAAAAGGACAAATGTCCCAAGATACAACAGTGGGGGAGAAAAAAAAGGAAAAGAGTGATGAGAGAAAGTGGAGAAAACTAAAACTCTTTTCTCAACTTCAAACAGACAAAAGTGCTTTATTCAATGGCTAATCGTGAAGACTTTTTCAATCCCAAGTCTTCATGCAGCCTTCTCAGTGATGACCCAAGAAAATCAGCTCACTGGGAAGGTTTAGCTTTTTTTATGTAGCCTACAGTACATCCAAGCTTTGTCTGGTCCTGCTAGCTCTCATTAGCTGCTTACACTTATGGCCGTGTCTGTTGTCAGCTCGCTAACACTTTTAGGTGCTAATTTTATGTGGAAGTATCCAGCTGTGTTTGCTCTAGTTGGCAGCTCTGAGCGCCTAAGGCCTCCTCCTCTCGCTGGTGTCCTATAAGCCTTTCATGTCCTCCTAATATTCTCTTTCTTTACACATCCAAACCTAACAGACCTCCAACTCTACACATCAGCTGCTTAGCTCAGTTTTTTTTTTCTTCTTTTTTTTACTGTACTTTTGTTTCTTGTCTGCAGGTTCAAACCACCACCATGTGCATCTCGGTCAGTCTGAGTGGTTTTGTGGTCCTGGGCTGCATGTTCGCCCCAAAGGTCCACATCATCATGTTCCAGCCCCAGAAGAACGTGACCAGCCATCGGCTCAACCTCAACCGCTTCAGTGTCAGTGGCCCAGCCACCACTTATGCGTCACATGGTGAGAACAGATTTCATTTTGTTTTTGGCCATCGCAGTCCAGCATTCAATTCAGAATGCTTCAGAATGAATTCAGAATGTATAGTATTAGTTTTTCACTACAGATGATATGTGATAAGTGATATGTGATTAGATGCATTCTCGACCACATTGACAAGTGGTCTGAGCACTTGAATTACAAAGTTCTAAGTGGTATAGTAGTTAATTATAACAGGGTGTTGGAATCAGGCCTTGGTGCTTTTGTAGCCAAGCCGGTAGCTCAAACCCGTGGCATGGGATCAGCAGTTAGAGCACCCTTAAGGCTAGGGGTGTGAGGATTTACCACATACTGCGGCCAGCTAGCCCAGCCACCTAGTTGGAATCCATTACACTTCGATAACAACTAATCATTGATATGGATATATTTATCATGCAATCATTTCCGTCGAAAACGATCATTTATGCCACAACCGTAATTTGAAAGTGATCCACTCATATCCCTAGCTAGCAATTAACGTGAAAGAGGTTCATTACTTTATGTCACAGTTGTGTTACAATTACATTTTCACTGGAGTCCAGATGGCTGTCAGTTGTGAGTGAGGCGTTGCCATATGTCTCCAAGTAAGTCTATGGAGACAGCAGATGTGTGAGCTCGCATGAAGTGTGGCCAGGGCCTCTCCCCTCATTCTATCAGTGTACAGGTGGCAAAGACAGCCGCACCCAGAGAGAGAGAGAGAGAGAGAGAGAGAGAGAGGGAGCGAAGACTGAAGCAGTGTAAGGAAAGCTGAGGCTTACGTAAGCCAGACACAGAGAGACAGAGAGAGAGCGAGAGTCTTACCGTTTTGGCATGCCATTCAAGCAAGCGCCGCTTTCTTCTGGCACCATTGTCACCTGCGCTCAATTACGTAAGCCCCGAGTAGAAAAACAAGAGGTGCTGAGGAGAGAGAGAGACAGTGAGAGAGACAGAGAGAGAGAGAGAAAAAGAGAGGGATAAAGAGAGGAGGAATAGAGGTGGAGGGAGAGAGTGGAATCATAGGAAGTAGCATTCAGCTGTAAGGGCCTTACAGTAATAAGCCCTGCACCTAACTGGGGAGGCGGCAGCCCTTCCCTCTGTATAATTCATGACCACAAAAATGAATCAGGTAAACAGTTTCATCTTTATTTATGTTCTTGCCTTTCGTCTGATCGAGGAGGTGACAGACACTGCAAAGAAGGGGAACGTGGGTGAGATCTTAGACAGGCACCCGCTGAGAGAAAGGAAGAGAGGGGGGAGAGAGAGAGAGAGAGAGAGAGAGAGAGAGAGAGAGAGCAGTTGGGGAGAAGAAAATGGAGAAGGTAAAAGGGAAAGTGAGGTAGAGGAGTGCATGTGTGTGTGTGTGTGTGTGTGTGTGTGTGTGTGTGTGTGTGTGTGTGTGTAGGAAAGGCACTTTGAGCCAAGCTTTCTGACTCATTTTTAGTCCTGTTGCAGAGCAAAAACCTGTCCTGATTTTTCCCCTTCTCTCCCATTCCCTTTCCTCTCTCTCTCTCTCTCTCTCTCTCTCTCTCTCTCTCTCTCTCTCTCTCTCTCTCTCTCTCCACCTGCGTCTCTGTCTCCAGCCTCAGTAAGTGCTCACTATGTTCCGACCGTCTGTAATGGCAGAGAGATCGTCGACTCCACCACCTCCTCCCTGTAACTCCGCTCTGCTCTGCTCTGACTGACTGCTTTGCAGCGACTGTTAGCCAATCAGCACACTTTGGGCTCCATCCATGAACTAGTTCCCGCCCACAGTATGTAGAGGAAAAAAAAAACAAGGTGTATTATTATTGTTATGATGATGATGATGATGACGATGATGAACATGATGATTGATGTTGTTAAATTATTTTTTAGGGGCCTGTACATATTAACTGACATTGTTGTAGAGAAATGAAAGAACAAAAAAAAACTTTTTAGGATGATTTTGGAAATTTTGTTTTCTTTTTTGATAGCTTTGTTATGTATGTATTGTATGTTGTAAATAACCATGAACTCCCATTGTTGTATGGAGTGTTTTTAATTGAAAGTAGTCCCCAGGCTGATCTGCTATACCTGCAATATCGGACAAACTTACAGTACTTTCGTTTCGTCTTTTTTTTCTCTGTTTTGTAGAGATCATTGTAATAATAAATCTGTATGTATTTGTATGTTGTACATAATTTGTATATAGACTATTGAAGATGGTTTGAACAGCACAAGCTGAAAGCATTAAACAAACTAAGAAAAGGCCTAGCAAGCTATGAGAAGGTGCTGCTGATTTTTCTCCCTTGCCCATAGAAGAATGCCAACGTGAGGCTAGCTAGTGTATCTGCTTAAAGAGAGGCAAGGCTCCCTTTGACGTCTGTGATTGGGATGCGAAAGGTTTAGTGTTTGCCCACGCCTCCACAATCTGCAGTGTCATCACTACACTTCATGGGGAAATCCATGTTTTTAGTTTCAGTGTTTTTTTTCTTTTGTTTGTTTTTGTTTTATTTTTATTATAATTTTTTGTAAAAGCGTCAATGTTGTGTTAAAAGACACTTCTCTGTGCCTTACTGTACGTCTTGTAGTTTTTTCTACGCTGGGTCCTACTGTACAGCTTGCGTTTTCATGTAGAAATGTGGGAGGCTGGGCCAGCCTTTTACGGAGGATGAGATTTTGCATTCACTCGTTTTTACATTTTCTCTGGCCTTGAGTGTGGGAAAACACACACATGCTGTATGTATGGAAACTGTCATGTGCTGCCAGTTACATTCTTAACCCTGGAACAGCTATTCATTTGCCAAACCATCCGTTTGTTGATGCATTTATCAACATGAAAATATGTACAATAATATTGGTAACTCTATGAACCCAGTATTCATAATGCTTTATAATCACATTCATAAATGGGTATAATGCATTCATAAAGTCTCTACTGGCTTTGGTGTTCATAACAGTTTATACATTCTCAGGACTACTTATATGGCATTACAATGTTATCTTTACAAGTCGAAATGTCACAAATCAAGTTATAATGCTCAAATTTGGTAATAATCCATGTCTCCAGTTCTTCATGCCAACTAATAAAGAGTTACAAACACTCAATGCATACTCTTAGTAAAGTGAGATACACATAATAACTCAATCAATTAATCAATAAGGCACCATTATACCATTATATTTCCTAAGTATCAAAAGGCCAAAAAAACTTATAAACTTATAAGCTTATAACTTACAGCCTTTGTGACACCTCAAGTTGTAAAGGTTTATATGATAATGTTTTAACAGTTATGAATACTAATTTTAATAGTTATAAAGCCTTATGAAGTATTCATATCCCTTTACAAATGTATTATAATTCTTTATGAAAACAGGGCTCATAGAAAATCTTACCATTATATCTGTAGCTTGATATGTTGTGAACAAACAGCTAACACATTCCTAGCACAATGTGTTCTAACACATTATAGGAAATGAAAATGACTGCTAAGGTTTGTGAACTCTCTGCTCAAAATGAGGTAAACATAAGCACAGTCTTGAGACAACTACTGGAGATGGTTTAAAAAGAATAAACATCTGTTTTGTTTTGTTTTTTTGTTTTTTTCTTGCCTGGTGCCTGGTCTTCCTGTTAGCTCATGATTCTAGACCGACTTCCTCTTTTTGCTTTCCAAGTGAAATTTAATGATGGAGACAAACTGACGACTGCTCCTTCAAAGATCAGAGAGGGTTGAGTATACTTGAGTAGGTCCCATAGTGGATTTTGAAAAATAAAAAAGAATATTCACCATAGCCAAACAAGGACAGGCAATGGAGTCTAAAGAATGAAAGAAAGGAAGAGAGCAAGAAAGAAGAGAGAGAGAGAGAGAGAGAGAGAGAGAGAGAGAGAGAGAACAGGAGTAAACTCTCCCTTCAACCCCCGTGGCAGCCCAGAAGAATGGGCTGTGAGTATTTTTGCAGACAGACAACAGTGGATTATGTAAAGCAGTATTCAGCCTGAGGCTGTCAGGCAGGCCTCTGAGGAAAAACACTGTCTTACAGTGAGGGCCGCGGCTCTTTGTAGTGCAGGCAGGCAGGCAGGCAGTTCGTCTGTCCAGCCCCCACCCCGCCCTCCGAAAAAAAACAAAAAAAAAAACCCAATCTTCACTGAGGCTCGAGGCTCCTGAAGCTGCCGTCCACACCTCCCCCACATCTGCTGCCTGTGATTCTCGATTTTTTTTATTTATTTTTTTTCCCTTTTCAGGTAGTGTTGATGAGAACATCTAGGTCTAGATCCAGATCTAGCAGAGCATATTGAAATAATTATTGTAACATGTTTATAGTTGTAATATATTATCCTAATGATAGCAGGTATAGGGAGTCGAAAATGAATATGCACAGTTTCAAGTTCTAGGCAGAAGATCATACCCTCCTCCAACACAACACTCAGCTCAAACACATGCAGACTCAACACACACATACAGTACATACAGTACACATGGAAATGCACAAAGTGAAAAAAGTATGAAGTATGACTTGACCTTAAAATGAATGTGTTTGTATGTTGATTATGACCTGGAGTCACAGTTTCTAGAGTATAACATGTTTTGACAACCAAGTTGTGTTATTTTCCGTTGGTGAAGTTGTTTTTCATGCGGACTGATGATGTGTAATGAACCTGGACCACGTGCTGTCTCCAGTCTGATGTTGGAACTGTGACATGAGCACAAAGCAATAGGACAGTGCAATAACAAGGATATCATGGCATCATAATAAACAGTAACAAATTGCTGGTTTATGTCCGACTCTTGTTTTATGCCTGACTTTGTTTTCCTCCAAACGTTATTCTCTGGGACAAAATCATGCAAAAGGGTGGTGGAGTTAGACGGAGTGAGTGAGTGAGAGTGTTGGTGGATGAAACCCTAGGTTTATGAAAGGAGGAGAATAGAAGAAAAAGGTAAACATGACTTTTGATAAGAGTGACAGCAAAGGAACAGGGCTAAGGAAAAGTATGAAAGGGCAGAAGACGAACAAAGAGAAGAGAGGAGAAGAGTGGCAGAGATAAGAGAAGTGAATAAAGAAAAGAGAGAGAGAGAGAGAGAGAGAGAGAGAGAAAGTGTGATGCAGGGAAATGAGAGGCTGTGGAGGACTTATACTGTATATCAGAGGCAAGCACAGGGAGTGAAGAACAGCAGGGTAGCACTGAGTCAACCTAGGGGAATGATCTGCTAGCTAAATGAAGCTAAGCCTCAACAACTGCACAGCTTTAATGGCCTAATTAAACCCACCACTATTACAAAACTTATGCATAGAGCACCTTCCCAACGCAGTAGACACAATCCACATCCTACTCTCGTGTGTAGCATGTAACAGACACCTCCTATTTTATTAGCCCTGAATTCTTATTATTTTGCACTCTCTTGGGTTCAGTAAACAAAGTTGAAGCAACTGGCAGATATAGTGAATGAACTTACCGGTATGTGGTAAGTTTAAAGTGAGACATGCTTTGCCAGTTGAGGCAACTGTCAGCTGCAAGTCATCTGGAAGCTGGAGGAAAATAAATGTGAACTGAGCTGTGACAGAAGATCTGTGAAGATCAAGATGGATGCCATGCCATTAAAAAAAAAAGTGCTACCAGACATCCCACAAAACCAAGTACAGTAAATCTAAAGAGATATACTATAGCAAAGCCAAATGAGAGTAGGCCTACTGACCACTGGTGTAGGCTAAGTGCCAGACCCAAACACTGAAATACTGGCAGGCCAGTTATTGGCTGTAAGCGCAAATGTAGCCAGACCTGTGAAGCGAAACATCAAGGCATCATCGCAGCAGGAAAGCCTGGCTCTGAAACAACAGTGCCCATAGTCCCAGAGGAAACCCACAGCCCACAAGGCTTTAGAACAGATCTCAATTCCCTAGAGACATACTGTAAGAGAGGAATTTCCCAGGGAAGAGACTGGAAGTAGACGGAACGACAACAACAGAGAGGTAAGCAAAGGTAAGAAAAGAAGCGCTGCTGATGCAGAAGGGACGAATGCAGATACCTCAAACAAACAGTCTTTCAGGAAGAGTCCAAAATCAAAATGATCAAACGCATTATGCAATGGACATATGTTATTTTTAGGAACTTTTTTTTGCATCCTTTGGGAGTTGGGAATGCCTTCGGAATGCATCCTTAGGGAGTTAGGAATACATTATTATGTTGCTCAACCTAAACATCTGCCTATAAGTACTGTATGGAGTTTTCAGTCGAAATAGGTTTCTGTCAGACAACTATGCCCAGAACTCTGTGAGAAAAGCTTGTATGGAGTTTTATCCTGATAAAGGCAAAGGTGTTTGTTTATTATCGTGGGTGTAAATAGCATTTTTGGACTCCTTTGGCCTAATTGCACCCAGGGTGCACACATACACACTTACGGGTGGGACGTATACACATAGAAATTCTTCTAAGAGCAACTATACAGATAGCCTGGCGTTGCCTGCCTACGTACTTCCGCTAAAAAGTCTTCAGCTACTATACAGAGTGCACAAGAAGAAAACAAGACCTCTCTGAAACCAAAACAACTGCCCCCACAAACTGAACAGATGATGTCAGCCACCAAACACCTCCACTGGAGTGATGCAAGTGCATGACAACAACAACAACAACAACAACAATGGAATATCATGACAGCGAGACAATGATCTGTTCTGACCTCCCCTCCATCTTGGAAGTCAAATGATAAACGTGAGTATATCATACACAAGCAAAAGTCATTGTTATCACATTGATATCAAACCCCCAAAGTGCTGATTCTGAAGCACATGTTTGACCCACACATGACCAACCTTTAGGCCTATCCGACCTATAACCTATACTTGTCATGCTCCTCCCTTGAAGGATGTTGAGGCAGCTGTTAATTGACAGACTTTTTGCTAGGCAATGACGCAATCCCAGAGCTTGGTCCTATCTAAACCACCACCTACTCCATCCTTGCCTTTGCTCCCCACTCTCTCTTCCTCCCACGCTAAAGTCATCTCACTACCTGCGACAGCTTGTCCGACTCTCAAGGAGGCCTAATAAACTCCCTGAAGAGGCTCACACAATTCTGAGAGCTTCCGTGCAGAAGTGGCAAATCTTGCAAAAGTGTCTATTTATAATTTTTTTATGCAGCTATACTGAGCTGTGGCTAGTTATCTTTAAAATGAATTAGCATTTTGCAGAGAAACCTGAGTCCCAGAAGGACTGGTGCGTAGGCTATACTGGGTATATCTTGGATTGTGGCTATTGAGAAATGATTGCTTGATGTAGATGTTTAAATTCAAAAAGGATTTCAACCAGCCAATGGATCAGTCCTTGACTGATAATTAATCTATCATATTCTCGTGCTGCATTCCCAAAATAAAATAATTGGCTAAGATGGGATGAATCCTGAGTGAACAAGACCAGTGGCCGGAGACCCTATCTAAGCTCAGGTATAGCATAGTCTTCATGTGTGTGAGTATGCACACTCATTTCCAGAGTGTGGACCTTTGAGAAGCTTTTAACAAACATTAACTTGTTTAAGTTACAACATTTACTCATTAACATAAAATCATTCAAGGACATTTTTGTATTTCTTTTTGGGCTCCTACTTTCCCTTCCTCAAATTCATTATTGTACTTCATGCTATTCAAGTTAATTTTTAAAATATTTTTTTTTTCCACTTATACTCTGTATAGTCTGTCATTGGATTTCAAAAGGAGGACACAGCATAGATTATGGGCAGGGAAATGGGAAGCAGTCGGGGTGCAGGGGCTTTCAGTAGACAGCACAATGAGCCCAAGCATCAGAGAGGTGCGGCTTTGAAAAGCTTCTCTTTTATCAGCCGTTTAGGTGCCATCAGTCACGAGCACAGGTGAAAGACAGAAAGATGGAGAGAGAGAGAGAGAGAGAGAGAGAGAGAGAGAGAGAGAGAGAGAGAGAGAGAGAGAGGGAGGAGAGGAAAGAGAGGGAGGGAGGAGAGGAAAGAAGGACAGAGACAGAGAGATCACAGTAAAATGGGGGAAAGGTAAAGGGAGAGAGGTGAGAAAGACCGCCTCCAAATGGAGACAGGGGGAAAGTGACAGGAGGAACACAAGAATTAAACAAAAGAGCTAATAAGAGACAAGAGAGAAAGAGATGGAGGTTGGGGGGTAGGGAGGGACAGAGAGAGGGATGAGAGAAAATGAGACCAGTACCAGCACGCTCTTAGTGGCTGTGCCTCATTTGAGCTTTTTTTAGGGACGTGATGGGAGTGGAAGGCACACGTCCCACTGCGGCGTGCCTCACCAAGGGAATCTAATGGCCCCATGGTGGTGCATGATGGGAGAGGGGAAAACACAGGGCCACAGCACTTTCCGTGGACACAAATGACCTCCACTTCCAAACCCACCACACTCGCCCAACAGAAACGGCTGCTTTAGCAAAGAGAGGGAGGAGAGAGGGCATTGAGAGAGGCAACGAGAAGACGTGGAATGGAGAGCTGGGGAGCTCAGTGCAGACAACGGGAAGGAAGAGAAAGAAAAGGAGAAAGGCATAAAAATAACAGATGGAGAAAGATGGGGATGAAACAGATCAGAGAGTGAGAGAGAGAGAGAGAGAGAGAGAGAGAGAGAGAGAGAGAGAGAGAAGCCAAGCAGCGAGGTTTGAAGGGGAGGGGGAGCAATGAAGGATACGGTGTAACGGCAGAGTGCTAATTTCTCGGCGTGGTCTTGATTACTGATGTTAATTACTCTCTAAGTGTTAATGAACTCAATTATCCCCTCGCCCCCATCAAATAAATGGAAAGAACAGAGGTCTCATCAGTGCAAACAAGTATTTATTATGACAAAAAAAGAAAACGAAAAAAAAAAGCAAATAAACCTCACAGACAGGCCATAGACCAAGCCGAGTAAAGTCCACTCAAGAGTTGAACAACAAACACACATCATTTGTCTTTTACTTTAAATATGCAGGAGGGAGGGGCTGGGGAGAGTGGTGCATCTGGGGATGGGGATGTTATGCTTTGAATGAATGTTCTAGAAATAAATTACTTGGTCAGTCATCAGCACAAGCCTAAGGATATGAAATTGCTTAGGCTTCTTATAATGTCTGTGGTACCTCATCCCACCCTAAAGGTCCTGTGCTTCTAAAACAGCACCAAAGGGTGTCAAGCAACATAGAAAACCCTTTAATAATATAGACTACTTTATAATTTAATGAATTTCTTGATTTTATTGTAATTTTATTTCTCTTATTTATTTATTTTTTACATTTGCTGGATTGATATCCATTTTCCACATAACCTGAAACGTCACCTTGAGGACTGTGATTTTTCATTTGTATCTTTTTTTTCTGTTTGTTTTTATTGTTTTTGTTTTGTTTTGCTTTGTTTTTGCCTTTCACATGTGTTGCACAAGGCGTCCTCTGTCACTGTCCCTTAGCACAGTCAGGTGAGCTAAAAGTAAAGCTCTCAGGAGGGAATGGACAGAAGCGCTCCATGGTCACCTCAGGCATGGTCCTGACAAGCCAGTGCTCCTATGTGCCACCACCACAGCAGGCAGGCAGGCAGGCAGGGAGAGTGTGGGAGCCAGATGCCTATGAGGGCCTGACAGTCTAGGCATGACAGATACTGACACAGGGGCAGGTATAGGAGCAGGGTGGGGTAGTGGATGTGGTGTGTGGGTGTGTATACAGCTGTACAGAGTCAAATGGATAAATATCAATTTAAAACAATAAAAAAAATGCACAGTGACAAAAATCAAATACAACACAACAAAATACAATAAAAATAATAAAGTTTTTTTTTTTCATTTCCACTTCATTTCCTGAGCAGAAACCTTCCGAATTTGTTATAAATATTCCCCTTTGGAATGGGTGCTGCTTTCCACCCGATTGTAAGGCCACCTGATAGGTTCTGTACAACTTCCCGAGTCAAAATCCTGATTCTTGGGGGGGGCCTTGTTGAAAACATCTCTGACACCTTCTCTTCCCTGAAGGGTTTTCTCTTCTTTCTTTCTTTCTTTCTTTCTTTCTTTCTTTCTTTCTTTCTCCCTCTCTCTCTTGCTCTCTCTTTCTGCTTCAGTCTCTCACACCGCGTCTTGTTCTTTTCTTCTCTTTATCCCCACACCCATCGCTCTGGCTTCGAAGACTTCAGCTGGACCGATTCGCCGGTTTCTTCGTTACCCTAGAAACAGGAACACAGAGAACATGACAGGAACGAATCAGGGCAGACCAAACACAAAGATGTGCGCGGAGAGAGAAGCCACCTCTCCACGGGTCAGGGTCAGTCGGCATTCAAACTGAGTTCTCGTTAAGGCCAGGGCCTAACGATGTAAACAGGCCATTGTCTTGGCAACCAAGGATTGGCATGCAGCTTCCTATGGCCTTTTGATAGAAAGGTGGGAGTGTAGAGGAACTGTGTGTGTGTGTGTGTGTGTGTGTGTGTGTGTGTGTGTGAGAGTGTATGTGTGTGTGTGTGTGTGTGTGTGTGTGTGTGAGAGTGTATGTGTGTGTGTGTGTGTGTGTGTGTGTGTGTGCGTGTGCAGCATTGAAGAAGGCGAGAAGTGACTGACAGGAAATAGCTCATCTCTATCTGACAGGGAAAAAAATACTGCAAATACGAAAAATACCATAAGCCTGAGCCTTTTTCTGAGTTAAGAAGACAACAAACAAAACTTCCTTTTTGGATTTGCTGAAAGTTCACAGCAACTATCATCCAATCCCAAGCAGCAAGCGGGTTTGATTGTCCCCCATCTAAGAGTGGGGTGCAGGGAGGCGTGACCAATGTGCCATCTGGCACCAATCATTTTGCACAACAGTGGTTTCATGAGGAAAGCTTGAAAAAGAAATGACATCATAAAAAATAGTGAGTTTATAATGTGAAAAAAAATACCAGGTCAGGATTGAACTGCTGTCTACTGTATGCCCATGGGAAACATCCTTATTGAGATTTTGGTGACAGCAAGTGACATAGCTATTGCCGGAGCAAAAAACCTTACTGCATAAAACTGCAATGACTTGTTCATAAATCCTCACTATGTTTATTTAAAAGCAATAAAATATATGATCCTTCCCCTAAAGGTAGAATAGAGTTTGTTGTGAATAGAACATCCACAAGCCTGCCTGGCTGCATATGGCTTTCAGCTGTGTTCATTTATTGCACTTGTCCTCCCTCTCGCTCACACTGGCCTTCACTCCTGCCCTCCCACCTTATGTCTATCCTCTTCTTCTGCCATGGCTTTATGTCGCTGGTCCAATGGAAGATGGGCCGTCCACCCACAGAAGACTTTGGAGCAGCCGGCGCTCGCTTGCTTCCTCTGACGGACTGCTGTCAGCCACCACTTAAGTGGGACAATGGCCACGGCAAGCAGACAGAGCTCCACCACGCTCTCAACAGGATTTATTCTCTTTGCGTCTCTGAGCATCTCTCTCTCTCCTTCTCTCTCTCTCTCTCTCTCTCTCTCTCTCTCTCTGTCTGTATCTTTATCTCTCTCACTCTCTTTTTCTCCCCTTGACTTTCCCAGATCCCTCGCTCTGCCTCCGTAATTGGCTGTAGATTGTGTGGCTGTGTCTATGTCCTGTGTGTGTGTGTGTGTGTGTGTGTGTGTGTGTGTATGTGGTGCCGTATGTGTGTCCATGTGTGGTGGCGTATATGTGGAGCTGTGTGTGTGAGTGTCCCTGTGTCGCTTGGCTCAACCGCCTGTTTAATCTTACAAAAGTCTTCCGCAGGCCCAGCTGAAGAAATTCTTTGGTTTAGACTTCAAGGTGAAAGAGACAATATCTACACAATGCTCAACTGTCTGCATGCACACACACACACACACACAAAGAGACTTGCACACACAAACACACACACTGAGATAAACACAAACATCCTGTATCTCTGGTCACAAAAATACAACAGAAGTTGAAAACAGCTTAGGATTCATTGACAGTTCAAGTTATGTAACTGAACTGTCACAGACTGTGGACTAAGGACAAAGACACAGCTCCCTATTTTGAATACGGATTGTGAATAGCACAAAACAAGAAGTTTGACTCAGCTGCAAATAAGAGCGTTTCTCTCTAAAATCATTCGGTGGGTTCTGACTAAAGAATGAATAAATATCGCAATTCCACAGCTTATTGTCTGGAGCCATCTTTATTTGTGTTGAACAAAATATCTCACGAAACCATCACCTGAACTTGGCCTTGAGCCATTTTTTTTCCTCTCTTTCCATGAAACCTTGCTTGAATGCAAAATGCCCTGAGGTTGGAAGAAGAGCTCACCTTTGTGGCGATGGCCTTGAGTTTGCCCAGGAGGGAGGGCTTGTTGGAGTACACCACCTCATCCTCCATCTCCTCCCCCTCCCCCTCCATGATTGCACAGCTGTCCGCCGCTGGCAGTTCGCACTCCTTATTGGCTGACATCACCAACCTCGAGTACTTATACTCCAACCTGTCACGGGAGGAAAGGGAGGGGCAGGCGTGTTCAAATTTTATATCATTAATGTCAATAGAGCATCTGAAAGGAGCCCTCTATCGTGGCCCTGATACATTTAGTGCAACAAGGCTCGGTTGAAGGTCCTGTGAAGATTATGTACTTTTACTGCTCTGCTGTCACCCTTGGGCTCACAAACATCAACATTGTGGGAAAGAGCATGGGGGGGGGGGGGGGGGGGGTTATGAATCATACCAGTGCTACATTTAGTATGTGCTCTGCTGTATACTGTAGGCTATTTCATTTATGATGCAGGTGTCCTTCAAGGCTTACAACTTCTCATGAATTGCTAATGGAGGCGTTGCCTACAACCTCATCAGCAAGGTAAATGTGTACATTTACACACACACACACACACACACACACACACACACACACACACACACACACACACACACACACACACACACACACACACACACACACACACACACACACACACACACACACACACACACACACACACACACACACACACACATGCGCACAGTGAGGCTTGTTACTCAATGCCCCCTTCCCCCTTCCAATCATCAGAGGACTCACCTCTTGTTCTTCTTCCAGAAGTAGCAGGTAAGGGAGATAAGGAGAACAGCACAGAAAGCCCCCACTCCAGCGCCCACCTTCAGCCAGAAGTCGATGGCCTCACAGGGCCAGGTCTTCTTCTCAGGCAGCAACACGCCCCCCGTGCACAACCTGGGCTCATTCCACACGTAGTGGGTGTCCTTGGAGAGCAGGGGAAAAGCAAGAGCATTACTACACAGCATTGGAAATGGTCTGCCGATGATCAAATACGGTAGGAAAATACTGAACAGATTCACATACAGTATGTTGTTGCACACCGTGCATAAACATGAAAAAGTGGTCAGTCTGCTGAAAGCACACCCCTGTGCTTTCATTTTATGTTGAACATGAAGCATTCCCAACCCACATCCCTGCTCTTCAGTTATAATTCACCATTGTATTCAAATTTTGTATTTTTCATCTTAACAACCATGTAACAACATCCATGCAGCCCTTAACTGGATTATATCAAACTTGTGCCAGAATGAAATTCAGTATTGTTTCACTAAAGGCTTAAGGAAACACAGCGCTATCCGAGAGACAGAAAGAAAGAAATAGCAGAGGAATGAATGACGCACCTGGACGCCACCCTTGCATGCCCCCTCAATCTCATGGTAATCCGCCTCAGTGCAGCGTGGGCAGGAACTGGCACTTTCCCACAGGAAGTTGAAGGTGCAGCCGTCACAGGTCCCCGCTGGACACTGACTGCAAAGCAACAGCCAAAGAAATCAGGAAGTCAGGGGGTAAAAAAGAAAAAAATAACAGCAAAAAGAAAGAAAAACAGTGTATCTGGAACTGGCTCGGAAGTAGTAAATGTGCACACAGGAAACAAAACATTTGTTTTACAATTAGGAAGGTCTGTATAAGAAACAATGCTTGCTATTAATACAGGAGAAAAAAGACCAGTAGGTTGAAACAGGCTGCATGGAATGCCTGACAGCTAGTTTGGAAGGTGGGGGCATTAACAGAACAATGTGTCTCAAATAATCAATTCATTTCCCACATGGATAGAAATTTGCATTGCACAAGGCATGCTTGGAACAAATGGAAGCCAATTAGGGATTTTTCATCTAAAAAAAATGTTGAGCACAGCTAGAATCACACATAAATAGCATGGTCACTGCAAACTAACACTGGCTAGTAGGAACTCCATGGACTAAATCAATATTGCCCAGCATGGAGGATGTTTTTGTTGGAAGGGATGAAATTTTAAAGAGTGCTGCCTTTAGTAAAGAACATTCCATATGATTCATCGACTTCAAATGGAAATAGGAAAGTGAAAATGTGGAGGAGGCCCTTGCTTTATATGTTTTATTGAACAGAGAGGCAAACTGTGATACTGATGAAGAGCAAACAGAAATGGTTATAAAAGTATGAGAAGCACAAAGAAGCTCTGAAAATATGACATTTGTTAGAAAACAACTTATTGACAGCTATGATAAGAAGCAATTTCAGTGCAACATCAGTTAGTAAGCATAACAGTCTTGCATTTTCACAGCCATTATGATTCTGAATTATGTAGTAGCTTTTAGATTTTATTTTTGGAGTACAGGCATGTTTGGCTTACCATTGGGATGGGGTTCAAATGCATTTGAAGAACATTTTTTTCTTCTTATATAATATTTGCAGTAAATCGACTGCAACTACCAGAGAACGTATCTTCATAATACATGCCATATCAATGAAAATCTCAAGGCTATCCATATACACTGTGTGTGTGTGTGTGTGTGTGTGTGTGTGTGTGTGTGTGTGTGTGTGTGTGTGTGTGTTTCTTACCTGGGTACAGACAGCTCTCCCTTGGCAGATTTATCAGGGTTGCAGCGCAGAGTGACCACAGCATGCCTTCCGTTCTCACAGGAGGCAGTGGCCTGGGGGGACCTGGCCAGAAAGAGACATTAATAATTCTACACTCATTCTATATTATAAAAGCTCATTAATGGCATAGAGTGTCCCTATTGGAGTCAGCAAATCAGAACAGCCAAGCCAGTTGCTATGGAGCTGTTTGCTAATTTTACAACTTAGCTGAGCAAATTTAGTTTGAGTCAACTGTCGACATAGATTTGTGTTTACAAAACTCTTAAAGAAGGAGTTTCATTTTTGAAAAAGGGGCATGGAAATGAACCTAGGGGGATTATTCTCCAAAATCTAAAAATATGCTCCAATGTGCATACCGGTAAAAGAAGTTGACATCTGGAACTTTCTTTGAGGTCTCGGGGAACAGATCTGCTTTGACAGTGACACCATCAAGTGTGCTCTCCACTGAAGCTCCTATAGCATACACACACACACACACACACACACACACACACACACACACACACACACACACACACACACACACACACACACACACACACAGCAAACACAAACAACCATGCACAGAAGGACAAGAAAAAGGCAACTACTAAGTGTTTCACAGGGATCTTTGATGAGAGATAGAATGAACATGGCAGCTGATTAACATATTATAATAACTGGAACAACCAAACCTGAATAACAAGGACAGTACAGTATATTTACAAAACAATAACATCTAGACATTACCCCAAGAACATAATTTACTAATGGGGAAAGATCAATTCTGGAAAAGAATGATAATACTGTCTAATAATACTTTCTAAAATGTGTACTAAATATAAAATTACAAGTACCTGTGGGACAAAGCCAAATTCCAAAAGGCAGACAAGAATTTCGTAGTCCTACATTGGAATCGTGATTTCGCCAAATGTACACAGTCTATAAGCAGTATTTACATACATACAGTACATAATTATACTAGTCCTAAAGTAGATATTTCCATGGAGACCTCATATTTACTGTAATGTACATCAGTAGCCTGCAACCCCTTTAAGAATGAGTATATCACATCAACAACCATCATCCAGACTTGATATAAACACAGTTCAAATGGACAAGTGACCAATAAATCAGTGGTGTTCAGCCGGTTGCTATTCACTGGGATTTAATGCAATAGTTGAAAGAAAATCCCCACTTCTTACAAAAAGTTCAGTCACTTATATTGCTCTTTCTATGGATTTTTTCCTTGATAGCACTTTCACAATATGTAGGAGCCCTGGTTAGAGATTTTTTAAAAAGCTGATCCTGAATCAGTTGATTATTCATGTCTTTATTATACAAGGTTTAATCTACACAAAACCTTGCGACTTGTGAGGAAATGTGTCTTTGGCCTGTGATCCTCACCGTGCTGACTCTACTTACAGTATTTTTACTTTGGAGTTATGTAACATGCACTCGATCAAATATGTCACCAAATCAGTCCCTCCCCCCAATCTCCGAGGCAGACCTGGAGCAGCGGTGGCTCCAGATAACCCCTCCAGTGTACACACCCTATCTGCTGACTCCAGGCTTACTTCAGGGAAGGTAAGCGCAAAATTCCGAAAAGGGAGACGTGTAACCCTTTTTTTTCTAATTTGAATCTGAATCACTCCTGCAGTTCAACGGAGCGGGGATTTAGATGTCTGGACCTTGAATCTGAAGCACTGTCAAAGTTACGAGAGACTGTGGAGTCTTTCTGAAGCTCCACCAAAAAAAGAAAAAAGAAGAAGAAGAAGAAGAAGAAGAAAAAATAGCAGCGCCAACCGATTATTCTGCATAACCCTCCACTGACAATATCGGGTTGTCTCGGATGGTGCTGGCTGCTACGCTTTCATGACGCAGAAGTGGTGCATCATTTGAGATGTTTCTCTTTTGCTTAATGAAAGCCTCTCTCGCCTGACAAGAAATGACTCCTTGGGGGCAAGTTTAAGTCTGCAGCTTTTTGTAAGGTTTCGGATTGTGCGAATCTGAAGTCAGAAAATGAAATTAGGAGGCTTGGAGCGGCAAACAACACACAAATGCAAACAACACACACACACACACACACACACACACACACTGTACACACACTCCTATGCATAGACACTTACACACACAAAAACTGTATTGGCTCGCATGGAAATGCCTCTTAGCAACTCGTTTACCCCATCCACCCACCCACCCCCTTCCCTTCCCAATGGGGCTCAATACAGGAGAACAGGGGGAGGAAGAGGGAGGAAAGAAGAGAGGAGAGAAGTGAAAGAGGGAGGAGGAGAAGGAGGGGGTGAGGAAGAGGAGGAGGGGGGAGAGGTGATGACTCATACAGAGTCAGAGCGAAGGAGCCGAGTGCGTTTGCTGAAGTGCGGGTCTGTGCCACTGCCGCCGCCGCTGCCGCCGCTGATGTGTGTACCGCTTCATATGCAGCCACAGGGCCCAAAGCCAGCAAGGTGGAGGCAGGCCGACTGGCAAGGAGAGGAGATTAGTCTGGAAGTTTGGAGGGGCGCTAATGTCTCTGTGCAACATGAGAGTATGGCAAACACCTCGCAGGCCTCGCCGCTCTCCATCATCTCCATAGACTAGAGACCAAAGAGCAAACCGCTCAAGTTTCTGCCTGAATCATCCTGGCATTGCGTTTTGTGCATCTACTGAAAACATCCTGCGGCATGAGCTGAAGAGCATCAGAGCAGCTGTTATTACAACAGTATAAGCTATTTATAAGCGTATTTACTTGCACACTACTTGCATGGTCTCTACTACAGCATTGTTTGCATGCTGGTGACACAGTTAGAAGTTGAGTCGAGTGATATTTAGTAGCTATTTAACAAAATCTCTAGAGATTGTATTTGAATTTCACTTCATTACCTCCATATCTGTGTACAACATAACTCGAAAAGTACTGCACAGTTTTGGATGAAATTTTCAGACAACATGTATATTGGGACAAGTAACAACTGTCAATTTTGGTGGTGATCGGTGATCCAGAATGCCATCTGGGATTTATATTGTGTCCGTAACCACATTGCCTTGGCAGAGGTCTGCGCTCTCTGAGTGCTTTTCTAGTTATCTATAAAATCTGTTTTAATTGATAACCACCCGTTTTTGTGACAGTGTTGTGATACTCTTGGCGCACCTAAGAAGATGTCGGCAAGGCTGATGGACTGAGAGGAGAGTGCTGTCCTGAAGCCCCGTCCGTCCGCTGGGATGATGGTTGATTCGCAGATGAACGATTCGACCGCATTGGCCAGGTCAGCGCTCTGAGACTCCTTGCTGGACATATCAGTGACGTTATCTGTGCAGACGGCTGCCCTATGGCCCTGAAGCAGAAAGAACCGCCAATGTGAAGAGCATGAATTTAACCGACAGAGTTCAGTCATTTTTGGACAAAGTGAGGAGCATTGTACATAATATAGTAACATATGATTTTGATATAGTAGTATAATATACCATTTTTTTGATATAGTAGTATAATATACAATTTTTCTAATAATTTTTCATTGCACTGGTACTTTCTCATAATTACATGTTCAATCTTCACATCGTGTCACATCAAAAAAGTTTCTCCACCCCCCACAACATTTATATGCAAGCTTTACATGTGGCTGTACAAGTTGTTCTAATATGTTATACAGTAATATAAGGACAGAAGCATGTAAGCAAGGTGACGCATGTACAGTAAGAAAGGTGTAGGAGGACTGCACAGCAATTCCTACAGCATTGCATGTATTGTAGGCCGACATGTTTCCCTAAGGAGATTGGCCTATGTTCACATTTCTATTGTTGAAAGTTTTTTTTTTACTTTGTTTTCTGTTTCGCAATGACATCATATGTGTGTGTGTGTGTGTGTGTTGGGGGGGGGGGTGTGATGAGAGAGAGAGAGAGAGAGAGAGAGAGAGAGAGAGAGAGAGAGAGAGAGAGAGAGAGAGAGAGAAAATGTATGTATGAGAAAATACTGCAGTCTAAAATAAATGGCAAGATTTCTGAATGAGTGTACCGTATACTGGTGCTTGCCTACCTCAGGTCCACAGAGACTGATGTTGAACTGGTGGAAATACTTAGTTCCTTTGGAGGTGAAGCTGGGGCCATTCATGATGGAGCCGACTGAGCTCAGAGGACTGAAGTCAAACACAAACGTCTTATTCTGCTCCACGTGCGAGAAAGAGCAGTCACTGTAACACATACTGTGCTCCTGTAACACACACACACACACACACACACACACACACACACACACAGTAGTCAAGTTTACATGTAAAAAGAATTAATAGACACAAATGCTTCGCAATATCCTGTTTCTCAAAAGCCAGCTCACAGTAACATTATTTCTATGTCGGAGGCGCTTTCAGAGATACAAAATGTCGCCAGGCAGCATTTTCCTGTCTGAATTCTGCCCAGGACAGGCCTGTGGCGACACTGTCTCTCGCCCTAACAGGAGTCAATCCTGAACGGAACCCAGCTCGGCGGGGGAGCCCAACCTTTCTCTGGCTGGTGCCAACTGAGCAGAAGAAAACAAGGGAGCCCAGTGCTGCAAACACACAGACACAGACTCAGACACACACACACACACACACACACACACACACACACACACACACACACACACACACACACACACACACACACACACACACACACACACACACACACACACACACAGAGAGAGAGACACACACAGACAGACACACATGCAAACTAATATGCATTCTTTAACACATACACACAAACACGCAAACGCATACACTGTTACACACATTTGCACACACACACACATACAATGAGCATATTCTAAGTAGGATGTCAGCAAGACAGATCCAGGCAGACAGAGGAACTTGAGGCGGCAATTGGGGGTGAAAAAGAGGGGTGGGGGGAGGGGGATGGGGGGGGGGGGTGTTAGCCAGCGTTGCTCATCCAAACTGATGCCATCACGTCTGGGCACAGCAGGGTGAACGTCTGCCTCTGTCCATCCAACACTAAACCAGTTTGAACCTCCTTCCTAAGCTTCCCTTTGTGTTCCGACAGTGACTAATGTCTGCTGCCACTGGCCACCTTCAGATAGCTTATGTTCTGACTGAGTGTCCCAATGGAGAAAAGCAGAACCCATTTAGATCCCTCATGGACACTCTTTTTGGAGACCAGATGAAGACAGAGGAAAGCTAGAGTGAAAGAAAACTAGGGGAAATTACAATGAGAGTGACACTTGAAAAGTGAGAGAGATAGATCTACAGACAGACAGATAGGCCGACAGATATTTAGATCGATAGACAGACAGATAGGCCGACAGAGATTTAGATCAACAAACAGGTAGGCCGAAAGATATTTAGATTGATTGACAGACAGATAGGCCGACAAATATTTAGATCGACAGAGAGATAGCTAGATATTTAGACAGACAGACAGAAAGATAGAAAGACAGATAGATAGATACATACTGTACATACAAACATACATACATACATACATACATACATACATACATACTGTACATACATACATACAGTACATACATACATAGACGTAGATAGGTAGACAGACAGATAGACAAGACACTTTATTATTACTTCTGCCAAGGAGGTCATGTTTTCGTTGGGATTTGTTTGTTTGTCTGTTAGCAACTTCACGGCAAAAGTTGTGAATGGATTCTTATGATTTTTTTTACCAGAGGTGTGCCTTTGCCCAAAGATTTTGGTGATGATTCGGATTAGGATATGGACTCAAGAATTTTTTAAAGAATTCCTTAGGCTACCATTGACAGGTCACTCACGTCCATCAGTAAACACCAGAACTTTTGTACAATTGCGCAATTGTACATGAACAGGTCTGGATGTACAAACACAGGTCTGGAATGCCATCTGGAATTTGCATTGCGTCAGTTACCAATCACCATATTGGTTTGGCGGAGGTCTGCACTCTCTGAGTGCTCTTGTTTATCCCATAGGATATAGAGAAAAGGTAAACGAAAAGAGTGCATCTTCACCTTGTTGCTTTTGCTGCCGGGCCCACAGGGCAGACAGGCCTCTTGGCCGTAGATCTGGTGCCCGGTTAGGTAGGTGTTTGGTGGGCACTCCTGGCAGCGGTTGGTGTCCTTGTCGATGTAGTGGCCGGTAGGGCAGGGCACACAAGAGGAGCCTGACTGCTGGGAGACCAGAGCGCAGGCGCGGCACGAGGATGAGACGCCGTCCAGTGCGTTGGTCACCGTGATGGAGTAGATCTTTACGATATCGTTGACATACTGCCGTATCTGAGAGAGAGAGAGAATAGGGAAGTGGGTACGGGGAATGATCTATGCATCAGGGCATGCACCAAAGTAGATACTCTACAGTATGTTACTGCATGTAGAGTGCTTTAGTTGGTGTGTGTGTGTGTGTGTGTGTGTGTGTGTGTGTGTGTGTGTGTGTGTGTGTGTGTGTGTGTGTGTGTGTGTGTGAATGTGGGTGTGTCTGTGGGTGTGTCGTGTGTGTGTAAGTGTGTGTGTGTGTGTGTGTGTGTGTGTGTGTGTGTGTGTGTGTGTGTGTGTGTGTGTGTGTGTGTGTGTGTGTGTGTGTATGTGTGTGTGTGTGTGTGTGTGTGTGTGTGTGTGTGTGTGTGTGTGTGTGTGTGTGTGTGTGTGTGTGTGTGTGTGTGTGTGTGTGTGTCTGTGTGTGTGTGTGTGTGTACTGTGTATGTGTGTACGTGTATCTGCATTGTCTACTCACATCAGTGGCTTGATTGGTTCTTTGGAAAGCCCAAGTGTAAGACACGGAGGCGTTGACGTTCATGATGTGTGTGTAGGACTGCTTGTCCTTGCTGCCTTCCCAGGACTCCACCACGTTAGTGCTCTTCTTATTTACATCCTGCACAAGAGCACAATCTGTTTCAGCGCCGCTATCGCACTCCAATACAACTCACATAATGACTTTGCTCTTATCGATCGCTCGCTCTGCCCAAATGAAAACACAGAGAGAAAACCCTGACAAAGTCATAGGCTAAATACTATATCATCATCGCTGTTGGTACTGCAATCAATCCAATTAATTAATCAGTGAAAAGCACATAAGTATTAAAGTTCTCCTTCCCTGCTGTATGTGTATATCCTGATGATTAGAATATTTTGGGATTATGATTTAGCTTTCTATTATAATTCAGCCTAAATTAAGATAACAGACAGAGTTCAAATACTATAAGACAATATGTATGGTGCATCGTCTTCCTAAGAGTAATGAATCGTGTGTGAGTGGCTTCCAAACACACACACACACACCCACGCACCCACACACACACACACACAAACACTCTGGCATTCTCCCATGCTCACACACTCCCTCACCATCATGAAGTAGAGCTCGCAGTCTGCCGAACAGATGGTCTCAAAGACGAAGGTGATCCGGCCGAACTCATTGGCCGTGCTGCCGATGACTGATGTGGGCAGCCTGAGGGGAGATGGAGCAGATTAGAGGAGATTAGATGACCACGGCGCGACGACCACCAAGTACGACCGGATTCACACTCATCACCACAACACTCGCGTAAGACACAGATAAGTGGCACATTCAAGATGTCAACAGGAAATAAATGACAGAAGCCATCATACATCTTGATACTTGCCGTATACTTAATCAATAAGCCCTCAGAGGCTGTTGTATACTTTACCGTGAATATAGCATAGCTGAGGGGTGTTAGGCATGAAACGAGCACAATGAAGCTGACAGAAGCTTATTAGTTTACTAAAACAGTTACCACAATACCTAGCTCAGCTTCACTGGACAACGCCACAGTAACGAGATATTTAACACTTATTCCTAAACATCAATTCCCCCTTTAAGAAGTGAGTGTGTACAACATAACAGTGTGGATACTTCCCACACATACACTATAAAACATACTGACCAAGACTGCTTCTAGAAAACATATTGACCAAGTAAATCACATATTACCAAATGCCTCGGTAACACATCATTTTACAACCATATACTCAATCACTCACTAACACTCCTAACACAATTTATAACCCTAATCCACTGACAAGCGTATGCTCATAGCGGGGCCCATGTTAATGGAGTGTCAGAGTAAAAATGCTCAATCTGAAATACATTTCAGTGTTTAAATGCCACCATTAATCTCAATGGGCTACAGGCACGGATCTCAGTGGCTGTGGGGGTGACTCCTGTGCAAACGTTTGAGATGTGGGCAATTACGGCGTTTCACAGGCATGCCACCGCCAGAAAATGTCAAGACCCGTGTCAGACCCTGCGGTGGTACACGTCTCGCAGGAGTGTGAAACTCCAGGACATGCTGATGTGCAATTTTTTTTTTATTATTTGATTTTTTTTGTGACAGAGAGAGAGAGAGAGAGAGAGAGAGAGAGAGAGAGAGAGAGAGAGAGAGAGAGAGAGGAAATTGGGGACAGAACATTCCAGAATACTCCTGGGCTCTGCCGCTAATTTCTCCAGAATGCCATGGCGAGGTGCTAGGAGGCGGACTGAACTCACTTGAAGCCGGGGACACGCAGGTTGAGAATGAGGTAGTCATTATCAGAGCCTCCCGTTCCACTGCGAATGTGGTCCCCTGCTACCTCCCATCCTGAGAGGAGGAGAGAGAGAGAGAGAGAAAGGGAAAGAGAGAGAGAGACAAATACATAAATAAACACTGCTGACCAGACCTGTATTTTAGTGTATTTGTGTTGGTGTGTGTAGGAGTTAGAGAAGGAAAGAGATAGAAAGATGGACAGAAAAATCCATCCTCCTTAGAGATTCATCATAGTCCTCCAAGGTTACCATTTCTGCTTTTGTACTATACAAATAAAAAAGTCTATGAATTACTATTGCAATATAGATGCAGGGACAACACCAAATACACAGTACACACCCTCCCAATGAAGGACTACTTTCAGAACACAACGAGCCACATACTGTAACCCCGACTCAAATGCTCAAATGTGTCCCCTCTGGCAGAAGATCTTGTCTAATCTCACCTACATGTACAGTCCTGCACGCACTTCATACTATAAAATACTCAGCAGCGCTCTCTCCCTCTCTCTCTGTCTCTCTCTCTCTGTCTCTCTCTCTCTATCTATCCATCTACCTATCTATCTCTTCTGTTCCCCTTTGATGGCGGATTAGCTATGCATCCTCACAGTTCTATATGCTACATGTGTTCCCTTCACGCCTGCAGTACATCCTCCCCATCCCCATCCACCATCCCTGTTGCACTGCCCATCCCTCACTGTAGTGTTTCATCTGTGAGTAAACAGCGCCCTCTAGACTCTGCACGGTGCCACTGCACTCCTCTCACCGTTCATGCCGTCACACTTGTTGTTGCCCACGTTGAAGCAGGAGGTCTTCATGTTGTTGGGCAGCACGTTCCACCACTTGTACTCGTAGCCCAGGACGGGCTCGGTGCCGGCTGGGCAACGCTGGCACTCTGCGGGCAAAGGAGGAGAGCGAGGAAAATGAAAAACCAAAGATGGGAAGGACGGATGTAAGAAGGTGGGAACATAAAGAATGATCCATAAAAAGGATGAGGAGAGACAGAGGAGAGGACAACAAACAGAATGACAGATTAAGATTTGAAAATATTTGCTAAAAGCCTCTTAAAATTTAGCACTGATTAAAAGAAGACCAAACATGAACACTTATGATGATCTGAATAGAATCTACTTCTGTTATCACTCTAATACTGGTTCAACAGGTGGAGTAATTATGCAAGCACACACTCCCTTTTAATAAAAACAGCTACTTATCACCTACAGGACAGAGAAATCATATTGGAAATATGCCGTTCTGGACAATTATCACATTTAATTATTAAACTGTCAATGTATTTTGTGTGAACCAGAGAGTAGGGTTAACAATAGCAGGGCAACCTGTTTGTCTGAACGTAAACAGATATTAAAAACACCAAACGTGCGAAGGCTAAATGAGGCGAAGGCTCGCTGGAAGTCACCTTTGCTCCCTTCGGAATACGTCCCCTGCGGGCATGGCGAGCAGGTGGCTGTGTCGTTGTTATAGAAACCGGGATTGCAGGGTGGGCAGGGCTTGCGTTCGCCAGAGGGGGGCAGTGTCACCGCTCCCTTCACGTCATCCAGGCAGATCTTGGGCTCGATCCACTTGTAGATGATTTGAGTCTAGAGAGTAATGCCATTCAAAAACAACACATCAAGGCACTATTAAGAACACGCCCTCCAGGACCTGACAGAAAATATGTGAGGAATGATCTTGCATAGCCAGCTAAACATATCTGGTCAATCTATCTACACATCTA
The DNA here is from genome assembly GCA_027497455.2 of Sardinella longiceps. NCBI lineage: Eukaryota > Metazoa > Chordata > Actinopteri > Clupeiformes > Clupeidae > Sardinella > Sardinella longiceps. Next base: position 32,061,575 of record JAODXP020000017.1, on the reverse strand, counting down.
CTTCAAAACAACAACACATTGACAGGCTTTTAAATGGAGGCACATGGCTTTTCATAGCGGTTGGAATATTTCTGATATTCTGCTATATTTCTGATGTGATGTATTGAGTCATTGAGTGATAAATGAATTGCAACATTAAACAGTAAAGGATAAGAGTAGAGTGAAGTAGACAAATGAAGAGCTTGGCATCTCACACACCTTGCCCTCGCTGTCACATGTGGTGTGAATCTGAAAGTAGTCCTTCTTTGAGCATGGAGGCTTGGCCTTGCACACTGCAGAGCCCTCCGCTGAAACAGACACACACACACACACACACACATGCACACACGCACAAATACCATCCATTAATTCCTTATTCTTTTGTCGTACAGCATGAGTCATCTTCATCTTCTAGGTTTTACTTTCTAAAGGGCAGGCTATTGTTTGTACGCATAACCAAAATAGCAGAGCAGTGTGTGTGTGTGTGTGTGTGTGTGTGTGTGTGTGTGTGTGTGTGTGTGTGTGTGTGTGTGTGTGTGTGTGTGTGTGTGTGTGTGTGTGTGTGTGTGTGTGTGTGTGTGTGAACATGTGTGTATGTGTGTGTGTGTGCACATGTGTGTGTGTGTGTGCATGTGTGTGTGTGTGGGAGAGAGCTCAAAAGAGTGAGAAGGGGAGTGAGTGGAGATAAGAGAAGTGGGGAGTTGGGGAGGGGGAGTTTATGCTGATGTTTAGTTAAGTAGGCCAGCGTGAGTCCGATCTGCTTTCACTCCTCTCTGATAAGGCTGCAGTGTGCTGCAGTGCTGCGTAGAGTTGAGCAGAGCCCAGCCGAGCCGAGCAGAGCCGAGAGGAGCCCACTGCCAGAAGCCTCAAACGCCACAACACAACCAATTATACACAGATGAGGATATTACCCAAAATAACCCCAATCCAGCACAACGGCACCCGCTTCAATCTCGGCAGAATCCTACGCCTGCCTTTCCACGGGGAATAGATTAAATAGACTAGACTAGAAGGCTGGACGGTGTGTGTGTGTGTGTGTGTGTGTGTGTGTGTGTGTGTGTGTGTGTGTGTGTGTGTGTGTGTGAGTGAGTGAGTGAGTGAGTGAGTGAGAGAGAGAGAGAGAGAGAGAGAGAGAGAGAGAGAGAGAGAGAGAGAGAGAGATAAAGTGTGTGTTTCTGTGCAA